>MEJB01000001.1:6722660-6881154 GCA_001752375.1 Rhazya stricta | reverse complement strand
AAAAGCTGGATATGAAACCACAATAGAAGTACAAAACATCCAAGTTTCTTTTGATTGATTGATCTCGATAAATCACTTAAAGAAAGTTATAACGAAAATAATTGAAGAAAGTTATGAAGGAAGCACCAGACCTTCTCACGGGTACACCATATACTCAAAGGATATGTAGTCTTCAAAYGCCAATTGATTATGAATCTCCCAAGCTTCAAGAATTTGATAGGAAAGGCATTCAAAACAACATATGGCCTTCTTTGTTGAAACATGCAACAATGCAGGTACTGAAGGCGATCTAGTTGTCAAGCAATTTGTTAAATCCCTTAAAGGTAATGCCTTTGATTAGTATACGGATATCAACCCTGGGTCAATCGACAGTTGGAACAACTCGAGCAGGAATTCCTGAATCGATTTTACAACATCCGAAGAACTGTTAGCATGCTTGAATTAAGCCAAATTGGATAGTGGAATGATGAGCTCATCATTGATTACATCAATTGATGGAGAAGTTTAAGCTTTAATTGCAGAGATTGCCTCTTTGAACAATCTGCAATCGAGATGTACATCCGAGGCATGCACCGGGGCCTCCAATACATTTTAAAAGGAATCCAGCCGAAAACTTTTGAAGAATTAGCTACCCGTGCTCATGATATGGAAATAAGTATCCTCGCCAATCAAAGTCGAGGAATTCATGTTAAAGAGTCAACCAAATATGAGAAGAAGCTGGACTTTCACAATAGAGGCAATCTTTCCTCAGAATTTGAAGYCGAAGATCCAACACAAACAAAACTTCAAGTCTCCTGGTATACAAGCCTAAACTGCACATACTCATTGATAAGAGTTAAAACTGTCCGAATGCTTCGTCAAAAAAACTCAAGATGCTCCTRGTGTACGAGCCTAAACCGCGCATACTCCTTGATAAAAGTTTAAACTGTTTGAATGTCATGCTCCTATGAGTCTAGACTGTACGCTACTCTTTGATAAGAGTTGAAATTGTATGAATGTCATGCTCCTTAGTCCACGAGCTTAAACTGCTGCATGTTGTAATTCCTTGATAAGAGTTAAAAACTATCTACAAAACTTCAAATTGCTCCTCAACTTCACCAACTTAAACTGCAAGTTGCTCCTAATGTACAAGCTTAAACTGCACATGCTCCTTGATAAGAGTTAAAACTGTCTAAATACTTCAAACGAAATTCAAATTGCTCCTAATCTGCATAAGCTAAAACTGCGAAAAATAGCCACTAAAGGTGTTACATGTGGTAAAACTGCTAAAACACTCTAACAAGTCAAAGTTGGTAAAAATAGATACTCCTGGCTGCAAGAGTTTAAACTATGTACCGCCCTTCCTAAAAATTCTTTCACATCTTCGAGCTACGTTTTGACTTGATTCCCTATAAAGGATACTATGCAGATTGAAAATTAATTTCTATGTTCAATCATAACATAAAAATGCACATAACTTTGTTTCATGGCTTTGAATTAGCAGTTTGTAAACAAAAGATAAACTAAAATGGAAGAAAAGTGCAAAATTTATTCATTCATTACATGTAAACAAATATTTTAGTAGGAGGCATGAAATAAAGTCCGTTATACATTAAATAAAAAACTAACTATTTCTTGCTTGTTTGCTTCRGGAAGTTCTTTCATATCTTCCAAATTCTTCACGGCCTGGAGTGTTTTCGATGGTAGCAGCCTCTTTTCTCTTGKTARAATGAACGATCTCCACAAGCTGAAGCAWCATTTMCTTATTATGMAGTTTGTTGCAAACTTGAATCTGATTTTCCCTTCTCTGCAGCTCTATAAACAAATATCTAATAAGGGATTTGCGATATGGGGGTCATATTGGTGCTTTCCCAAGAGGGGAAGCTCCTCAACATTGTTGTTTGTATGTCAATGTAATCCACAAATAGCATTAGTGAGTGAAGCTAGCTGTGGTCAGGGTACCAATTTGTGTAGTGGAGAATTCTGAAAATAGMTATAAAACTTGGACGTTGACTACGATCACTATGCCAGCACTTTTTTGGCAATTTTGTCAAATATTTGGGTGAATAAAATAGGAATAGAGGCCGCTCTCATGCCCTAATGTTTCTGATTATCTTGGTCCCGGCYTGATATTTCTCCAGCCATTTCAATTACTTCAATGACCACGGGAAAGATGCAAAGCAAATTGTRTATAAGAAACTCCACACAATCATTGTTATGGCTTTAGTCCACTAGTCTTTTATGTCCAAGAAATTCCTCACATAGAACTCTTTTTCTCTTAATACCCTACGGAGCTCCCTCAATGGATTTTCAAGAACCATCCACTTGGTATTCTTTTCTTCAAATCTTAGGTTCTGTTTCATCTCTTCTGCAATAATTTTATATGAATCGTTGAGCATATTAACCAGCAAACTTCATTGGCGTTGATTAATTTGTACGTCATCTTGGAAGACCATCACAGCCTTCAGACWTCCAACCACCTCTCCAATTTGCGTGAATTGCTCCATCCACGCACATCTCCGTAGCAATACAGGATCTGATCGTGGTGAAAACTATGAGATATATACGAGTAGACATATTTCTTGTAGCTTAAAATGCAGACATGCATGCAAAACAACATATGAAGCTACTAAAAATAACTCACCAAGAATGGAGCAACAGCAGGGACCCCAAGCGAAAAGGAAAGCAGATGCCTAGATGTTATGTTTCCTCTTTATGAATGTTCTTCTCCGCCAGATATCCAGGGGAGAAGAAGTATGAAAGGACTTGTTTTTGAAACTTTTTTTTTTGGTAATGCCAAAATCCTTAATCCACAACCCAATGGATAAAATAAAAGAGAAATGGATACTGATTATGAAGAATTGTGGCAAAATTCTTGCAAAACCACAGAAGTTGGCAATCCGGATGTGCTGCTGAGAATCAAGTAACTCTCCAAGGAAGATCCAAGAGGATGGAAATCTGGCCCCTTGGATGAATCTAGAATGAGCAGAAAGAAGGAAATATCAAMGGCAATTCCAGAATACCCCGAAGGATCCACCGCTTCGGCAGTGCAAATGGAGGATTTTGGCCGACTTTCGCTTCTTCGKTTTTTCTTATCTCTTTTCCAGTGCGGCTTCTGGTTCACCAGTGAAGTCATGGATGAGCCGCACCTTGTCGTCTGGAACACTGAAGAACAAGACCACTTCAACCGCCATGGCTGTGCAGAAACAGAAGGCTAAAAGCTCTCCGCCATGGTCGCCGCTGCAAGACTCCGGACGCTTGTTGCCCGTCACCGTGGCCACCACCGAAGAAGAAGAAGGCAGAAGGTCCTGGGAGACTTGATGGCCMTGAGTAATTTGCTGGATCATGGGAGGAATAGAGGGCTTGCAGGTTCTATCTGCGGAGAAGGTGGAAGGGCTCAGCTGGTCGCCAACACCGGCTCCCCGTCGTTGTGATAGCCGTAAGAAAAATAGCAAGCAAGCCGAAGGTCGCCTTTCCAAATCTGCAAATAAAAGGAGATGCCTGCCATTCACTGTGCTTGTTGACTGTGGCTGTGGACTCAAATCGGCAAAACAAAAGCCAAGCTAAAAGTCGATGTCTGCTGTGTTYGCTGCCCGTTATTGCCGGACTCAGATTGAAAGGTAGAAAAGAAAGCATAAGCCGTCGTCGTCACCGTCTTCATCTCGGCTACCGCTGCAGATCGAAGGCGCACAGAAGAAGGAAAAAAGAGGGCTTGCTGTCGCAAATCAAAAGCTGAAAGCAGAGGAAAAGGTTCGTCGCCGCAGATCTTTCGTCGACGAACCACCGCTGCTTGCAGTCGCTCTACGTCGTCGCTGTGAGTTCCCCATTGCCGTAATCGGCGCTGCAAATCTACGAGGGAGAGGAGCGGTTRTGGCTTGGTAGAAACAGAAGGCAGAGGAGGATTCATATTCGCCAGCCGCTGCAACAATCGAAGCCGTTGCCGTCGCAAACCTTCGGTTGGCCAACAAAAAGGAAGTAAGATTGAATGAAGGGTTGTCAAACGGTTGGGTCACACGAACTGGGTCACCATGTTTGGGCTGTGCTCCAATAGGTCCACYTCAGCAAGAAAGAAGGGTGTGGGTCATGCTTCATCGGGCCCACCAAAGCAAGCGAACCAAGTGTGGGCAGCCAATTTGGGTTTTCCGTCCAGTTTGTCCACACGAAAATGGACCAGAGGAAACAAAAGCAAAGCAAAAAGAGACTTGGGCCATACACTTCAGCCGAAGCAGAAAAAAAGAAAAGACAAACAAGAAAAAAAAAAAGGGCCCACAATGAAAAAAGAGCAAACAAAAAGAAAATGAGAAAAGCAAAAAGAGAGGAAAAAAAAATGGAGAGTCAAGTAAAAGAAAACATGGCAAAAAAAAAAGAGAAAATTAATGAAAAAAATATGGAGAAGGAAAAGAGATGAAAAGGCAAGCAAGTAAAATTATTGAAGTCTTGCAAACAAAAAGAAGGTGTTCATGATAGGAAAAAGATGGAAGTTTACCTTTTTTTATCTTTTTTTGGACACCTCTTGTTGGGTCTTTCTCGAAATTCCTCAAGTGTAAGGACAAATTCTACATCAACACAAGATACTTACATAAAATACCAAAATACCAAAATTGGGGATGCAAAGAAAAAAATAAAATGGAAGAAGTTCATGTACTTGGGATGTATATATAGGCAAGAAGAAAAGAGAGTTGTGTTAGGATTAGAAATACAAGTCTTATCACAACTCCAATACCACATATGTTTAGATTATGATAGATTAAGTAAAAAGAAGAGTTGTGTCAAAAAAGATAAGTCTATCACAACTTTAATATGTATCAGTGTGTGAGATATATCACAACTCCAGTATGTATCCAATATGTAAGATGTGTTTAGATTAGAATTTGGATTATTTGAAATTAGATTAGATAAGTTCCAASCCAAGAAGATGGAGGAAGAAGAATGGGCCAAACGAATTGAAAGAAGAGGAAGCCCAACAAATTGAAGGAAAGGGTGGCAAGCCTGGCAAATTGAAGAAAAAGGCCCATTGTTCGAAGAACGAAGGGGGTTCAAATATATTAGTACTGTCCAAGAAAAATAACCCAAATTATTTGACCCGCAATATTAACCCAGGTTGAAGATTTGAGTTGGAACTTSTCATTCAAAATTCCATCTTCGAGTTGTACTCGTGGCCAAGTTCTAGGGAGCAATTTGTAGATATAAAAATTTTATTAAATTAAATTTCYATAATCTATTTAGATAATTAAAAGTCAATTGTAAATATTCCCATTAATTGGGAAGTATGTGATATGTTAAATAATGAATGACGACACGTGGCAAGAATGACAAGAACCAACCAATGGAAATCAATGATGAAGCTTGGTGAATTAAGTGACGCCATGTCGCTCCTAAGAGTGACTTCGACCAATCAAATYAATTCACTTTGTCTGTAAATAGAGGCCAAAGCACAAGAGGAAGATGTYCATAAATTCATATTGAGGACCAGAAGTTCAAGTTCAGAGAAACCAAATTTCTCGCCAAATGTCAAGATCAAGCTGCGAAGCCTTTTGAAGATTCCAAAGAGTCTAAATCCCTAGATCAAGCTGAGAAGCCCTTAGAAACACCCAAAGAGTCCAAATCCTGAGATCAAGATGCAAAGCCTTCGAAAACTCCCAAAAGAGTCCAAATCCTGAGATCAAGCTACGAAGCCCTTGGAAAATTCCAAAGAGAAGAATCAACGGATTGAGTTCTTGCCACAAGAACATTTCACTAATTGCAACATGTATCTTATTAAGTTATAAGATTAGTACAATTGTTTTGCATTCCTCTTGTTTTCTTATTATTTTACAAACGAGAGATTCGTGTAAATAGTTACAGAATATATCTTCATTATTTAGAATTGAGTTATTTTTCAAACTCCAAACTTTAGAGTCCAGTTTTGTCAAAAGGGGCCTTACTCCCACCCATTGTCTTTTACTAGGATAATAGGCA
Source organism: Rhazya stricta (assembly GCA_001752375.1). Lineage (NCBI taxonomy): Eukaryota > Viridiplantae > Streptophyta > Magnoliopsida > Gentianales > Apocynaceae > Rhazya > Rhazya stricta. Next base: position 6,875,217 of record MEJB01000001.1, on the reverse strand, counting down.
GTGATTTTGTTTTAGTAAAAAAAAAAATAGTTAACTTTGTTTTCTTCTTCGTCTTGTATAAAAAGCTATTTTATCAACTTGATGAATACATAAGAAATTTCATACAATCAGCAAACTTTCATATAGTATTAGAGTAATAAATCATTTAAAACATTCTAGAAGTTCTTCTTTTTCATTACTTGTGTTTGTGCTATATTCCTATTGTTGTTGGTGGTGGTGGTGATTTTAAGAGCATCGTTTGCTTTGTTTTGTTTTCGGTTGTTTGATCTTTTTTTCGATTCTTTTCAGATCTGAAAATTGCCTGTTCAAATTTGCGATTCTTCACTGATGAATTCTTACTATCTTCACCTTAATGAGAATCCATCTGTAGTGGTTCAACCATAATTGAATGGGAGAAATTGCAAATCATGGAGCAGAGCAATGAAGATAGCATTGATTTTGAAAAACAAAGTTTGTTTTATGGGTAGTGAATTTGTGATTCTAGTTAAAAGTCACAGATTTTGATGCTCGGTTTCAATTCAGCARCATGGTACTGTCTTGGATTCTAAATGCATCGGAACAAATTGTAATTTGGATTGATAATGCTGTGAAAGTTTGGAGAAATTTGGCAGAACGTTTCCTGATGATGATCAATTCATATTATCTGATCTTCTAGAGGAATTTTATAATATGGTGCAAGGTAATCTTATAGTAAATGATTACTCCATTAAACTAAAAATATTTTGYGATGAAATATTGATTTTCAGACCACTATCAAAATGTAAATGTGAACCTCAATGTTCTTGTGACATGCAAAATATTTTGCAATAGAATTCCAAAAATGACTTGTACAATGCATTTTTTGAAAGGATCAACTGATAGTTTTGGTACTTCGAAAGATCAAGTGTTGTTAATGAATCCACTGCATTTGGTAAATCAAGTCTTCTCTATGAAAATTAAGCAGGAAAGGTGGACGATTTATTCTCCTCCTATTTTTGGAAATCCTGATGTGCATGTGATRTTGAGTAGAAGTATGGATGCATTTGTTGGATAAGGAAGAGGTTATTCTCCTAATTATAATCTTTGYGGCAGTCAAGGAGTTAAGAAACAATTTCAATGTACATTTTGTTGTAGGAAAGGCCACATAGTAGACAAGTGTTATCAAAAGCTCAGTTTTTCATCGAAAATTTCAAATYTCTAAGAATCAATATAAATAATTATTGTAATGTTCGTCCTTTAGCACAACGTAGTTGGAGATTTCGATACTATCGATGACCTTGCTCACTTTTCTAATGTTGCTACACATGAGCAACCTATCACTCAAGCTCAATATCAACACTTAGTCAAGTTGCTTAGTAAATCCACCATTCAATCATCTACCTCACACACTCAATTGTCATCTAGTATTATTGGTCATGGTGGAGGGAATTATATTTTTTCTAGTACTCTGGAAATACCAACTGCTAATCAAGCCATTGTTTTGTTTGCAAATTATCATGATCAGTCTAATTTTCAGGTAAAGTTACTATGACCTCTTAATAGCATTTGGATTATWTATTTCGGAGCTACATATCATATACTGTGCGAATTTACTATATCTTGATTCCTTCTATCCTATTTCTAATGTTTCTCTTTGATTACTTAATGTGATTTGGTTCCTATTTCTCATAAAGGTAATATCATCTTGCAACCTTCGTTAATTCTCTAAAATGTTCTCTATGTTCCCTCATTTCTTGTAATCTGATTTCTGTTAGACAACTTCTCCAAAAATTCTTGTTCACTTATCTTTTTGACTAACCAATACATTATATARGATACAATCCATAGRAAGATGATTGGTTTAGCTAAGGTGTTTGGTGAATTGTATCATCTAAAGATTTCTTCCAATTCTTTGCAACCTTTTGTTGCATTCACCAGTCTATCAAGCTGTTCCTTCCTAGATGWATCTTTGTCATGGCTTTACAGATTTGGACATTCATCTACCAAATACTTGTCGATAGTCAAAGATCCTTTCCCTCTATTGTGTTGTCTTCTCAATGTAAATGTGATGTATGTCCTTTAGCTAAACCAAAAAGATTGTCCCATTTAGCAAGTGATCCATTTCGCTTTACAATTTTGATCTTATACATGTGGACATTTGGGGACCATATAAAACTCCTACAATTCATGCTCATCAATACTTTCTCACTATAGTTGATAATTATTCTAGTTACACTTGAATTTATCTCATGAAATCCAAGGCAGAATGTAGAGCCTTAATACATAATTTTTTCATTTTTTGTCAAGACAMAATTCCAGAAAAATATAAAATGTATTAGATCAAATGACAGTTTAGAGTTTAGTATTCCATATTTCTATAATAAACTAGGTRCTAGAAATTAACTTCTTGTCTTGAATTTTCCCAGCAAAATGGAATTGTAGGAACAAAACATCAACATTTGCTTCATGTAGCTAGAGGTCTAAAAATATACTCAAATTGTTCRTCATGTGTATTTCCTGATCATTGTTTATCCTCTAAAAGGTATATTTTGTTAGACTTGACTACTAGAGTCATCTTCAAATCCACAAATGTAATATTCTATGAAAATATTTTTTCCTTTCTTAATTCATCTCTTTCGGAAGCTGATCAGAAATGTTTCCCAATTCCTATCTCCTCTTCTACTCCATCYCATCCAATRTCTTATGATCRGTCCTTTCTTATTATTTTCTCCCCATTTCCYGCTCCGGTCCATAGGTCGCATAGAGAGTCTCAACCTCCTTCCTATCTCACTAATTATGTGTGTAATTCTACTTTCACTTCTCCTCACACATTGACAAATTCATACACTTACAATTTGTTAACTAAGGATGAATTTTTTGCCATGAATGTGGTGAAGTTCCTAAACATAAATTCTTGAATGGAGAGAAACTATAGAAACATAAATTCAGGCCCTTGAGGCTAATAAGACTTGGAAAAATGTGTCATTACCGAGTTAAATATAAGGCATATRGATCTATTAAATGTTGCAAGGCACATCTTGTAGCGAAAGGTTTTAGCTACTTAGAAGGCATTGACTATTTGGAGACATTCTCTCCTATGCCCAAGATCACTACTATATAGCATGGAAAAAAAKTTAAACCTAATCTGTTTGGTAGACCTAGCGGGAGTACGATTAAGCCTGAATTCAGGGTCTAGCCCAATGACTTAGTACGATTTTTGTCCCATAGTGGTTCGAAGTTAGTATTATGTACATTGAAAGATAATTTAAGCAAAATTTTGTGGTTATTCAACGAATTACACGAATGCTATGATCTTCTATTTCGTCTTCATTCTACTCGGTTCATAGGCTGCTCGGCTGCCGTGGAGCTAACACTATCTGAAATGATTTGGTAATATGATTTTCTTTAAGTTTTTCTTTCTGCATAGGTGGCAGTTGTCATGGCTGTTAACTCTATCTCTATGACTTCTTTATTTTCTTTTTCTTCTTTTATTTTATTGCTTGCTATCATGATCTTAGTGCCAATATTTATTGCTCTACTGATTATCTATCGTTTTTCTTGCATGATGCCAAAARAGGASCTGCTGCTTCTCTTAAGCTTGTAACCATTTTATCCATTTAAATTCWTGTTTTMTTTGTTATCTTGTTTCCCTAATACTRTAATTTTCATTCGTTTCCATTGAGGCCTYGATCATTTTTTAGCCTCGATTTTTGATGAAAAAGGTAGAGAGCATGTATGCATAAGTAAATCACTTTAAATTCTTTTCTATTTTTGGATAAATCACTGTTAGCTTTTATTTCCTTCTTTTCCTCATGTTAGCTATTACTCGTGTTAATATTTTGTTATACTAAGAAATTGTAGCCTTATATGAATTATTGTAGGAAAGATGAAGTTTTAGCAGTTGATAAGTAATTCAAACCTTCTTCAATCCCACTTAGAGGGGAATTGTTCCACTTACTGAGTAAAATTACTCACTCCACCTAATCTCCCTTTTCTGATCAAGAGGTTTTCGAGTCTGAGTTTTGACGATGTTTAGGAGTGAAAGCCCTAGATCCAAGACGGAGGTGTAGCTTAGGATTTCCAAATTTTTGTCCTTATTATATGTTAGACTATTGTATTGSTTGTTGTTAATGAACTACTTACAGTTTTTAAGAGTTTGGTAGTAGTTTTGAATAATACGAACGTATTCACTTTGAGTTGGAGTTCATATTTACTTGATGATGATTATAGTAAGCTTTGTCGCTAAAGAGGCCTTATATCTTTTAAGGAAAACCTAAAAGGATTCAGCCATGCCATGTCCTGRATATAGGTCTAGACCTRATTTTTGCGGCGTGAAATTTAGTGGTATTAGAGCCTAGGTTTAGAATCATTTGAGTACCTAGAATTGGGATGAGAGTGGGCACAGRTGAGGTAGCGATCCATTGCWAACTTWATCTTGCTTATTGCATTAATATTATTGATTGATTGAGTTTATGCATGCTAATAGTAACCAACCTTTGTATTATTAGATGTTGACTAAGAAAAGGAGAAATGAAGTTACAGTTCCCCTTACAGAGTATTYGAGATTATTGAGAAATGTGGAAGCCTTTGAGACCCAAAATGAGCAGCTTCTCAAGGACCAGAAGTACAATGCCCATTACTGGGCAAAAGTTTAGAGAGAACTATTAGGTATGCATGGGAGAAAGATCAAGAGGAGCAAGAGTCTAAGCGACAAAGGAGGGTGATCATGAAACTGGAAGGTGAAAGGRAGGGACTAAGGAGAAGGTTCGATGACCTAGAAACACGAGAGGTGAAACTCTCTAAGGAGGTRGAGCATTGGGAGAGTACGTCGACCATTTGCGAGACAAGTGCGAGAAAGGTACAAAGGCCGCTGAGGAAGAAAATTCGGTTGCAGTGTTGAATGTCAGGTCCCCTTAGAAACAGAATAGGGTAGATATCAATTATTGGAATGTTGCATGTTAGGGTATAACATACTTGGGATATTTTTCCTAGTCTGAATCCTTATAATTATTTGATTATGAATTATTTGGAGTGCTATTATTACTTCTATGAAATAAGAATTAATAAATCTAATGTGACTTCTTTCGATGATATGACTCATAATCGAACTCTTTTATTTTATCCTTGCCTTACTAAAATCTRACAATGTTAGATTGAATACATAGAATTATTTGATTATGGATTATTTGGAGTTTTATGATTACTTTTATGAAATAATAATTAATAAATCAGATTCGACTTACTCTCAATGACATTACTCATAATTGAATTCTTTTCTTTTACTCTTGCCTTAATAAAACATGACAATGTTAGTCCTTTACAAGTCGTAACTTGTTTTCTAGATGGCTAACCAAGCTGGAGAAAACAAGACTTCAAGAAGGGAGTAGAATCCACACATTGCCTAATGAGCTAGGAGGTCAAGGACGAGAATGCCCCGAATAGAGCGGGTAGGGACGTTGTACCCTAACGCTCTTAGGGAGTGAACAAGCAACCACCACCACCCACCACTCAGGCTACATTGTGTGTGTTGCCATAAATGATAGCCATATTCCAAGCCAAGGCACAAGCCCTTAAGGGCAAGGAGAAGGCCACTATGAAAGGATARGGAAAATAAATATACCCACATTTAGTGGAGGAGCGGACCTAGAAAATGCGGATAAATGGTTGAGGATATGCAATGAAACTTCAGTATATTYGAGATGCCTGAGAGACTTCAGGGAAAATGGTCGTACCATTCCTATAGTTAGTGATGTAGAGATATGGTGGAAGGCTTAGCACCAGGTTACAAATTGAGAACCCTTGACYTGAGGTACCTCTAAATGAGTATTTCTGGAGCACTATTTCCTCAACTCTTTTATGAATGGAGAAAGAAAAAGATTTTTCAACCTCAAGCAGATAGAAGGGATGTAGTAGGGAAGTATATGCATAAATTCAACTCCTTAGGGAATTTCATCTCCAAGGTAATGGGAAACGCCCCCTCTGAAGGTGATAAAGTTCGAGGAAGGATTACTAGGTAGAATACAGGCTAGATTGTCTGTGGTAGCCTCCGCGACTATGCGGATGTGTATCAAAGGAGCATTGGAATTGAAGCAAACATCAATTAAGGGGACACAGAAAGGGGTATCAAGAGGTATCACCCTTCTAACAACCCGAATCAAGTGAGGGACACGAGACCAATGATAAGAGGGTTAGGTGTAGGACCACAAACAGTTAGGGGGCCCTTATCACCAAGCACAAGGGGATCTAGCAAATTGGGCCCCTAATTAGGATGAAACCTATAGTACTTCCAGGAGAGTGCACCCTAGAGAGTGCAAGTGGAAAACTGGGGTCTCTTTCAGTTGTGGAAAGTTTGGCCACAAGGTAGCTAACTGCCCTGSCCTGACCTGGTCAGGGACAAAACCTTCAGAACCATGTCAACCACCGCAACAACAGCCTCAACGCCATGGTGTGTTGTTAAACTAACAAAATAAATTAATCAACTCTCAATGGATGAAATTGTATGGTGGAAAGCAAGGTCATCCTCTCAGGGAATTGGTAAGTCAATTTTCTCTCAATAAAAATACAAAAATAGGGGGTTTGGAAATATCTCTAGACTTGCAATCTATCTAAAGCAAGCAAATCAGAATAATACTAAGAAATAAAATTAAGATTGTAGAAAATAATATATCAGAAAGATTCAGTTTAAGCCACTAATTCTACCTTGATTCTACTCATCGATCATAGATGCAAGAATAATTCGATTACCATGAATAAACTAGTTACAGCTRTCCGAGACACTCCCTAACAACCAATCTCGCCTTATATTTTGATAATTAAAAGAACGTCTTATTAATTATTCTCTAATGAATAGATTGTAAAAACCTAAACTTTTCCAGCCGGTATTCATTAACATGAATCTCGTAAAATGCAATTATATGAAAAGTTGAGACACTAACGAATTAAAGAATTTCATAATTAGAATATTTCTTGATTATTTATCTAACTATTATTTACTAATTACTTTAAATAATCAAGTCGTGGTTTGATTCATTTATTAAAAGGAATTCGGACAATAGTATTTTTATTAGAAGAAAAAATGAATCATAGTTTTAACATAAATAATAATAATAGTAGTATAATAATACTAATAATATAATGATGATAAAAATAATGATAAGAATTTCCTTTCTTAACCTTTGTCTTCTCCATTTCTCTTACCATTTTTCTTCTATTTATTCTTTTTCTTCATCACCGCCACATTTTTCCTCATCTTTTCCTCAACCTTCTCTTAGATTTTTTTTCACCTGCTTGGTCACTATGCACCACCAACTTCATCTTGTTAGTTTTTTTTCACATTTTCTCATCATTTTTAAATGCAATTGTTCTTGGTCAACCACACGACCGACTCACTTCCCTTTTTCTCTGTGCATCTTCAATTGTTTAACAGCTTTCCCCACCGCCTCACTTGTCTCTTGTGCCTKTCATCTTGTGTCTTTGTATCTCTTCCTCTTCTTYCTCGGTTCTCTCTCTTTCATTTTCAATTGTTCTATACTCTTGCTATTTTTCTGGTTTAAAGGTAAGTGTAAGTTGCCTTGTTCTAGATTTTTCTTATTGTGGAGGCTTTTTTTTTTGTTTTTTTTTTTTTGGCTGCTTTGTGGCATTTTTGTATTATGAACCTAAGCAATTCAAGGGAGCTCCAAACTATGAAATGTTTGCAGGAAAGTTTGCAGCATTGGCCTCTAAGTTTAGGCATGAGTGAGACCATTGGATTTTAAGTAATGAAATTTGATGCATGGTGACTTCATTTTTTGACATTGAAAATGTACTTATTAGATCTTTCAAATCATTAATTTTTAGGGCCAGAGGAAGGGAAAAATATTTAAAATGGAATGTTGATTCTGGTTGGAAGGCAGAGGTTGAAGATGATAACAACCGGACACGTCTTGATTATCTTTTTRTTTTTTTGAACTGGATTTATTTTCAAAGGAGCTTTGGTCYTGAATACTTCAACTTGGCAATKGTTTGGCAATTCAATAAAAGATTTAATAAACAGATAGCATGAACTAAAGAAACAAAAAGATAGCATTCTAACTGAATATTAAAGTGATATATGACCTGTGCTACAATGGTTTCCAAGCCATTATAACACTTCAAGTGTTATCAATTTAAAATTTTCGATTAATTTTGACTTTATATTAGCATCCTAGGATTTCATATTTCAAACTAAAAAAAATTAATAACGTTAAATTGCTGCTGCACACAATGTTAAGTCTGAATTCAAGAATCATACCTTAATCTTTGCCATTTCAAGTTGCTGGGAAGGGTGGACTTATTACATGCCCCTTCGGATAAAGTATGTTCATGAATTATAAACCTTAGCGATCTAATCTCTAATKGTACCTGGAGAAAAGCGCCACTGTATTTTCCTATGCATAAATTGTCACATACAATATATTCCTATAACCGAACCAGAGTTAAGAGGAGAACCCATTGAAAATTTGGGCAGGAATGGTCGATTTGTCTTGTTTGGTATTAATTAACTTATAGTAGTACTCATTATTAACAAAATCATAGTGAATGATATTCTCTTATAACTAAGTTTGCCTCTCAGTTTCAAAACTATTTAACTGAAGATTTAATATTTAATAGCTTGATAATGTCTCAATCTCATGTCAATTTTGGATCTCGATGGCAAACTCGAAAGAAGTTTTGAGGAAAGGATTTTGCTTGTTACAAATTAATAGATGATGAAATGACCTAAAATACATGAATTTCATATTTCTATTGACTTATTTAAGGATTCTTAAATTGATGATTATATTTTTGAAATATACGATTTTCACACTAACTAATATAATGTTTATATTTGCAAGATCCAATAATTGAGTTTTCAAGTATTATGTGCTAGAGCAATGCACGTGCGATCATTCGTATTAGAATCTTAAAGAATTCTATTAATTTTATTTAATTTTCTTTAGTCTTGATAAATTGTCGATTAGATTCACGTGATGACTAGAAGCTTTTATATACTTATTTATTTAAAAATGATAAATGTAGTGCAATGAGAGAAAGAAGTTTGCTTTACCCGTACATGCAAAAGGTAGAGTGGGAATAATTAATATTGATGACTCGGACTTGAATGTTAAACAAAAATGTCGAATAAGTACATTTTTATTCTTTTAAAAATATGACTTTTCTAATGGGAATGGACGGTTTTACTAGTTTATGTTTTTGTTTTTCAATGGAACTTTATATATCTGAAGAGAATAAAAAACTCTAAATTCAGTTTCATTAGAATTTTGGGGCTTGAGTAAGATTAAGGAATCCTTTACTCTCYTAAGATTATCGTAGCCTTATTACAAGACATACATTAAGATGATTTCTTATAATCTGACTATAGAACAAGATAATCAAGAAGATTAAAAGTTTAATATTTCAAATCAAGAAGATTCAGGTGGGTCCTTTCGTCTTTTAAATTTTCTAGAATGAGTGATTTGACTTATTGTAATTTAGATGTATTTTCAAGAATTTTCAATTACTTTAACGTGAGTTCTTGTACCTTTTAAATTTTCGAGGATAAGTAATTTCGCATGTCATGGTTTAGATGTGTTCTCAAGACTTCTTAATTATTTTTACGTGGGTCCTTTCATCTTTTAATTTTTAAGTGACTTCTTAATTTATCTATATTGACTTCTTTRTTTTCTTTTACTTCTTATATTTTATTGCTTGCTATCATGATCTTGCTGCCAAATTTTATTACTTTACTGATTATTTATTTTTTTTTTTTCCTTGCATGATGCCAAAAGAGGAGCTTCTGCTTCTCTTAAGATTGTAATCATTTTATCCATTTAAATTCATGCTTTCTTTTTTATTCTTGTTTCCCAACTACTGTAACTTTTCGTTCTTTTCCATTGAGGCCTTAATCATCTTTCTGCATCTGCTTTTGATAACAAAGGTAACGTATGTATGCGTAAGTAAAKCACTTTAAATTCTTTTCTATTCTTTGGCTGGACCATTGTTCACTTTTAATTCATTTTTTCCCTCATTTTAGCGATTACTAGTATTAATATTTTATTATAATAAGAAATTGTAGTCTTATATGAATTAAGATTTTTTGACCATCGATTAGCAATTCAAGCCTTATTCAATCCCAGTTAAAGAGGGATTGTTCTACTTAGTGAGTAAAATTACTAACTCCACACAATTCTCCCCTTTCAGAATAAGAGGATTWTGAGTTTGAGTTTGATGATGTTTGGGGTGAGAGCTCGGGGATCCAAGATAAAAGTGTAGCWTAGGATTCCCAAATTTTTGCCCTTATTAAATGTTAGACTCTTTAATTGATTTTTGTTGATGAACTATTTAARATTTTTAAGAGTTTAATAATCGTTTTGAATAATAAGAATATATTTACTTTGGTTTTTGCTTAGGCTCTGCCAATAAGGAGGTCTTGTATTCTTTAAGGAAAACCTTAGCGAATGCAGCCATGCCATGTTCTGAATCTAGACCTGATTTTTGAGACAAGTACGCTCTTGAGTTRTTGACGAACACAACTTTGTGGCTTGTAAATCAGCTAACACTCCCATAACTCTTTCTACACGACTATCCAAAAACGATTCTCCTCTACTTGAAGATCCATCTTATTAACTTCTATATCTTACTCATACAAGGACTGATATATGTTTTTCTTTGTTTAGAAATTGTCTAAGTACTTGGATAAATCAACTCAACGACATGTAGTTGCACCTACAGTCCTTCATTATCTCAATGGGTCTCTCGATCAAGGGTTATTCTTTCGACCAACTTCCAACTTTCTGCTCTCCGTTTATTCTAATTCGGATTGGGTAGAATGCCCTAGTACTCGGCAGTCTATCTCTGGTTTTTATGTATTTTTTTTCCTCCTCTCCCATCTCTTGGAAAGCGAAGACGCAAGCTACTATTTCTCGTAGTTTCTTTGAGGCTGTTATCGAGCTATGGCATCTGATTGTTGTGAGCTCCAATGGCTTTCTTGCCTTCAATCTGATTTTGGCTATTCTATTCTTCTCCCATACTTCTCTTTTGTTACAATCARGTAGCTATTTACAACCCTGAGAACCTTACTTTTCATGAATGTACCAAGCATATTCAGTTGGATTGTCATTTTGTTCAAGAAAAACTACTATCCAGACTCATTCATCCTCTCCCAGTCTCTTCMTCTTCTCAATTAGCCAACATTTTCACTAAGCTTTTTCGTTCTCTCGTTTCTTTCTCCTCCTTCGTTCTCTTTGCTACCAGAACTTATTCTCCTCGTCTAGACTGAGAGGGTGTTAAAGATCTTATAGAAATTGTGGAGAAGGTGCTTGATAAAGATAAATAAGGAAAAAGCTGAAGTCATTCAGCATCATGAATTTAATATGAAAGATTAATCTCAGCCATTTACTCCCACTGGCTTTCTTCTCCTAGGATGATAGGTAGTGACTTTCTATATGTATTATTTATCATGTACTGCCTTATTTTGTAAAGCATAACAATAACTTTGTTTTCTTCTTCGGCTTGTATTAAAAACTATTTTATCAACTAAACTTTCACAATTCGTTCAATGTTTATTTCTTAATCTCCTAAACCATGAATCAGAAAAATATAAATATACCGGCTAAGTGTTCTTTTGCATTTCTCTTTACATTTTATAATCACCATATAAATCAATTAAAATTTATCTTTTGATCATATACATGAATCAGATATSAGTCCATATCAAACTTTTCTTTGTTAACAAAGAAAGGAAACAAGGATCGTGACCAATCCATGCCTAGCCATTCTTAACATTCCAATTATCAGCCTAATTTCAGTTTACACTTTTTTTCCCCTTGTGGTACACGATGGAATAACAACCTAATCGAATAAGGCATTGTTTGATACAATAGAAGTTTGAAAACTGAACTTTGAATACACAAAAATCTGAAGATTGAAATCTAAAAAATTATTGAGATCCTGACCATTGAAAATCTACTTGTACATGTCTAAATTTGAATGTTGGATTTGGTTAGAACTTTCATAACTAATTTACCAAAATTCTGAATATTTTATTTTTACACCTTTTTCCTTTTTTAATCATTTAAATTTATATTGTAGCTGATTATATTGATTCCAAATTATGCTAGCAAATAGTCTTAATCTAAGAAAGTTATTTATTAATTTAATTTAAGTGTTGAATTAAGCTATCAAAAAGTCTTAAGTTATATGTTTAGGTAACATTTTCCTTTTTTTCATTTTTTTTTAAAGGAGAAAGATCGTGTCTCTAGAAAAGAAGGGGGGGAAAAAAAAAGAGAGAGAGAGAGAGTTTGTGAGGTGATTTAGTTTATTTTCACAATATTCTTTTTTCATTTCTGGGAATATTCGGTTTAGGCCAAGCCATTTTGCAACCATACCAGCACCATATGGTCCATATCTTTCAATCAAAGTACAATCATACAAATAAAAGGAAAACTGAATAAAATAATATTTAGGGTTAGTCTTTTAAAATTAGAAAGCAGTTAATTTTGGGGTTCTTTGTTATTAATAAGCTAAGTCAATTAATGTATTTGGAAAAAAAAGTCCTTCTTAAAGTAATATTTATTAAAAGACCTTATTTATTAAATAAAATACAAAATATATTATCGAATAACAAAATATTCATTTATATTACACTATTTCATCCAAATATATCTTTAAATAACCAAAATATATGTATTACTTATTATCTATAGGCTACCTAACCAAATAACATGCCAAAACGCACTAAAATTGTCTGATCTCTTTTCTTTTCGCAGTCAATCTCAGGAAAATAGGTGTGCGCCATTTTTACTCATTTGATAGCTCTGGACCAAGAGCTTTTTTTCTCATTTTACTCATCAACCGTTGAAGACCAAAGAAAGAAGAAGCCAACAGATTGTAGATGAAAAAGGTGAAATCTCTATCACCATATGCAAATTTCTAAACATATATATACTACATTACTTCAAATTTCTAAACATGTACTCTTGTTGATCTGTTTCTTCGATATACTACATTGCATGAATTAAGTCTCATCTTCTCGTTTATAAGTATGGATAAACAGTACCTATATGTTCACTATAATGTAAAACTGTGGTGTAGAAGAACACACTCATGCAGATAAAATTGTTCACTATAATGCAAATAGGTGGTGTAGAGGGACACCTCATACGCAATTATAGTAAAAATCATTTTATCAATTTCTATAAATGCTAATTTGAGCTCATTATAAGCTTAAAATATATTTTATTTGATTATAAACTGAAATATTTTAAAAAACAAGATATCACTGTTATTATGTGAACTTAATAGTAAAGTCTTGTTGTGAACCAAAATTGTTATATTACTTGTCATTGCATACATAACTGAAGTATAATAGCATACACTGAGCTAACATAGGAATTTCCCTACGTTTCTTACAAAAATGTGGTCTTCAGTGTATAAATAGTATATAACTGTTATAGTATGACCTTTAACATTATTGTTYAGTTATGAGCCAAACTTCATATATTTTTGTTATTCCATACATAAGTCTAAAATAGCATATACTGAGATAATTTCGTTATACTATGCAAATTGTGGTATAGAGGTCATAAACAGGATATCCCTGTTATAAAGTGACACATAACAGTGTCTCACAATTTATAAGTTTTCGTGAATGTTATTTCAGCTCATTAAATTACATTAGCTTGCAATCAGTATGTTTTTTATAAGCTGAAAGTATTTATTGTTGAATTCTAGTTATAGTTTCCTCGGATAATTTGTGGATATTTGTTTGTTACTTTGGTGAGTGGAGAAAAAAGGCAGTGGTGGATAGAAATGGAGGWATAATGGTCCAGCAAAAGTAACTCTTGTTCTTACTATCCATGTCGAGTTATGTGAAATGGTTCGACAGGCAATGGGGGTGAATTCTTGGATAAATGATATAGGGATGACAAGTATGGTACTCAAGAATTCAAACTTTCCAATACCACCAATGAAGATTGATTGTGACTACAATGTGAAATGGTATCTCTCGTTTTCTCAAGAATTTTCTCTTTGTATTACTCTTTTGGAGAAAGAACTTGAGGAGAATGAAAAAGGCGATGGTTTAAATGAGAATCAAGAACCAGCAGTGCCTATTACAGATGATTGTTTGAATGGAGCACCTATCGCAGCATTMTGTGAAATGCAAACAGATTGGGATGATGTGGATCTAGAAAGATAAGATCTTTCGGAAGATGCTCACATGGCGGGTGGGAACATAGAGGAATTAACATTGATTTAGGTTCAACTCCTTGTGGACCATCACTAAGGATCCCAGAATGTGATGATTTGCAAAGGAAATAAATGTTCCCCAATTATAAAGCTTTAACATCGAATCTCTACATAGTTGCACTGAGATGTCACTTTGAGTTTAAAGTTAAGAAGTCAAATAAATCCAATTATACACTTGTTTGTCTTGATAAGAGATGTAAGTGGTGTTTGCTGCAAAGTTGAATGAATTTGAAATGTTTAAAGTTCGTACTTACTATAGGCAACACACATGCTCTGTTATGTTAAGTGTCAAGATCATATATATGCTACATATTCATTGATTGAAACTCACATTACCTCTAAGTTTGAATATGCTAGAAGGATTCACAAACCGAGAAACATCATCAATGATGTTCGTGAAGAGTTTGGCATAACTACAATATATAGTAAGGCATATTCGGCTARTTATTTTGGTTATGGACTCGTTCAAGGAACACAATATGATAATTATGCTAAATTGTCATCGTACTTTCATGTTTTAGAACAAACAATGTCCATTGAAATTGATGATAATATGCATTTTAGGTGCATCTCTTTTATCGTCATGACTTATTTGCTGCAATCTTCCCGTTCTTGATTGAAACAYGTTTTTGTTTTATTTCAAGTACCTTTTCATGGAACTAGGACAAAGTATACGTGGATACCAATCGTCAATGAGACGCGTCATTCGTGTAGATGGCACATTCATGGCATCTAGATATCGAGAAACTCTACTTGTTGCCACTTGTCAAGATTAAGATACCCAAATTTATCCACTTGCATGGGGTGTAGTTGGCTCAGAGAGTGAAGYGCCATGGACTTGATTCTTTCATCATTTGTGGAAATAACGGGTGACATGGAGGAACTGACGATTATTTCAGACCGTGACAAAAACGTTCCTAATGGCATTTAGTATGTTTACCAGTTTGCACATCATAGGAATTGCATATGGCACTCGAGCAATAACTTGAAGGTTAAATTTCCGAGGGCTGATTTTTCCTCATTATTCAAAAAGATAGCAGAGATTTATACTTTAACAGATTTTGAGACCTACATGACAGCAGTTTGCAAGAAAAAAATTGGGTCAAAGAGTACTTAGAATATACCGATTCCATTATTAGAGTAGAGCACTCAATACAATATAATGACAACAAACAATGCAGAATCTTTGAACTCCGCATTGAAATAAACTCTAGATTTTTCTATAATTGRTCTGATTGAGTACATTTATACGGTTGTTGCAAATATGGTATTATGAAAGAAGTGAGCCAGCGCGTAATTGCACTAACCGCCTCACTCCACTCATGGAGGAAAARATGTGTTTGAACTATCAAGAGGCAAATAAGTTGAATGTGATCARGACATCAYCTACTGAGTTTCAAATTGTCTGAAAGTTGAAATCATATATTGTGAACTGGGAAAAATGTACGTGTACATGTAGTCAATTTGATCTTGATGAATTTCCTTGTCCACATTCAATTACCGTTTCGAGACAAGATGGTAAAGCCACTTATATTCTTTGCTCTCCTTTTTATACCACTTTTTATTGGAGAGCTACATATTTGAAGTTTATTTATCCATTGTTAAAAGACATGGAATGGCAACTTCCTATGGAAATTAGTTTCAAAGTGATCCTTCGACCACTAACAAAATGATCTGCTAGAATGTCACCAAAAYAGAGAAAAAAATTAATCAAAGAGGCATGCAAGCCCCGAAAGAGTAATAGGAGTTTGAAGACTGGCCATAGTCAGAATACTTGYACAAATCCTTTGCCTGAGAAGTGAAGGCCTCTTTTTATAATTTTTTATTTATTTATATTATAATTGCAATGTAATATATGACWAGGATAATGTGATATTTTAAACTTTTTGCATTGTTTTATCAAATTTATTTAAAGTAGAATATGATCATGCAAATATGGTGCTTTGTTATCAAATATGATCCTTCAAAAAGGAAAATAGGTCAAAGAGTATGAGCTTTTCTTTTTAAAAGCGATTGACTATTTATGTACATGTTTTAATAGATTTACTCCGTTATGCACATTTACATCATACAAATGCAAGAGGTGTAGGCAAATAACTAGATTTTTTTATAACCATTACTTAAAAGTAATGGTTAAAAGCGGTTGACTATTTATGTACATGTTTTGACGGATTTACACCGTCATCCRCATTTACATCATACAAATGCAAGAGGTTTAGGCAAATAATTAGATTTTGTTATAACCATTACTTAAAAGTAAGATAGCTCAAATAGTATTAACTTTTTATTCTAACAGCTTTTGACCATTATGTACATGTCTTGATGGTTCAACGCCGTTATGAAGATATACAGCATAAAAATGCAAGAGGTTTAGCCAAATAACTCGTGAAACTAATAAACATTAATTAAAAAAATAGTTCAAATGGTATGACCTATTTATTTTAAAAGCGATTGACAGTTATATACATGTCTTAACAGACTTACACAATTATGCAGATATATTGCATAACAATTCAAGAGGTTTAGCCTTTTATGTTAACCGGTTTTGACAGTTATATACACGTCTTAACATATTTTCATCGTTATGCATATAAATATGCTAAGAACCTTGGGAACATTATAACGAACTATAGAAGTCATAAGTATTACAGATACTATACACTTGTACTGTATAAAAATCCTATCTATGGGTCAAATTCTATGGCAAATAATTATGTTGCCATCTTAATCTTCCATTCTGGCATTTTCTTTAGATCAACAGTCATCAAGTCTAATCCGGCAAGGGAAAATTCAATAAACTTTAACGTTTATGAACTTTKCAAATAGCCAAAAATGTTTACAGACAACGTTTTTATAATTATTAAAGATAGTTTTACTTACATCATCAATCAACCATCCATYCGGATCCATAAGCTTTTCGAAGAAACATTTATGAATTTTGCAAATGGCCAAACCATAAGTATCCAAAAAAAATCCTTTCCTCGGCATTAAAATTTAATATAGAAGACAGCTAAAATTGATTTAMGTATGTTAAATTTCAGGAAGGAAAATTACTGGTCAGTTGCATTTGAAATGCATGAATTGAGATATGCAAGTTTTGCGGGATCTACYACCCAAAACGGATCAAACTTTTTCACATAATCTAACTTCCTTCTCTTGAAAAAATTAATAAATGGAGATGGCAATGCTGGGGCAACCCTCTTCCTCCTCTAACCTCRACCTCTTGGAGACTTAAGAGGTGAATCTTCAAGCACAATAGCAATGGCAGTCTTAGCTGCCTCTTCATTTYCTTCCAAAAATAATTATATAATTATTAACTAACAGTACTTGTACATATACGAAGTCTCATTGTTGTACATAGAGTGACAATTAATGTACAAAGCTTCACTATTAGTGTAAATCACCTAACAGTGTAGAGCCGTATATTAACTCATCTAACTGTGTGACACTGTTTGGATTCAAAATAGACTATAAAGTATATTAAATGCTAAATTAAGTTTAAAATGTGTGCAATTAAGTCTAAGTATGCTAAATGAAAACAATCAAAAGTGTACAAAAAGAAACCAACCTTCTTCATTGGAAGAAATTTCTTCCACTGGCATAATGGCAGTCTCACCTGTCTCTTTCTTTCCTGCCAAAAACATTTATACATTGTATTTGCTAATAGTATTTGTTTGTGTAAGTCACATAACAGCGTACCTAATAGTGTGACACTATTTGAGTCGAAATCAGACTATAAAGCACACTAATTGCTAAATTAAGCTTAAAACGTGTACACTCACCTTGGAGGACCGACTCAACATTTTCCTCGGCCATTTCTAAGGGTTGAACTTYAACAGGTGATKAGCAATCATTAATCGCTTCAACATAGAACCTTCAATCTGAATCTGACTCATTAATTAGTGATGCATCAATTGGATTTGCTTCCACAAATGTCTTCACATTTTTTGCCACAACTAGTCGCTCCAAATACACTCTCAGCTCACCTCCTGGACCAAAGAAGTTATTCCTTGTTAGTGAATTTGAGGGAAGGAAGAAATAAGTCAATTTAAGRAGGGTTTCACAAAGCTTTRTGTGGAGAGTCATCTATCAGAACTGTGTTTAACTCGTCATAAGTGTCACCCCATGGAAGTGTTGGATCTAAATAATTCTAGAGCTTCTTCAGTTTATTGACATTGTGCAACTGCTTTGATCCTAGTAAAAGAGTAATCTTCTTTTGTCACTCTCAAGCAAAAAGTCAACGATGTCATCCAGAAGTTCGGAAGTTCTCGATAACTAAATTCCAACTTCAAATTTGTCAAAGTATAAGTCTAAGAACTCATTCAGGAAAGGCCTCTTGAATATTTCTCTCCCTTTAATAAYAGCACTTAGTGTGCATTTAGAGGTCACTTTTCTACTGGGATATATAATATCAACAAGCAAGCCATTAACGTCAAGAATTATTAGCTTTTTTTTTTTTTTTTTTTGGGAGACCAACACGAGGGTCACCGATAGCTAGAGGGATTTCATCATCATGTATTTCCATGTCTTCACCAATTCTATCATCAACTGGAGTGCCATATAATCCTGTTCTTTGGTTTCTTCCCCACATCCTGCGTTCAAACCCATAATCAATTTTGACAAGCTGGCATCTAACCAATTTAGTTGATCACTTAGCTGCTGTGAACTCCATCAATACTCCTCTCAATTCCATCAACCCTCCTGTCAACTACTCCCTCTRCTACCTCTATCCTCTTAATCAAATCATCATTGTGAAAGAAGGGTAAGTGAGAGAGGGATGCATGAAGGGGAATCATTTCCTACAGCATTAGAAGTATGAGTATATGAAGAAGATTCAGATTCACCAAAATCTATCTCATTGTCCACATTGATATATGAGACATCGTCAAAAGCACTGAACCCCTCCAAAATTCTTTCTCTGCCTYCGATGATGAAGATACCAGTTTCTTAATTATGTTTAAAGTTCGGGTGGCCAAAAACATATTAATAGTGTTAAAATCTCGAAAATCTTTTCTCAAGGTCCACTTAACCATTCTTGGGATTCTGTGTCCACAGCATTCACCGAACTTGATGGCCAAGTYTGGAATGGCTTCGAAGGCCCAAATCTGCAGAAGAAAATAATTATAAGCTAAAATTCATAATTTTGAAATTGGAAAATAATACAAAACTGAAAATTCATAAGCTATTACCATTATGGATGGAGAAAATCCCCAATAGTTGATTGAATATATTTTCCTCTATATTGGACCACTTTTTCAATGTAATCACACTTGAATAATTCAACAGTTTGCAAATATGATTACCTTCCCCATTCATATTTGCTAAATCTTTCCAAATCATCCACTATATAAAACAACCATAAATTAAGATATGCAACTTCTTCATTGCCACATATAACAAGTGTCCAAATTACTAAAGGCCAAGCTTGTACTTGTYGCTTTGATCTTTACATTTATCGAGCTTAGAAAGTAAGTTTGTTCTACTTATCTTTTCTTTACTCTTGGAAAAGTACTTCTTGTATGTATTAATCTTTTGACCTTTTTTAAGATCATCTTTCTYTTTGGATTTAATAGTTGTTAAGCCTATGATTAGAGTGAACTCTTGCTAGCTAAATCTACACTTCTTATTCTCAAATTTAAACTAAACTTCAAAAGCTTTCTCCGTTTTTAAACACCTCCTAAATATTGCATGAATTAGTTGGTTGCTAACCCTCATATTAGCAATCCTTATCACGGTACCAAATATAGAGTCAGATAACATTTCTTTATGACCATCATCTAAACCGTTCATTACATGATTGTTCATACTCATTTTGCAACGGCTAGTGATACTAACCCTAAAATTTTTAGCTAGATCTACAATGTACTCTATGTCTGCAAAAATAAAAATATACAATCAAATTTGTATGCAATGATAAGTAATATATGMAGCTTGGCTCAAAATTGAAATTCACTGTTTAAAGTCACAAAAAAAGAGTAATATCCTGTGTATGCCCTCTACATCACAATTTTGAAGAAATGTTCCATAAATTCATACCTTAGCTAATTATATGCTATTATACTTCAGTTATGTATGTAATAACAAGCAATATTTGAGGTTTGGTTCAATATAAAAATGCAYTRCGTAAGGTCATAAAATACAGTGATATCCTATGTATGCCCTCTACCTCACATTTTTCAAAAAATATTTCATAAATTCCTATCTTARCTAATTATATGCTATTATACTTCAGTTCTGTATGAAATGACAAGCAATATATGAGGTTTGGCTCAATATAAAAATGCACTATATAAGGTCACAAGAACATAGTGATATCCTATGTATGCCTTCTACTTCATAGTTTTCAAAAAATATTCCATAAATTCCTATGTTAACTAATTATATGTTATTATACTTCAGTTATATGTGCAATGACAAGAAACATATCGGGTTTGGCTCAAGACAAGAATGCACTGTGTAAGGTCACATATAAATAGTGATATCCTRTTTATGCCCTCTATATCACAATTTTCAAGAAATATTCAGTATATAATATTAGACTTAAATTATGTATGCAACGAGTCATAATTCTTATGAAATTCTTATAACAAGATGTTACTGTCTATAATGGTTGTTAACTGTTAACTATGAAAAATGCCATGCATGCCCCAATATCATGATCAAAATGCATGGTCAAGGCCGATATCAAAAAATAATTGCAAAGCTTACATATATGATCAACATGTAGAAACTATCAAATCCTATGAGATTATATAGCATGAAAAGTGAAGTGCTTACCTTAAGATGATGCAAAGTGGAAAGTTTTGAGCTTGCTATGAAGTTGAGATGGGAACCCTTAGTAACAGAGTCGGTCGGAAAATGTGAAACAATGTAATCGGTCATAAAATGGATAAAGTAAAGAAGATGAAGAAGTTGATAGATATGAACTGACGCTAAATTTGAAACGGGTATAGAGACGTTTGAGGTGAAAGGCACGTAAGGATTGAGTATAAAAAAAAAAAAAAAGGTAAATTTTGTCATTTGAAGGAAAGTCTTCAAAAAGTTATCTTTTATACAAAGGGTACAAAAGTAATTTAACGACTTTTTATTATATAATAACATTTTAAATACCTTATATTATTATTATTTTGGTCAAAAACCTTTTGCATAAATATTTCTTGAAAGTGAGMCTTTTACTCCTATTTTTCTTAATTTAATTTTTCTTTTAAATAAAAAAGAAAATCAACTACTTTTAAATTTAAGAAAATATACTCTTAATTGATGAAAATACTTTTATCAAGTGAAAGGTTTTAGAGTAAGCAATTAAAYACGGTCATACAATCAGAATCTATTTTATTTTTGTTGACTTCCAGAATATCTTTTATTTGTTTACGCTGTTATTTGAGAGATGACTTGGGATAGTCATTCAAATAGGTCCCTCCACAAACCGACCCATTTATCTCCTCACTCGCTCCCCCATTTTTASTCTGCTTTTGGAAGAACAATGCAGTCACATCATCAAGTTGTGTCCTGATCATCTTATCGTATAATGTTTTAGTTGAGATACTATTTCTAGTTTGATTCTTCATCGAAAAGTTATACAAATCTTCAAAATCTTCCTTATGGTGCTGTTGGAAAAAAAGATAGAGATTGCGCATGCCCTTAGTGGTATATATTCAGATAAAGACCATTCGGACAATTAGACTTTAGAATAATTTTGTTATGTATTTATTGATTATTGAGTCAAATGTGAGTTTTCGTATTTAATTTATGTTTGTAGCGTTGTAAAGAAAGAATATTACATTATACGTTCACGTTCAAATTAATCTTACAAAATAAGAATATTAAATAATTTTTTAAAAAAATAATGTATTTAAGTGAAAGGAAGGATAATCGACACTTCTTTTTTTCCTACTTGATTGTCGGTCCAGAACAAGCAATTCAATGGTATTGATGGGTTTCATTTGAATGTTCAATTTTTCTTGTCTTTATACGGAATGAGAATTTTTCAAAAGCTTTCAAGAATCAAGATCCGACAATAGAAAGTGTCTTGGAGTAGAAATGACTCGTTTCAAGTGATGGAACTCAGCAAATATCACATTTTTGAAATAGGATTGAGTTGGAGATTTGTGCTGCCATTTGTCTTCCTTTTTCTTCGTCTCTGTAATTTCTTGTTTCATCTTTTGGATTTCCTCAAGTTAATGGATGATCCTGTATATTCTTATAGGAGATGTGATTAGATTTGAGTGGACACCATAAATTAATGGACCTCAATCACTAAAACTACAGCATCAAATTTCCAGCACTGAGTTGAAGAAAGAACATTCAAATAGGGCAGTCTAGATACCACCTGGCCAGATGATAAGAAAAGAATCGACCCCTCAAAAGTTTTTGGCTGCCGAGGGCTGGTGGTCCTCTTGCTTCAAACCCAAAATATCACACTTGTCATCATCATCTTAATCGAAGGGTATAATCTAGGATGACCAGCCTTGTCATCAATGGATGAAACCACCCCTCAGCAATCTCCCGCCCTTTCAGAATCTCCCTTTTTTCACCCTCGACTTTTAAGAAATGGTACACGGCTACAAAGAGGAAGGACAAGCATGCACAAGTTTGATAAACATCGAACCCAGAACTATTCAATGAGAATTTTGCCATTAAAGATATCTTTCAAGGGAAAAAGTAGAGGTTTGGGGAAATCCATTATGCAAAGCTTTAGTTCTGATGAATCCATTATGCAAAGCTTCAGTTCTGATGAATTTGGGCATGGAATGGGAGATGGAGAGGAGGCAATGTCCTATGCTGTGGGATGTTCTGTTTGGTTCAAAAATGGAAACGGTTCTGAATACGTACTGTGATTGAGTGAAGAAGAGGTCCACGGTTGAAAAGGAATTACAGAAAGTGCAACCAATTTAAAGCGAAGGAATCTTTTTAGCAGAAAGTGAAATCTATGAGCCATTATCATAAAGATACTGAACCTCTCCACCTGCCCCCCCCCCCCCCTTCGCCTCTCCAAGATATTATTCTGCAATTCTCCGACCAATGACAGTAGAGAGACAGCCAAATTGATGCCAAAATTCAAAGCCATAAACACGCGCGAGTTGTCTCTGGTTACCTGATACAAGAACAACAGAAGAAGCAGAACATGGGCACGCCACACAGTCAGCTGGTTTATTAAGGGGGGTAAAGTGGGCAAATGATGGCTTTTTGCAACTATCCGTTGAAAGGCTTTGCTGTAATCTTATCATTATAATATACGCTTGTGTTCAAAGCAATATTAAATCCACCAAGTAAGAGTAAGATTCGATTCTTGGAAATATTAAATTTATGTTTTGATTTATATGATTCTTACGTAAATAATTGACATTATAAATAATTTGGAGGCATGAATTACCAATGGTACCTTTCTTTTCTCGATCTTTTTTCTTTTCTAATACATAATTTTAACTGTAAAATTCTGGATTTCTTGAACTATGTCAGCAATTCTTGCTTGCTTAGAGGTTTGGGTCCAAACATTGTTATTTATTGCAGACACACTATATCCTAAGATGCTTGGTTCATTGCATGTGATAGATTGTCAATAAATGTTATAATAAATTGTGTTCATAGTTAGAATTGAAAGGAATTAAAAAAAAAAATAGTCCACATAAGTAAGATATGGAACGTTTATTAGAATCCCATGATATCGGTGGTGCTTGCCTAATATTTCCGCCAAATCTGCAACTCTTCTTGGTGGTCTGGAGTTGTGTGGTTGTGAGTTGTTTTCTGGTTACCTTTGCAAGAACAGGTTTTACGGTTTCTGGTCCAGTAAAACTATGTGGAATAAGTCTCATATTTGTGCATCTTTCGTTCAAAATACAAGAGGAAATCTTTGTCAACCTATCTCTATCCCCTTCCCCCCCCCCCCGGCCCTTTCACTTTCAGCTTTAATATGTGCATGTGTGGGCTGTTGGTATGGATGGGTTTGATTTTAGAGGCTAGCCCTTATACTGGTAAATCCAGGATCAGTCCTTCCGTAGAGTCCGGATGTGTTTTATAACATAATTTAACATTTAATGGCAAGACAAGTTGAATTACATATAATTTGGAGAACGTATTAATCTTTTAAATATTTAAAATTTATAAATCTTTTATAATTTTAACGATAAGTCCTTTTTAATAAACTTAATTCAACCATTTTTAGAGGTGAACGGATTAAGTGCTTATTGAATTAAGTTTCTTTGAAATTCTAATTTTGAAATTTCTTAACAAATTCTTCTTACTCCCTTCTATAAATTTTAAGTTATAATATTATGACTTAATATATTGAAACATTTTCAATATAGATTATCAAATTCAATATTCAGATTTAGGCGTATAAAGTAAATCTTTGATGATTTAAAATTCAATTATTTTTCAGACTTCAAACTTCAATTTTAGATTTTAATTTTATCAAACAGAGCCTTAATTTAACACTTATCACCTAATAACTTTATATGTACTAGTTTAATTACTTTTTATCTATCGAACCAACTTAACTGTAGTTTTTCTCTTTTATTTTCTCCCATGCCTTTCTTCTTTGCTACTTATCAATATAAATAGGTTCTAACATAAACACAAATGAATTAGAAAAGGATAAAAGTGAAAAAATGACCATATYCCGAGTTTTGTTAAATTGGTTATTAAACCTTCCAATTAAATTTAGTATTTAAATTCAAATATATGTAAATAAATTTTCAATGTTTTAAATTAATTTACTTCTCGAGCTTCAATCTTCAAATTCCGATATCTAGATTTCAATTTCATCAAATGAAGTATTAGTGTATGAAATAGCCTCATTGTCATATTTTGCCATAGATCTAATCACGGTTCACAAAGAGTCACTTTCGATTTATCAAAATAATAAATTGAAGTCGAAATCTTAAATCAATGATTAAGTTCTGACATAATTATAATTATGATTTTTTATAAAGTTTCGATTTAATTCCAATCAAAAGTTTTAAAAAAACGTTAAAAAGTATTTCAAGTATTTAAATAATCTTTTGAGTGTCATAATGGAATTCAATTTAAATGACGAATATATAGGTAATGCTTATTGTTTCGTTGTCTCTTTAGATATTTTGTAATAATATTTAGCCCATCTCATTTTCATTGCATTAACACACTAAAAACATCGATATCAATCCATTCATTACAAGCTACAACAATTTGAAGCCATTAATAAATAAGCTGAATAATAAACACTCTATAAAGTATGACTAGAATCATTAAAACTTTTCACAAATATTCAAAATAGCTGGAATTAAATACAAGCTTTCCATATTATGGATGGAAAAAAAAAAAGACATAAAAGTTTACTTATCGAATTTCATCTTTTAAATTTTTTAAATTTTTTATTTCAATTCAAATCCTCAATTCCGGTTAAACTAACGAATCAAAATTAAAATTTACTAATTTATGAATCATTATTAATTGTAAATCGAATCAATAAATTTTTTAATTATTGGTTACTATTTAATTGTCGATTTCGATTGAACCATGACGAGGTTTATTGGTAAGTGAGGGAAGTTGGTAGGAAATATGTCTACTTTTTAAATGATTAATAAAGCCTTTTCCTTACAGCAACAAGAAGAAGGGAGATATCAAAGAAATTTGATCGGTTATGCCTCGAGCGATTTGTCTCATCAAAAAATGTAATCGGGTGTTCATCGTCCATCAACAGAACATTCCAATCGACCAACTGTTTCGAAATGGTTGGTGCCATTCCCCTTCCCTGACCTAAGGTGTCACATTGCCTAGCTTTTTGAGGGAGCTTTCTTGACCCTTTGCTTAGTGAGAGGGTAAGCATATAACAAACTTCCCAACCTTTCTTAATCATATACTTACATATATACGTGGCAATTAATTGGACGAAACTAAATTCTAAACCATTATCTTTTTTGTTGAATGAAGCCTTTCTAGTCTCAGGTACTATCTTGACAWCATCCTAATCAATCACTTCAATTAATTTAGAATATTATTTGTCGAATTAAAAATATATTTTATTTCATATTCTTTCTCTCAATGTATGCTTCTTTTCGTCTAAATTTTAAAAGTCTCACTATTGTTAGCTAAAAGGGTTCTTTGCCAACCTTTTTTTTTTTTTTTTTTGAAGAAATCACTAGAATTTGATCGAAGGAAACATACAAAAGCATAAAGCACATGGTGATATTAGAAATATCTGAATACTTTTACATAAAAAATGTATATTATTGACATATAAAATAATATTAGATCAGACTTTGGACAAGATGTCGATCCAAATTTCTTTATAGTTTATTTTTTTCTATATTTATAAAATTTGATTCTTAAATTATGAGTTGGAGACTTGATCATGATTAATATGTAATAACATTATGTATGTAATTTTTTAAAATTGAAGAGATCAAGAATGTAGTTCAAAGATAAATATTTTTAAAAAAATTTAAAAAAACCGAGTTGACTAAATTAAACTTCCTTTTGTAGAACTATGCTGCGTGGTGATATGGACGAATGATTTGAACTGATCAAATCCCTTAAAAGCCATTCGTTACAAGAATCAACGCATGACGATATCCTTCCCATTATTGGACCAGCATAGAGTGGGTCCAAGAACATGTCGGGTAAGCTTTTGGGGTAGACCGATTTTGTGTTTTGCCCAATTGGTTCATTTGGCTCGACACGTCAATTAAAATAATAATTTATTTCTTAAATAATTATTATCGTATTAGATTTTAATTATGAATTAATTCTACGTAACATTACTATCATATGTCAGAGGTCCAAGTACATATCGGATAAGCTTTTGGGATAGACCGATTTCGTGTTTTGCCCAATTGGTTCATTAGGCTCGACACATCAATTAAAATGATAATTTATTTTTTTGAATAATTATTGTCATATTAGATTTTAATTATGAGTTAGTTCTATATAAAGTTACCATCATGTGTCGTTACATTCAATTGATCTTTTGGCAAGTAGGTTTTCTTGTTTGACATTTCAAATTCTCTGTCCCTAGTTTATAATATACCTAATTTTATCCTTTTTTTGTTTCTGTTAATTAATTTCGAGTGCCACTTAATTAATAGCCTAATCATGTTTTTTGTTTCTACTAGTGATATCTGGTGCAGATTAATTCGTAGCGAATGTCTTCTTCAGTTTGAGATTATTTGCTTGCTATCCAAAGTATTTCAAATCACCAACTTAACATTGTTTTGCATGTTAATTGATATAACTAACGAAACTCAATAATTTTTAAGATAATTATTAATAAATAGAATAATAAGTTAAGTGACGTTTTATATTCAATTCATGCTCATCACGTAATATAAAAGGAATTATGAATCAGATTTTTCTCATAACAAGAATGAGATTATACGAGCACAATTCAAATTAAATTTGAATTAGTCTCGCCAAAATAGAAATTATTCGGATCGATCTGTCAAAAGAAAAAAAAGATGATATCACTATCACTAGCGATGGAAAAATAAAATAAGTGTGGATATTTTAGTTGCTACAACTAAAAAAATATTTACCTTTTGCATCCACTCTTGAATTCCTTCGTTCCCCTTTCTTTTCTTTTCTTTTCTTCTCCTTCATAAAAAGAATAAAAATGCTTAAATTCATTTACTTCAAACGCCTTGATTTTTCAAAAAGTATGTTCCATGCCAATGAAAAATGATATACTGTGATTTTAGTTATGTTGAAGAAATAATAGAAAAAATTCATATTACAAGGCTAAGTTGCGGATATCTCAACTTTCTTTAAGAAGATTTAAGCTTTTTTATGGTTTTCAAGTCTTCAAGAGTCGATGTAGTAGAGAATAACGCTTGCTCGTCTCCTCCAGAATACAAAAACCCAACAATTATTATTTAGCTTTAACAATTCTGCATAAATTGTTATAGTTCAAACTCCATCAAAGAACATATTTTTAAAGCTAATTTTTTACTTTTAATATGCTAACGATAATAATGTTTAACTTTACAACAAAACCATTGTATAAGATATTTATAAACAATGAAATAGCAAAGATGTGATCTTAGAATCATAATAAAGTGAATACAATTTTAGAGTCAAATATATACGATTTTACAATCTAATTGATATGACTTTCAATCTTAGTTTATCCATTTTGATCATGTATTAATAGAGAAAYTATAAACATATCTTATACCTAAAATGTAACAGGATAATATATATTCGATTCATACATCAATATTAAAAATGTATCTGTAACAATTTTTATATTTATGATATTCATACAAAGACACTTTTCTAATAAAAAGAAAAAGAAAAACCTTTTCTTGTGAAAATTCTTGCTCTCGCACGGCTACCTAAAGTTTGAGGATTGGGAGTGACATTTATTCCTTTTTTTTGCTTATAGAGAAGAAATGAAAAAGTTTGGATCTCACATTAATTATAGTAAAAAATACACACCAAATACCAAATCTTGAAAGAATATATACCACATGAATTGGATGTTTCTAGACTCATTTTTTTTTTTTTTTTGGCCACATGACTACATTTTAATGAGTTTTTTTTTGCAAAATTAAGAAAATTGTTCACTTTATTAGAAAGTGACCTTTCTCTGATACCAAAAGAAAAGGCAAAAATAAGGACTTCACAAATAAGTGGAACAAAAAAGAAGACATGAGAGGAAAGGCATAGGGGACCAAACAAATCGAGAGGTCATAATCAACCCTTTATGCCACTTGAGAAGGGGAGAAACGGAAGTCATCCCAACTTACCTCTTCGCCGTTTCCCATTTGCACCTGTCCCTTTTCTATTTGCATTTTCAACCCTTATCTTAAAAGAATAATCAAATCTTGACAAACAAAGGAATAAAAAGGAAAAATAATGATTATCCATTACCTATATTACCTGCTAAAATCGATTCCTTAATACAAAAAACACGCTTAATTTCAGTTATATCGTTTAGGGTCTCTTTTTACTTAAAAATTTCATATGTCATTACAAACATGTGAATTTTTTATTATCTTATATAAGAAGTAAACTTTTTTTAAAAAAATATTATAGCTTCTAACATGCTATTTTATTTAGTAATAATATTTATTAATTAAAGTGCTTTCTATTTTTGTCATCTCTCGTATCATTAATATATTAGACAGTCCAACTTTTTTGGTAAATCAATTCAATTAAAGGTGAACATTTTTAATAATAAGYTATTTTTTACTATGAAAGTTAGGTTTATATAGTAAGTTTGTCTGGTAATTTTATTAATTTTTAGGAATTAATTATATTTTTGCATTTTGAGTAATTTTTAGTATTATTTAATAAATTGAGAAAGAAAATGTGAATTAAATTTAAAAGTTACAAATATAGGGAAAGGAAAACCAGGCATTATGAATAAGGGGAAGAGAATAGAGAAGGAAAGTGAGGGCTGGTGGTGGAGGGAGAAGCTGCCGTTATAGAGAGAGAAACAAGTGAAGTAGTGGTATTTTCCTTCCTCACCTGCACCTTGTCACATGCGATCTTTGGCAATTTGAAGCAGAATTGACCTTTCCATTCTTGCTCTCTATCTCCTGTCAGAAAGCTCATTTTTACGACTCAAAAAGCTTGAAAGTGACCGCAGTGCTATTATACGTTTGGCCCATTTGATTATTCAGTGGACRCTCGCATAATCTCTTCCTTTTTTCTATCTTTATCTCTCACACGTCATCTTTCTTTTTCTTTTCAAATATTTAATAAATAGAAAATACTATGCAGAACAAGTTCTCCACTACAGAATCTATAGTTTACTTTGACCGCTTTCTATTTTAATTAGAAAAAAATTAAAATTAGTTGTTTTTAAACTTTTCGAGATAATCTTCCAACTATTAATTCAAAAATAAAATATAATTTATTAGAAATCTTAATTCTCGATCCTCAAAACAGAAGCTTCTCTATCTCTAGTTGTCATTGTATCTTTTATCTCTCTCACACGAAGTGCACCTTCTCATGTCTTTGCTAGGAGAAATAGAAAAAGTGGTGTGTGACCATAAAACAAAATAAAGAAGGAACAAAGATATTTCTTTCTTTAAAAATGTTAATATAGAATCTATACTCACTCCATGTGTTGGTCCACTCCCTTGAATCCTGGCCCCACTTACAACAACACCCAACAAAAATTCTGCCCCCCTCTCTCTCTCTCTCTCTCTTTCTCATTCAGAGAAAGCATTAAGCAAAGCTCTCCTGCAAATCCCTCTTCAATAAATAATTCAAAAGCCCTCTGAATTTTGTACTCTTGGAATTTTTTAATTCCTCAAACTTCCYCTATTATTTTAAAAAAGGAAAAAACTGAGGAAAAATCGGCAGCTCGAATTTTAGAGATTTTTTTAGTGTTTCGAAATCTGTGCTTTAGCGGGTGATGCCAACGCCGGTGAGCACAGCAAGGCAATGCTTGACGGAGGAGGCAGCTGGGACGTTGGACGATGCTGTGGCTGTGGCCAGGCGGCGGAGCCATGCCCAAACCACTTCGCTGCACGCTGTCTCGGCACTTCTAGCTCTCCCGTCCTCCACTCTTCGCGAGGCCTGCGCACGCGCCAGGAGCAGCGCGTAC
This sequence comes from Rhazya stricta, assembly GCA_001752375.1. Classification (NCBI taxonomy): domain Eukaryota; kingdom Viridiplantae; phylum Streptophyta; class Magnoliopsida; order Gentianales; family Apocynaceae; genus Rhazya; species Rhazya stricta. The sequence goes on along the minus strand of MEJB01000001.1, from coordinate 6,844,481 downwards.
TCACCACGGTTACAGTTCCGGGCTCTCGAGCTCTGTGTCGGCGTCTCTCTTGACCGCTTGCCCACCACAAAAGCCCAAGAAGAGCCTCCGATATCCAATTCCCTAATGGCCGCCATCAAAAGATCGCAAGCGAATCAAAGAAGACACCCCGAAACTTTTCATCTGTATCAGCAGTTGCAATATCATAACAGTAACAATATTCAGACTAATAGTAATTCATCGTCTCCTACGTCGATTTCAACGGTGAAGGTTGAGCTGAGGCATTTTATACTGTCAATTCTTGATGATCCGATTGTGAGTAGGGTCTTTGGGGAAGCTGGCTTTCGCAGCTGTGATATAAAGTTAGCAATTCTAAACCCGCCTACCATTTCTAGATTCTCGAAAACTCGACGTCCGCCTTTATTTCTATGTAATTTTAGCGATTTAGAGTCAAATAAACGTGGGTTCARTTTTCCTTTTCCTGGAGTTTTGGATATTGAGAGTGTGAATGAGAATTCGAGAAGAATAGGAGACATTCTTGTGAAGAAAAGCGGGAAGAATCCCTTATTAGTAGGGGTCTGTGCTAATGATGCGCTTAATGAGTTTCTAGATAGTGTGCACAAAGGTAAAACTGGAGTCTTGCCAAAAGAAATTGATGGATTGAGTTTGATTAATGTAGAAAAAGAAATATCCGAGTTTTTGGATAGAGATGGTAGTAAGGAAGGGCTACAGTCGAAGTTCAAGGAAGTTGATGATCTCATAGAGGGTTGCAAAGGAGCTGGAGTGGTTGTCAACTATGGTGATTTGAAGGTTTTTGCTGACGATAGGGAATCAATGGAGACAGTGAACTATGTGGTTTCTGGGTTAARTAAATTGGTGGAGGTTCACTCTGGAAAATTATGGTTAATTGGTGCTGCATCGAGCTCTGCTACGTATATGAAGTTTTTAGCTCGGTTTCCATCTATTGAGAAAGACTGGGATTTGCATTTGCTGCCCATTACTTCTTCAAGACCTCGAACAGGAGGAGTGTACTCTAGATCCGGGTGAGTGGTTGGGCTTGTTATGCTATTTATATTTGGATTAGACAAAGGCTCGAATTCTCTTCGGAATTTATTAATGCGAGTATGATTTAAATATGGACATTCTGTACTGTTGGGTTATGTGGGAGCTGATAAAATATATAAGTACGGACCTTAAAAATCTGCACTAAGATACTCAAAAGGGATCAGATTGCTGTTAATTCTTCTTTGTCGAATGTCTAGATTTAAAAATTTGTCAGACATGTGTGCTTCTAGGTGTCATTTGTTTTATTAGCAAGTGGTTGTCTGGTCTTTGCTCCTATTGTGTAGTTCTCAGGGTCATGGACTAGTGCAATCTGTACTGAGGACTAAACTTTGGAACCGAGACGTTCTTCTCTTTCATCACATTCCTTTTCAGGAAACTCGCGATCGTAAATATGTAGATAATCATCTTCTTGAAACTAGCTGCTTTCCTTGATAACAAGCAGATTGTTTAAGTGTCTGCTCAGTAGCATTGCATCTTCTGAAATTGCTAAAAAATAATTTCACTCTATAATTTGCTAAATATTTAGAACAATAGTTAACTTTCTTCCCTTTCATCACATTCCTTTCAAGAAACTCATGATCATACTGTACTATCATTCTTTTTCTTCAGACTGATATGTAGATAACAATCTTCTTGAAACTGGCTGCTTTCCTTGATAACAAGCAGATTGTTTAAGTGTTTGCTTATTAGCTTTGTATCTTCTGAAATTGCTAAAAAGTAATTTCACGCTATAATTTGCTAAATATTTAGAACAATAGTTAACTTTCTTCCCTTTCATCACATTCCTTTTCAAGAAACTCGTGATCATACTGTACTATCACTTTTTTTTCTTCAGACTGATATGTAGATAACAATCTTCTAGAAACTAGCTGCTTTCCTTGATAACAAGCAGATTGTTTAAGTGTCTGCGCATTAGCTTTGCATCTTCTGAAATTGCTAAAAAGTAATTTCACTCTATAATTTGCTAAATATTTAGAACAATAATTAACTTTCAAACTTTGAGAGACAATGAATACAAGAATCCCYCAGAATAAATTTTAACTTGAAAAGGCTAGAATTAGCTCATTTTGAGCTGACAGATCCATGACATAAAACTGGGAATTGGAACTTGTGTCATGCTCAAATTAGTGGTGCGCGATCTGAGTATCTTTTTGCRCATACACAGACATATATATAGAAGGGAATTTTACAAATTCTGAAGCAGTTCCAGAGAATCAAGCTACATGATTGTAATGTTTCTCCGAATTGGAGATCTTTAAAATTAGAGTTGAACCAATGTTTTAGCCAGTATCAGAGAAAAGGATTCCAAAAAAGTTGCTGGTTTTCTTTGGTCATTTTAGCTTTCACACTTAATGAACTTAGATATTATTTGGTATATGCACAAGTTGAAGGGTAACTCCTAATGGTTTGTGATACTTTGAGTAAATGTCTACTTTGAACTGGTGGCTGGATAGCCCAGTACTGTTGGAGCAGATCAGAAACTATTGTTTTAATAATTAGGCTATGTTTTTCTACTCTTAACAGGTTTACACAAGTGAAGTTCTTTCAATCTGTTCCTAGGAAGCTAGATATTGGCGGTTTCATAATTTACTGTCAACTCTATTTTTGTATGCACTAGGTCTAGGCGTGTATTTTCCAGATAATGGTTTTCTCCTCTGGTTAATTTTGATTGAAGTAATTCCTGTCTGAAATGTTTTCCAGCTGGTCTATGATAAAAGAGTGTGGCACCTGGTTTGTTTGTCCTGTTGCAACTTTACTCTTATATACTTTCTCCTATTTGCTACTTCTCACATTGAGATTGAAAGAAATAAACGTTAATATTTTCTTTTTTTAAGTTCTTTCTAATTGTAATGCCTAAATTTATCTGAGAATTTCTTTTGCTGGTAAATGTGCAAAATTTTGCCAAGAGATTTACTTTGCAGGAATAATAAGAAAGATGAATTAATACCAGATGAGATAAACTGCATAATGTTCGAAAAGTTGAAGAAAGAATATATAAGGTAATCTGCTCTCGAGCATAATCATTATAAATAACCTTCGTATTGGTTTCTTATGCCACATATAAAGATTGGATTAGACTGAAAATAATCTTCGTAGTTACATGGCTTAACCTCTGAGTATTCGCGCAGATGTTTTGAGCTTGAATTTTGACTTGCAGGATTTTTTCGAGTTCTTCTGTACATAAGGTGAATTATTCTGATTGCATTACATTTGATGTTGTTTCCCATCTTAGCATATATAAGATGTCAAGCAGCATTCATTTTGATTCCCCTTTGTTAGTCAACTTGGCTCGATATCTGTATTATAATTTCTATTAGAGCTCTATGCTCCTTGTGAGCATTGGGTGCTTCTCAAATTGTACAGTTGCGCACGCTCGGTGCAAATAGGTAACAACAATATTTTTAGACTGAAGTTCTTGTCTTGCACGTGTGCGCCTTAAGATTTGTGTTCAACCAAAAGAAAACAGAAGAAAATGAAGAAAAGGATATGAGTCAATATTTACATCTTGGCTTCTCTGACTTATCTTGCATTGGCTCTGACAGTTGGGTGCTCATGATATACTTACAGCTTGATGGGGTCATTTGTCCCATTTGGTGGGTTCTTCCCTTCCACTTCTGATATTGAAAGTACATGGAGCAATGAAAATCAATCCAGCCGCTGCAATATGTGCAATGAAAAATATGAGCAGGAAGCTTCCATTGTTTTGAAAGGAGGATCCACTGGTTCCGTTGCTGACCAGTGCTCGTCAAATTTATCTTCTTGGCTGCAGATGGCTAAGAGCGATAAAAGCAAGAGATTTGTTACCGAAGAGGTGCGCTACTCCGTCCAACCCCCATCATCATCTCAGCATGATAGAAACTTCTTAGCYTCTAATTTCGAAATGTTCWTTAKTGTAATATTTTCATAAACATGCTCTCTGTAATTGCAGTGCAGGTCTCRGATGATCAAACTGTAATAAATGCCAGATTAAACGGCCTACAAACGAAGTGGAATGAGATATGCCAGCGTCTTCATCGTAACTGGTCTTTACAGCATAATGTTTCATTAGCCAAGTCCCAAGTTTCAAATGTTAATGCCTTCCCGTTTACTTCTGCTAGAAGTGAAAGTGGTAATACCAACTCATTACAAGAAGCGAGAAAGTTCACTGACCCCCCAAGTTCTTGCATGCCTTCAGACTTGCAGCATAAGTCCCTGCAGAAGTCAAACATATTAAAACCAGYTGCTTCAAGTGCTGGCCGTGATCCCCAAGCTGAAGTGCCTGTGCAGGGACTGAGGATRGGAAAAATTTGGAATCCTTCCTATGCTGTCAGCAATTTGAGTTTGCCCCTGGATCATATGGCATCCTCTGTTACCAATGTGACCACTGATTTGGGGCTTGGAACCATTTATGCATCTGCAGAGAAAGAGCAAAGTAAAACAAAATTTAAGGAGGAGAAAAATTGTCTTCCAAGATTCTCACAAGGTTCGGTATCTGCTGATACATCTAGTGGTAATGCCTCAAATCTTGTGGCGCAATCTTCTTCCTCCTCTGTTCCTCAGTATGGAGACCAGTCAGATAGGAATGATTTTAAATATCTTTTGAGAGTTCTTTCTGAAAAAGTTAGTTGGCAAGATGAGGCTGTCCACTCTATTTGCCAAACTCTGGCTTCTTGCAAAAATGGGCATGGGAGAAGGCGTGGTTCAAGTAAAGGAAATATTTGGCTGAGCTTTTTAGGGCCTGACAAAGTGGGCAAAAGAAGAATCGCTGCCTCTCTTGCTGAGGCAATACTTGGCAGTAAACAAAACTTGGTTCGGGTGGACTTTGGCTCAGTGGATAAGATTAGCTGCTCGAACACACTTGTTGACTGTCAAGATCTGAAAAGTAATAATCTAAAGTTTAGGGGAAAGACAATTGTTGATTACATTGCCGAAGAGCTGAGCAAGAAACCTCAATCAGTGGTTCTCCTGGAGAACATAGATAAGGCTGATTTTCTTGTTCAGAATAGCTTGTCCCAAGCTATGAGAACTGGRAAGTTTCCAGATTCCCATGGTAGAGAATTCAGTATCAGCAATGTGATTTTTATGATCACTTTAAGGGATTTGAAGGTTTATAAATATGTCCCTTCTGAGAAAATGCCTATTGAATATTCAGAGGAAAGAATTTTAGCAGCCAGAGACTTTCAAATGCGAATTTTAATTGAACATGCCTCTGGAGATGGCACTGGAAGTAGTAACACAAAAGTAAGGGCTGCTTCTGTAAGAGGAAATACAGCCCCGCTTTCTGTTACTAAAAGAAAGTTAATCGACGATGTTGGATCTTCAATGAACAAGATGTTGCAAAAACCAAAACGGGCTTGTGAAGCTTTCAGGTCGTGTCTTGATCTAAATTTGCCCRTTGAGGAAATGGAAGAAGATGATGATTGCAATAATAATGACAGTGACTCAGGCTCTGATAGTTCGAAAGCATGGTTAGAAGATTTCTTGGACCAAGTGGATAAAAATGTGTTCTTCAAGCCATTTGATTTTGATGCTCTTTCACAGAAAGTTTTGAAAGATRTAAGCCTGAGATTCCAGCAAATAGTTGGATCCAACTGCTTGCTGGAGATTGATTCAGAAGTAATGGTGCAGATAYTGGCAGCTGCTTGGGTATCAGAGAGAAAGGAGAYGTTGGAGAAYTGGATCGAAGAAGTTCTCTGTATGAGCTTTAAGGAAGCGCAACAGAGGTACCATCTTTCTCCAGATCATGTAGTGAAACTAATCRTTTGTGAAAGCCTTGTGGAAAAMCATGCCCCTGGAATCTGTCTTCCAGCAAAAGTAACAGTAAACTGATTTTCCTCCCKCTTTTATCTACAGGTTTGTGTGTAATTAGTTATGTATAAATGTATCTAGCATTATGGCTTTATTTGGTAGGTTTCTTGWAATTTTCTACTGAATTACTCTGATTAGAGATAGTCAATCCRCATAGAAATCTACCTTACCAATAATATAGAAATTTTTGTTTTCCATCCTTGTTTCCCTTGCCTGTTAGCTGTTATTTTCCAATGAGCATCACCTTTTTCTTCCTTCAGAAAGGCACAATAGAACTGCTATGGAGCTTTAGATTTTCAGCAGAGCATAGGTATGTAGTTATCAACTCATAAAGATYATTTCCTTTTAASTCTGTGACTAGCCTTATATGGTGGCTATACCCKGTTTTGAAATRAAATTTTTTATTTTTTCTCAGTTCTAATTTTAGTTTTTAAAAAGAACTACAAAAGTTGATTTCAAAAAGCTATGTTGAGATGCTTTATAGAATAATTTTTACTCATTAATGTTGATGAAATTAAGAATATTATATTTATTTTRAAGCATACTTCTCAGCAATTTGGAGGCACGGTTTTAGTTTTGAAATAAGTTGTTTKTAATGGTTTTTTATTACTTTCAAGATAACTTTCAAGTGATTTTCCGTTAAAYAATTTTTGTAGTGATAAAAAAAGAAAAGAAGAAGCAAAAGAGGCACGAAAAAGATGTCACTCACTGAGAACAAGGCCAGATTTCACATTCAGAATGAAAGGAACTGAATAAGATGTAATACCAGAGAACTGTCCGCATTGCTTCTTGGGTTCGAAATGAATCTTGGTCCAGAAGTGAGTGGGCTAGCCTGTGGGAAATTGGACAGCTCCCTCAGAGGAACGTATTCTTCCCAAATTTACCGTTACCCATGATGTTGCTTGCATCAGTGGTCCAAATCCAACTCACCTGATCGAAACCAATTTAAAAGTCATCCAAGGATGGGCTTTTAGTTAGCCATATCGGGTCGAGTCTAATATGTAATGATTTCTAATAAACTGGCAAATTTAGTATTTTTAAAGATTAAATAGAACGACCTTGAAGGAGATGGTGATTGAAAAGTGATGTTACTCGGTCTTCTGGAGGCTCTCCAACAGTTAAATTTTCAAAGTCAAACTACTTCGATCAACATTGTTATTTTATAACTTATTCTTAATTTTAATGGCTCGGATGTCCTGTTTAAAATATCCAGTTAATTAAGTCAATAAATAATGACGAGGTGATAGTCTAATTTAAAAAAATTAATTTTTTTAAAGTATAATAGTTTTTGAGTTTGATATAAATCTACTTTATTTAGTGTATTGAAGGAAAAAAAGAAGTAGACGGTAATAATAACCAGTCATGAAACCTAATGTGYTAGGCTTCCGCTGTCTTAGAATTCGAACAGGAAAGCACCAGAAAGCCACCTTTGTTATATTTTTTTACCCCGAATATTAGATTAATTATTATATCTTTTATTATATTTTCAAAMTTTTACGTAATATGTGAAAAGTTTTTCTAAATTAAGAAAAAAATAAAATGAAGAGTCATTTCAACTTGTAAAAAATGGAGAATAGTAATTAACATAATTAGATTAGGAAAAAAAATAAGTAACGAGATGAAGGGTAAAATTATATATTCTGTATTGATATATATAAAGTAACACTTAAATAAGAAAAAAATAATTAAATATCTGTAACAGTYATAAAAGAATGAGGAAGAACATCTTTATCTCAAATTTTGCTTCCCCGGAAAACCACCAACAACCCAACCCCAGTCCTAGTCCCATATCCCACTATCAAGGTCCGATCATGAATTAAATGATGCATGATAACAGGAACTTCGCTGCCCGTGAACGGCGTTCGTGCAATTAGYGTTGGASACAAGCACATATAGCATGAATACATTCTATATTATGTGGTGTTTTTATTAGTTAGTGATGYRGCAGATAAGAAGACTGTATAACATAGAGTTTACTAGGTGCTTTTTAATCTTGATGGAAATTTAGTACTCCATAAATTTTATTCAATTTTTTGGCTAATAAAAATATTGATAAATTATATCAACTTCTTGGCATAAATATCAATATTCTAATTCTGCTTGTGGGCTTCTTTCCAAAATATTATTTTAGGGATTCGTATAATTAGAGTTCGGTAGATTAGAGAGAAGGCCATAGTTTGTCAATGGAAGGAAAAAGGTTAGTTGTTAAAGTCTTTATAAATTATTATGTATATATTCATTTCGAGAAAAGTAATCAAAATTTATTTTCATATATTTTTTAAATATTTTGTAACTCTTTCTTCATTTTAAGAAATTAAATTCCTTTAAAAAAATTAAAGTAATTAGTCAAATGTTGTAGTTTAATGATTGAAAATCATATTTACTTTTTGAAATACAAAATTGACACTTAGCAACCAAATGAGGTCTAAGTTTATAGGCTCAAATGTTAGAGGAAAATTTTGACCAATCTATTTGTTTCATTTTATTTTCAATTTTTCAACACAATGAAAAGGGTGTTCGCTTTCCTTTTTTTTGAAATGCATTCTTGAAAAAATTCGTTTTACTCAAAATGAAGAATGACCAAAAGATTGTTTTGAGCATTTGCAAGCAAAATATTTTTCTACAATCAAAATGCAAAAAATACAATTTTTATTTATTTCACTTTAGTAATTATCCAAAAAAAATTTAATAACCTAAATGACACTTTTTTTATTTAAGWTTAATTTAAAATATATGTTGATATTTACTAATAGTACTTATAATGTAATTCACAAGCAAATTAACTACAAATAATCAAAATAATTTTTTTGTCAAATTTTAAACTAAATGTGTTTTTTATTTTTCCATTTTCAGAAACAACGTAAAAAAATAGCAAATCAAACGCGTTTTCAATAAATTAAAACAAAAATTCAAAATAAAAAATGAAAAATATTTATTAAAATGAAAGTTGAAAAATGAAATACAAACAACACAGCCTAAATTTCGCCAAGAATTTTTAATTAGTGCATCTTCTAATACTCTATCATCTGTACACTTCCCATTGCCTCAATAACATATGTTGCTTAATTAAATTCTTTTAGTCCGCTAACTCTTTGAATAATATACTAAGATTCAGAGCCCTTTTGGAGATCGAACGTAATGGGTGGGTATGGATTTCATTTTTGTTTTCATTTATAGAGAATACAATGAAAATGTATTTGGATATGAYTATTTTTAGTTCATTATTATTTCATCTATGTCATAATATAAGTCACGTYAGGGGAAAACGGAGGGAGTATAAATCATTCTATAATTATAAGTAAAAAACCTTCTAATTTTATCTCTATTTATATGCCTTGAAATTTGTTTGAATGTATTTATTACTAGTATTTGACTCCTCTTCATATTTCTTCAAAAAATTTTAAATGAGATTGAAAAAAATTATTTAGAGATAAGAAAAATAGAGAGGGAGAACGATAATTAAATAATTTTGAATTCAGAAGAATTAAAAGAAGATGAAAGGAGGGTATATGAGATAATCTGTATAAAAAATATTCTTATTTTCTTTAATATTGATCTGTGTGCATCAGTTTAAAATGACCTATATTATAAAATAGAGGGACTAGATCATGAGTGACCCATCCAATTATTTGACCTAAGTAAAGATAGAAATAGTATAAAATAATTTAGTTTAAAGATTATGATACCCCTTTATACATAAATAATGTTAGTTTTCGTTTCGTAAAATTGAAATATAAATACTAAAATCTAATAAGTAGTTAAATTTTCTAATACTAAAATTTACTTTGTGATATATGAATTTGAATGCTAAATTAGTTAGAGCGTTTACTAACTAATTTAGCAAAACTCGACATTATAGCTTTTACATTTTATACTTTTTTATTACTTTAAATTAATAATATCTTCAAAGATTCATAACTATATGTATATAAGAAAACAAATATATGCTTATGTATTAAATATAATTTTTTTTGGCTAGACCACTCAGTGTTCCGTAATTGGTGCGACTAATATGGTCATGGCCTGGATTGCATCTGCATAGTTTAACTCTTAAAATGAGAAAGGATTGACCCATAGCTCTTTCAACTTGACACATCAAGCAGGAGTAGAACATGAGAATTTCGCATTAATTTAACAGTCAACTTACATGTGTTAAATTATATTATCAAACATTTTTTTTGACTTTTATTCTTTTCATTCTTAATCTTTCCTCCTCCTCCTCCTCCGGACTTGAGCCACATTACCGGCAGTCTCCTCTCTCAGTATTGACAAATACTCATGTGAGCGCTCATCAAAATTGCGACTAGAAGCCGAAGACGATGAAAAAGAACCAGACGCAGTCGCAGATGCAGACGCAGACGCAGACGCAGATCTCCTAATCTCAGTCCCTTCCCCTCTAGCTAGGTCATTCTAATTGTGGTCCCAATCTCAGAATTGTAACTCCATGCATCTGCCTTTGGTAATCCTTCCTATTTATAATATCTCCCCTCTTTAAGTATCCAATACCCATAGCCGCAACGACTTTCACTCTTATCCATAAAAGTCTGATCTTTAACGTAAAGTGTTGATAGCAAGTGAAGATGTTACTTCGAGAACCTTGGTTCAGTGTGATAGTGGTCACGTGTCTATTCAAGAATTATTATCTGGTGAAGGCTGTTAGAATAGCACTAGTATAAATAACTAGTTGTTAGGCTCTAAATTGGTTTTCCAAAGTGAAAAATTTAAGAGAAAAGGAGAGCACTGTAAGAGCATAAAGATCATGGATAATCATAGATCTTGTAATYATTGTTGATTTCACATATGAATTGAGATTCATCATCAGAATTCTTAGCATGTGTTTTTTATCTAACTTCTACAAACTTCAATTGCTAAGATGGTATTAGAGCCGTGCATAGCTCACACAATTGATTCTGGTGCTTCTGCAATGGCAATGAAGGTTAAGATTTGATTTACACTAAAATTGCTAAGCTTAGTGTGAATTTGGAGCTGTGATTCGAAGTTCTCTTCAAATTGAAGGCGTTCTTAGTTCTATAATAAAAAGAGTCAGGGTTTCTCAGCTTAGATTTGGTAGCATTGTTCGATCTTTGTCTCTTGATTCTATGTGCACTGCTTAGAGGTGTGGATTGAAGTATTGAAGTGTTGCAATGGCTATACATTTTGAATAGAGTCACATAAATAGTTTCCTACACATGATAAATGTTCGTCTTGATGAATATAACTACTCTAACGTGTGCTTTCAGATGAAATGTCGATTGCTTGGAAATTATTACATTGCTTACATTGATAGATCACTTGAGTGCCCTGCGAAATTTCTTGAAACTAGTGCAACTGATTCAACTCCTATGCTTAATCTAGCATATGGTAAATGGAAAAAAATAGACAATACATTGCTAGGATTGATTTTGGCTAGCATGAGCAATGATCTGGTRGACTATGTATGAGTTGTGAATCTTCTTGTGAGGCATGGTACTTTCTGAAGAATCAATTTACCAAAGCTTCTAGAGCAAGTACCCTCAAGATGAATAATGAGCTATAAAACGTTCCAAAAAGTTCCATAATTGTTCAGAAGTACTCTCTAATAATTAAGAGGAGTAATGACATGCTTGTAGCTACAAGTGTAAAGATATATGAGGAGGACCTAGTCTTGTTCACACTCAATAGTCTCCCTACAGAGTATGATGTAATTAGAACTGTCTTACTAATATGAATTTAGTAAACTAGCAAGTGCATTAGACTGTATCTTGTAATATTAATTATCACTCTTTCTAAGCTTTAGATTTTATTTAACCAATCAAAGTTATGAATGTGATAAACTATTCTACGAATGACTACTAACAAAATAAAGTAAAATYAGATGATTGAATGAATGGAAGACAGTTCTAAGATACATGATTTCACCTATCCCAATCTATGTAATCCAATCGACTTTCCAAACTAATATATTGATCAATGAACAATGGAACCCTCATTTATCAATTATATTTTATCAAGTTATAATCGACATATTTTTCTAAGTAACTAAGAGTTCTCTTACTCAATTTAACCTAGGAAAATGCAGTTGGTATATGATTCTTTACGATTGCACAAATTATGCGAAGATATCTCTATTTCACACACGATTTTGTGGTTATGTAACTTGACTAATCATCTAGGTGTTATCTCTAATTGTCCTAGACAATGTTAAAATCAATCAAAGATGGCCACTCATTCAACAAAACTTTAAAGAAATTTAATACATCAATCATGGAAAAGTCTTCTCAAATAACGTAAAAATAGTAGTAGATTACATCATGCTCTTAGGATAAAAACTTAGTTCAACATAATTGAATTATAACTCAATGGTTTATAAGAAAAGATGAAAGAAAATATCACTACAAACTGAACCGTAATCCCTTTAGTCTTTGATTGGATCGCCTCTATTTTCGCTTGATTCTCTTATATGAGAAGCTTCTCAATGTGTTCCTCTATCTCCAATGGTGAAGTATGAAGGTCTTAGGAGTTAAATATGAGTTTATATACTCCTAGAACACTTTCAATTAGTCCAAAACCAAATAGAAAACCTTAAACTATCCAAAATGTCAATTAGGATACAAAATTCATGCCAAAAAGTACTCAAGTAAGTTCTAGGATGGTTCAAAATAAAATCCAAAACTCATAAACCAAAAATCGAGCAGAATACGTGATATGTACAAGAATGTGGCTAGGTATGCTTAAAAGCTTGGGAATGTCACATGCAAAGATCAAAATCAATAGTAACTTTTAGCAGTTCTACCACATATATCAGGATTCTCAACTTTTTAAAGTTTTGATGTATCAACTATGGTGAGTGGTAATTCAATCTAAACAACAACTACTCCACTAACTACTAAGAAAGAAGAAACTAAAAACACAAAGGCAAAAAAAAAAAAAAGCATCAAAATAAAGTTCCCCTCCACACTTATTCTCAGCATTACCCTCAATGATGTTAATAAAATCGCTAGAAGAGAGAAAGCAAAGAGGATAATACTTCCGTGAAAGAAATGCAGAGGGTGTAAGGATCAAACATGGCTGTCATCGACATCATCAACATTGGCCCGAGGGGGCAGAGGTGGTGCCTGATCTGCTCAGTTGAAATGTCCAACAATATCTTGCTTGATGTCCTTCCAATCCCCCTCATTMGAAATGCCAAACAAGGTGGCTAAACTCTCCCTCAAAACTGCAATGTCCCCTCCCTTCACTATAGAGTGTATTTTAGAAAGGCCTTGTTGGGATTTGCCAAGTATATTTGCATCAAATTGCCCCACTAGCTTGCAGTAATACACCCCATGGAGGCGAAGGRTAGGTGCCTAACCGAGACTGCAATATGCARTCGAGATATGAAGATTGGTATCTAGAGGGAGATACCATCTTTTCAACTACCATGCGACTAGCCCTACACGCCTTATACCATGCCCAAAGCTTAGTGTCCCTAAACTGAGGAATATTAGAGGAAATAGGGGCGACAGATTGGCTACCCGATGAGTCTTACAGGCTCTCACCAAACTCTCCATGTATGACTACTCAAATTATCAACTCCTCAACTCGAAACACCAAGTAAATCAACCACAATATCACCAATGACAAGAACAATCCAATAACCTCCTCAAAACCATCCACGAATCAAGTTATTCCAATTTCMCCAATATAAGGAGAATCATAGGTACAAGCTCATAAGTATTGCAATTCAAAATGCATATAGCCATGTATCTTAATAGCATTAACTTCACAATAGACAAAATTCACAAGTTGAAGTTCAAGAAGTCGAAATAACTAAGAATCTCATACAATGGCATAAGAATAGATTTTCCTAGACAACTGTGCTCATGTGATAAGTCTAAAGTAATGAGCATGGTAAAAGCACTATGAGAACAAAGGAAGAAGCATCAATTAGAAATTTCGCAAAGAGAGGGAATGGTCAAGTATTCATGTTCATGAATAGTACAAATTATGCCTCATAATCAATAATCCTTCACATTAGCAAGAATGAAATTCATCAAATTAGCATAAAACTCATCTATATAGCTTCACCCAACAATGTATAAGTAATATCTTCAACAAAGATGGAGACTTTGTCAAAAAAAAGGCAAGAAAATTGGTACCTATGCATGATGCCCAAAACAATTGCACCTTTTCCTTCAATGGGGGTGAGTTGCTTCAAGAATCTTCATGGGGGTGTTGATGGGTAAAGGATTGGAGGTGAGAATTTGAAGTTTTAACGTAGAGAAAGGTGAGATTGAAGTTTTTCTAGTAAGGAGGTGGGAAGAAATGTATTTGAGTTGTGAAAAAGTGTGAAGATGAGTGAAAATCGTGCAAAAATTTCCCTTTAATGAACCAAACCAGCATTGGTTGCTGCTGGATTTTTGGCCCAAATTTGTAATTGAATCAGCACCGGTTGCTTGCTGCAAAAACGAATGACCCTTTTTTTTTTTTTTTTTTTTGGTAACTGGCATCAGTTCATTTGCCCTTTTTTTGTTGTTTATTAAAGAAGGAAATACAACTCTCCAAGGAAAAGCAATTAAAAATAGAGGAAAATAAAGTGTTTTAAAGATTGGGTTGTCTCCCAAGAAGCGCTTCTTTAACGTCTTTAGCTGGTGCAGCGAATTACTAGATTAAGGGAAAAGAGTCCAACATTAGTGGTATAGCAATCCACCTTGCAAAGATAATGTTTAAGTCTGTGTCTGTTGACCTTGAATGTTCCTTGTGATTCATTCGAGATTTCCATTGCACCAAAAGGAGAGACATTAGTAACATGAAAAGGTCCAGACCATTTGGATTTCAACTTACTTGGAAAAAGTCACAATCGAGAATTGTACAAGAGAACTTGTTGACCAACTTGGAACTCTCATCGCAAGATTCATTGATCATGGAACTTCTTAGTGCAATCTTTATTAAATCTGAGAGTTCTCATATGSATCTAGATAAAATTCTTCAAGTTCACTAAGCTGTGGTAACCTTTCTTTCTCTGCAACCATTAGATCAAGATTTAAAGTCTTTAAAGCCTAGAAAGCCTTATGTCTAGTTCAACGGGTAAGTGGCAAGTTTTTCCAAACACTAGATAATAAGGGGACATACCTATAGGTGTCTTATATGTAGTTTTGTATGCGCAACAAGCATCATCTAGTTTAAGGTACCAATGTTTTTCTAGAGGTAGTAACAGTTTTTTCAAGTATTCTTTTTGTCTCTGTATTAGAAACCTGTACTTAATCACTTGTTTGGGGATGATAGGGAGTGGCTACCTTATGAGTGACACCATACTTCTTCAACAAAACCTCTAATTGCTTRTTTCAAAAGTGAGTGCTGCTATCAGTAATGAGGGTTTGAGGCGTACCAACGTGGCAAAAGATATTCTTTCTCAAAAACCTTGTGACCATCCTAGAATCACTAGTAGGATAGGCTATGGCTCCGATCCATTTAGATGCATAATTCTAGCAACTAGAATGTATTAATTGGAACAAGAAGTGGGGAAGGGGCCCACGAAATCAATACCCCAAATATCAAATAATTCAACAACAAACATATTGGTAAGGGGCATCTCATGTTTTTTAGAAAGATTTCCATTCTTTTGACATTGGGCACAAGCAAGATCAAATTTATGAAGATTCTTAAAAAGCTTAGGCCAATAAAAACCAGATTGTAATACCTTCGGCGCGTTCTTGTGGGACTAAAATGACCTCCCACTTCACCACTATGACAATGGTGTAGGATACTTGTCATCTCCTCTTTAGGAACACATCTCTAAATAACTTGGTCAACACATAATTTAAACAAGAAAGGTTCATCCTAAAATAATATTTAACGTCAGAGAATAATTTCTTCTTTTGTTGATAAGTGAAATCAGGTGGGAGTATAAGACTGACCAAATAATAGACAAAATCGGCATACCAAGATAGGGGAGATGGGGATGTGGCAAACAATTGCTCATCAGGGAAGGATTCATTAATAGGGACGGTCGTACTAGAACATTCCAACCTAGATAAATGGTCTGCTACTACACTCTTGGATCCCTTTTTATCTTTAATTTCAATGTCGAATTCTTTCAATAAGAGGATCCATCAAATCAGTCTAGGTTTAGCGTCATGTTTAGCAAATAGATACTTTAATGAGAATGATCAATATACACAATAACATGTGAACCAATGAGATACGGTCGAAACTTATAAAAAGCAAAGATAACTGCTCGAAGTTCCATCTCTTTGGAAGCATGATTCTTTTGAGCCTCATTTAAAATCGTATTTGCATAATAAGTTACTGAAAGACCTTCTTTTACTTTTGTCCTAAAACAGCCCCCACAACCACATCATTAGCATAGCACATGACCTTGAATGGTATATCCCAGTTAGGTACAATCACAATTGGTGCTGAACTCAACTTTTCCTTTAAGGTGGTGAATGCCTGCACACAATTATTGGAAAAGTTAAATAGTCTCTTTCATGAGTAAATCACAAAGAGGTTTAGAGATGAGAGAGAAATCCTTTATGAATCATCCATAGAACCCAGCATGCCCTAGAAAGCTCCTAATGTCCTTGATGGATGTCGGAGGGGATAATTTCGAGATTACCTCCTTCTGGCTTTGTCAACCTCTATACCTTTTGATGAGATTTTGTGCTCCAAAACTATGCCTTCTTTAACCATAAAATGACACTTCTCCCAATTTAAAACAAGGTTAGTATCCTCACACATTTTCATCACCATGTAAGGTTAGATAAACATGAATCAAAAGATGAACTAAATATAGAAAAATCATCGATGAATATATCAATATATTTTTCTATCATGTTAGAAAATGTCACAATCATACAACGTTGAAAAGTAGCTGGGGCATTACAAAGCCCAAAAGGTATTCTTCTATAAGCAAAAGCACTATAGGGGCATGTAAAGGTGGTTTTTTCTTGGTCTTTTGGGGCAACCGATATTTGATTAAACCCAGAGTAGCCATCTAGAAAGCGATAAAATTCATGACTAGCCAATTTTTCAAGCATTTGATCAATAAATGGTAAGGGGAAGTGATCTTTTCTATTGTAGGTATTTAATTTTCTATAATTTATGCATAACCTCCAATCGGTGATAGTCCTAGTAGAAATCAATTCATTATTCTGATTTGTTACAACTATGATACCCCTTTTTTTAAAAATAACTTGTATAGGACTTTCCCAATTGCTATCAGAGATAGGATAGATAATACCTGCATCTGAAAGTTTAAGGACCTCAGCTCTTACAACCTCCCTTAAATTTGGGTTCAAGCGCCTTTGTGGTTGGAATGTGGGCTTGTAATTCTTCTCTATTAGAATTCGATGCATGTAGATAAATATGCTTATTCCATTGATATCTGCAATGGTCCATGCAAAAGCACCCTTTTATAAGTCCTCAAAATCCTCAACAATTCCTCTTGTAAATTTGTCAAAATAGAAGAATAATGACAAGTAAATAGAAGTGGCCTCTAAATAAACATATTTCAAATATGAAGGTAAGGGTTTAAGAGTAAGAGTAAGGGATTCTTCAATAGATGGTGTTGATTTGGTGTCACTTTTCCCCAACTCTTCATAGTAAGGCTTCTTTGTAGGCATGTGTGGATGATTTGAATCTAAAAATGCAGTTATCTCTTGTATCTCATCATCGACTTCCTCTTTGGATCCTCCAACACTTAAAAGAATTCTAACATATCATGGGATACATTTTTCTAGTTATTCTTGTGTACAAATGTGTCCACAAAATCAACAAATAAATATGTATCATTTTCATTAGGATACTTCCACTACGTCAAAAAAGTCTATGGCAACCTATATATCACGACGTTTTCGGCAAGCGTTGCTATAGGCCTTATTTAATGATTTATGTTAGCATTTAGTTCAAACTTCATGATATAAATACTTAAGACGACATTTGACAATAATGTTTATCTATACGTTGCCATAATGCTATCTACGACGACACATGTGACAATGTCTGCCCAAATGACATTATACGTGGACTTGCGACAACATTTCCTAAAGATATTTGCACGATGTGTTGGTATAAAAATAATATCTTCCAACATTTCATATACTTCGTTGAGAATGTCGTAGTAGAATATCATCTGCTGCGAAAATATGCTGACGATGTTTCTCCTTTAGTCACCTAAACACTAGATAAGACAACATTTCGACGATATTTATGAAACGTCATTCTATGTCAAATTGAGATGACATTTTAGAACGACATTTGAACTATTTGTTGGCATAAACACATATTATACCCACTTTTAATATATGTTGATATTAAAGGTCGTAAGAAATCACGATATTAGATGACCTTTGTAGATGATATTTCACCTTAATCGCCTAAACACTAGACAAGACGACATTTGGACAATATTTATAAAACATGGTTCTAGGTAGAATTGAGGTGACATTTTAGGACGACATTTAAACTATGTGTTGGCATAAACATATGTTATGCCAATGTATAGTATATGTGGGCATCAAAGGTCCTAAGAAATCAAGATACATGGCATTATATGCTGATGAAATTTCCTGTTTTGTCTCCTAAACAATAGATAATACGATATTTGGAAAATATTTATAAAATGTTATTCTATGTAGAATTGAGGGGATATTTTAGAATGACATTTTCACTATCTGTTGGCATAAATACATGTTATGCCAACGTTTAATTATATGTTGGCATTAAAGGTCGTAAGAAATTATTACATTAGACGACCTTTGCAAACGATATTTCATCATATGTTAGCATATATATTGTTTCTTTAATTTTATAATCTATTTTCGTTCACAATATTAATATTATCTTTATACCGACGTTGATGATGCCTATTGGATATGCCGTTATAGATTATTATTTATTGTCGTTTACTTATTATAAGTGGACTTCTTATTTGCATTTTTATAGCCCAAACATGCTTAGCCCCCACATGCATTTGTTTAGTAAATCAAATTATAGGCTTTTGATTTGCATTTTTTATAACCCACACATGCTCAGTCCAATTTTATGGACCTACTAATTTTTATTTTTTTAAAAGTCCAATGCGATCCAATGGCCTTATTGGCCTCACATCAGCTCTGCTTCGAATAACTTTCAATTAGTACACATTATATGACATGGATAACTGTAGTAGTCGACTATGGATGTCACTTATGGCTTAAACATATTTTTTTCCTTAACCATTAAAGAGCTTCATTTCTAACAAGACAAAAAACATACATAGTTAAATTTTTTTCACAAAGACTTACATATCAAAAATCATTAATAGCACATATATCATCCAAAAAAGCCAATAATAAACATCACTCACAAAAGAAAATATTCTTCAACAAAGACATTGAAATTAACTCGAACAAAATATTGTTCAACAAAGTCATCATCCATAAAATGAACTCAATTTTCAGTTGATTCATCTTCTTCTCCATTTGTACAACATTTTCTAAATGTCGGGATGGATTTAGGTTGCAATATGTGTTGGCATAAYACATTGTATGCYGACTTTARTATATGTTGGGAGGAAATGTCGTTGTAAATAAGAATCTAAGGTGACATGTTCTGACAACTTTTGGCCTTTATCGTGATAAGATTGGATAAGATGACATTTGCAAATGATATTTTCAAAACATTGTGTGATGTGGAGATTAAGGTGGCAGTTTTAAAAGACATTTTTATCATAAATTGACATATAATTTTCTACTTTATAATTTATTTTGGGCATGGTGACTATGACCGCTAACTATACACTATTTGTATTTTTACTATGATCGTCATAGTTGACTAGGACTTAGGAGTAAGTTGGGATGATATTAGTTTACATATATTAGTGGAATATATCCACATCCTATATAAAATTAGCTTACATGAATATGACTTCATTTATTGGTAGCGCATCATATCATAATTCACAAAGTAATCAAAAGAAATTAGTTGAACAAAAACAGAAAACACTGTTCAACATAAAAAGAGATCAACAAAGCCCAATAAAGAAATTCTCTATGACAGTCACTGTTCAACATAAAAGAGAAATAATCAAAAGAAAAATATAGAAATTATCCAAGAGAATCAGTTTTTATTCTTTGTCATTGTCTCTAAAAATTTTATGGGTTGTATATGGAGATGTATATATAATGACGTTTCCAGCAAACATTGCCATACACCGTTTTCAATGCTTTGTGTTGATGTTTACTTCAAACGTCTTGATATGACCACTTAAGATGATATTTCTAAACAACATTTATAAATACATTGTCTTAATTGTATGTTAGGCCACATTTTCATCAATATTTGCAAAATGACATTATATATGGAATTGAGACGACATTTTCAAACGATGTTTGCACGACGTGTTAGTATAAAATAATATCATCCAATGTTTCATTTGCAGCAACATATCCAAAAGGTATTTCATACTTAGTCTTCTAAACACAAGATAAGACGACATACGAGTCTATTATTTTATCATATCACTAATTACATAACATACGAGTCTATTGTTGTATGTTTTCCCCCTAAAGATAAAAGACTTTATTGTAATTTATATATAGTAAAACCTCTAGTTAATTATTACGTTGAATTAATAAAATTATTAAATAACAACAATCTATTGTTTGGAGTCGGGCTACTTAACTAAATTAATAATTTTGTTAAAATCTTATAAAATCCTAAGATGAGTTGATAAATAGTATATATCTAATACATTCATATTTTTTTTCATACTCGATAAATTAGTTCATTGTTTCTGCTTAATGAAATGCAGAGGACCAATAAAATTAATACCTCTTAGTTATTCTAGTGGAGTTAATACATCGAAATAGTTAAAAAAGTGGAAAATCTAGGGGAACCTTAGATGGTAAGTCCTTCAACATGTCATTTATTATCAAAATTCATTATAATGTCCTTCAAATAAGATAGTTGCATAATCACATACATAGTTACATTACATAATGTACTTATTTATGCGGTCACCATTTCATACACGATAAACATAGTGGTGCCATAAGTCATAGTGCTGTCACCATTTTAACAATCATAAGTCAACAAATTAAATGATGAGCACATTAGTGTTGTCACCATTTCATACACGATAAATATAAGCAACTATGATTGTTAACAATGCCTTGAACATATTTTGCTTTAGTTGCTATGATATGCATAATCATACACGATTTCATTTTGAACTAAAATAAAATTTTATTCAACAAAAAACAACATACATAGTTAATCGTTAWCTTTCATTCCATCAACTCTCATAAAATACACATAATTAGATCAAAACAAATCGAATTCAAAAATCCATAAAAATTAAATAAAAATTAGTAAGCATATAACAAAATTTTCTAAACTTAATTCATAAACGCTGAAATCTAATTCAGATGAGGGAACAAAATAGTAAGTAATAAAACTCAGCATCCTGGTAAGCTTTCTCATCATCTTCTTCTTCAGTTTGTCTTCATCATGAGTAATGGCCATGACGAGTCTTTACTGTGAAAGATAGGTAGCTCATTAGTATGTGTCTCGTCAGATCATGACTATGAGTAATTAGGGGTAGGTTGCTGTCATCACAAAAGAGACAAATGTCATAAAATTCCGTCTTGGGAAACATAAATTCCTTGACAAAGAATAGAAAAAAGCCCGCCGAATCCATTTTGGCAAAATAAAGGTCGATGAATAAGAGTTTCATTTTTGCTCAAGGATGATTTCTAAGAGGATTCCTTTGCAGAGGATTTGGTGAAGTACAAGAAGATGGAAGGGTTTATATGGTATACCCAAATACACCAAATGTCACTCCGGGTGTACCCATGTCTTTTTTTTTTTTTTTCATTGTGCAATTCTTTATATATTTTTTTCATTTTGGCCAATATTATTGCTTTCATCTGTCATGCAATTGGAGGTAGATGCTTTTTCAAGAAATAACTTTACATTTAGTTCAGTTAAAGTTAATTTCCAAAAATACACAAAAATGGTTAATTTCCAAAAACAAATGTTAGAGTGTTAGTCCATTTAGTTTTTGACATATAAAACTTTTTTGTGGGAGCTATGTTTCCTTTTTATGTTTTATTTTGATCACATTTATCTATCTTTATTTTAATTAAACAATTATAATTATTGGATCTTGGTCTATATTGATTGAATAATAGTCTAAATTGACTAAACCATTAATTGAATTGATTGAACTATCATCTAAATTAATTGTACCATGAACTAAATTGATTGAACCATTGTTTAAATTTAACTATACCTTAGTCTAAATGGATCCCTAATTTCATTGAACCATAATCTAAACTGACTGAACTACTATCTAGATTGATTGAATCATTGTCTAAATTGATTGAACCATGATCTAAATTTATTTAATAATTATCTAAATAGACTGAACCGTTGTCTAAAATGTCTGGACCATAGTCTAACTTTACTGAAACATTGTCTAAGTTAACTGAAATATTGTCAAATTTTACTAGACATTATAGATATTATATATTAACAACTATATGTTTGTATGTGCATGTAAGTATATATAAAATTCATTATATTATACAACCATGGTCTAAATTAATTGAACCATTATCTAAATTGACTGATTGTGGTCTAAATTGGTTGAACCATGATCTAAATTGATTGAACCATTGTTAAATTAACTGAATCATTATCTAAAATTTTTGAACTATGATCGAAATTGATTGAACCATTGTCTAAGCTGACTGAACCATGATCTAAATTGACTGAACTATTGTCTAAATTGTCTAAACTATAGTCAAAATTTACTAGACCATAGTCTAAAGTGACTGAACCATTGTCTAAATTGATTGGATCATGATCTAAATTGACTGAATCATCTATTAAACAAGCATAATTATATTATTTTGTATTTATACATTATATATTATGTGATAAATTATAGAATATCAAAGTGGATATTATAGACATTATATAATGGTACACATTATAGAAATTATAACTTCACAATATAAATAATTACTATACATGATTAAATTTGAAAAATGTTCAATGGGTAATTCAATGATATTTTAATAACTATTTTAGTATACAAGGTCGATTATGAAATAAAATACTAATTAAAAGTATATAATTCATATTAACAATTACCAGTATTTATGATTCTACTAAAAGCTACAAAAAAATTAGATTATTTTAATTTAATGTTACTTAATCTTTTTTCCGTACTTTTCATATATCTTTATTAATTTTCTTAGMAAGTAGTAAAATTAGGAACTACAATTTTAATTTTTAAGTTTGTTCACATCAAAATATTCAAATTCATTCAAAATTTTCATCTGCCGCCTTTTGCTTTTAAGCCTTTTCAAGACTCTCCTCCATCTTAAAATTTAGGCTAATTTATAGACTCAATTAATTTACCCTAGATTACTACATGATTAAGCTTCCTCAAATAACCCTTCTGTTTATCTGAAGTTGATGCTCTCAACTTCTTATCCTTCCTACATCTTCTCTCTCTTCCGTTTTTCCGTTCTTCTAAGAGTATTGTGATAAGCTTGCCTCAAACTCATCCCCTCCAATCTCTTAAGCTCTCAACAATCACAAAATTAACTAAAGTGAAGTAACTCGTAGTGGCCTGTGTCCATATTGGAACAAGGATTCTACGTTTCCTCCACCATTTTTCTTAGGTTTTTCGTTGCATATCTTCTCAAAGCGGTTATATTATTATCATCTCAATCAGAAGATTTTGTAGTATTTGACATTAAAGCATCTAGGTGAGTTTGGTTTTCTTTTTTGTATGATGTAATTAATATTTTTTTTATCACAGTGCTGGAATTAATTCAATGATTGATCGATAAAAAAAATAACTTGACTGTAGAAAATGTTTGATTCAATTTATTGCTCATGTGCATTCATCTTACTTAATTCGTGTTCTTCTTTTTTACTTTTGAACATGCAGTTCAATAGTTTAAAAATAGTATTAAATGGTGTTTTTGTGAATTAGATGGCTCTGCTATGAATTAGATGGCATAAAGTGGGGGAAAAAGAAAAATTACAAAAAGGTGAAAAGAGGTTACAAAATTAAATCCTCTTTATATATACGTATATATGTTTATTTATGGTACATGAAACAAGATTTGGTTTTTAAGTGTTCGATGATTTGCTTACTTGCTGCTGTTTAGTGAATATACAATTCCATTCTTATGGTTTATATTATTCATTATTAGGAAGCAACTCAAATTCCATCTCATTCTCAATGTGCAAGATTCTTAAGGAATTAAGTAAATATAATATATGCATGTGCCAACTTGGGGATGCACAGATAGAAATCATAAATTGTATCTCTTATATAGATAATATGAAACTCTAGGATTAAATGGATTTTTCGGCATTATCGATTTAACCCAAGATTATCTCTTACGTTTAATATCATCCATATAATGTTTGGCATTATTTATACTCTTTAAGGAATCATGAAATTTTCTGGCATTATCCATTTAATCTTAGAGTTTCTTATACATATGCTAAAATTAATCATAGTTGATCATAGCCTAAACTTTCTCAGTCAAGTATGTCTATCTCTTATAATGTTAAAGACCATAATCTACCATTTAATCTTAGAGTTTCTTATACATATGCTAAAATTAATCATAGTTGATCATAGCCTAAACTTTCACAGTCAAGTATGTCTATCTCTTATAATGTTAAAGACCATAATCTATTTCGTAGTCAAACACTCAGCTAACATATTTTTTTAATTTTTCAGGCAGCAAAGAAAGCAAGGGCCCAAATGACGATGCCACATACATTTCAGAGTATTTTGTTGGCATAAAGGACGACTCCCTTAATCACCAAAGCAAACAAACCTCCAAAATCTTTCACATAAGCTGAAAAATCAACCGCCGAATCTATAATACTTTAGAAACTTTCTGCCATCTACCAGATGGAGTAACTATAATCTGTTTTCCATCTCACTGAATCATATAGGTGTTGTCGCAAGCCTTTATGCGTAGCATCAACATCAAATTGCTAAGGTCTTATCCATCTCCACTGCATCATAAAGGACATCAGTAGTTTTAAGTTTTCAACTATTTTTTTTTTTTGCAATTAAATTCTTGCAACTGCTTCTATCAATAAATAGACTGCAAATAGCCTGGCTGATTTTKTACTTCGCCTGAAATATACAGTGCCGCTGGCTAAGTTCCTCTTGCTTGGGGGAACATAAAATCCTCTGCACAACGCAAACAAACTCACCTTATTTATCACCACACACATCATCAGCTCATTCTCTGCATCATCACAATACTCCTGTTCAAACCTTTCTTACTCAATTGCTCCTACAACATGTACTAGCGTCCTCTCAGGACATTTATCAGACCTCCTAGTTGTTTGCACCGAAAACACTTCCCGAAAGYTGGTCTCGCATAAGGGTTGTTTATAATAGCATGATTACTTGTTCTTCCTTTTGTGATTGGTTGCCTTGGTTTTGCAGTTGGCATTGTTGAAGGAGAATTACGTGACCCTTCTAGTGTCTTTTGATTTGCTGCACCGTATATCTCTGAAATGCTGGAGAAACGAGATGCTTGTTRTGCCAATTATGCCTCAGCTCAAGATACCATCTCTTGGGCATCTGTAGAAGAATGAATAAGTTGAACTCCCATCTTGTCCTGGATCTCATATTTTAGTCCCCTCACAAATCCAATAATTTGATGGTCATCAGCCTCCCTCACGTCACAGTGAGAATGTAGTCTCAAGAATTCTTATGTATAGGCAGTCAGAGATTAACTTCCTTGCCTATGGTCCAAAAACTATCTATACAAGGCTTGAAGGTAATCCCTAGGAGGAATCGCTATTGTAGTAATTTCGTCATCATAATCCAGTCTCTGATATGCAGTAGCCTCTGCCTGTAATGTTCAACACTAATACTTTGCCACCAAGCCCCGATGTTTCCCTTTAACTTATACATGACAATCGCAACCTTGCACCTCTCACTAGCTTCCATGTTTTCAAAAAATCTTTCTGCTTCATTAATACAATCAAGGAAGGACTCCACATCAAGACTCCCATTTAATATAAGAATCTCTGCTTTAATTTTACACCCATCGTAATCATCATGGCTATCATAGTTATGAGCCGACATTGGATTTGCAGGGGCAAAAACCCTGTTGTTAGCATGAACAACAGCAATAGGTTGTTATTGCCGAGGGTTGCCGCCACCAATATACAGAGCCACTAGTACATCTCAAAGACTATTCTTCAATTCCTGCAAGCTAGCTTTAATCGCTATAACCCTGACTTCCAATTTGTTGTTTGATTCGTAAGTCATAGCTCTAATACTACCTGACGCAGAATAAAAGGTGAACTAAAAAAAGAAGGTCTTGCTCATAAATACACAAAYGGGTGTTTGCTTGATTGAAATGGACAATAAATCATTGGAACTTTCTAGAGAAAACAAACAAAATTCTTATTCTCCAAAGCTCCCCCCAAAAAGGCAACAAAGTTCCTTCTAATAACCAACGAAATAAACCCTAGCAACAAAGTTTAAAGAAACTTCGAAAGAATCCTTTAAAATATGAAATAATGAAAATAAACCCCTAAACTCTAAAAAACACAAATTAAGCCCCTAAACTTTGAAATTTGTGCTCGTTTCAGCTGACCCCTTTCATTTTATTTCTTTTCAAGCTACTCCATGAAGACTTTCGCTAACTGTTCTGTGTCATAAATGATTCCTATTAGGTCCTACTAACTGGACGAAAGCGTGGTGACTGCCCTACTCATGACCTACAATTAATCCCTAAAAACATAAAAGATAAATGGTCTGTCGAGAAGTAAGAAATCTGATAACTTTCCAAACCATCTTATTGAGTTATGAATAATTAATATTCTTTGAGAATTAGCTAGATCCAATAAGTTACTGAATTGACTGTACTCGGTGTAGAAATCTGATAACTTTCCAAACCATCTTATTGAGTTATGAATAATTAGTATTCTTTGAGAATTAGCTAGATCCAACAAGTTACTGAATTGACTGTATTCGATGTTTCTTTATCTCTACTATGAAGTCACCGGCTTGCAACAAAAAACCTCTCACATTTCTTGAATTGGATGGTTCATGTCATGCCCAAAATTGGGTCTAAATCTGTACCTGGACATGGCATTGGGTCTTAACTATGGTGTGTTCTTACAACATTGTAACAATTTGAACCTTTCTTCTGGTCCGGTTCATATTGCGAGGTGGATGATAGYGGTGATAGTGGTTCGSTAAGGTAAAATGAAAAATGCCACTTGGAGCTAGTTAGGACATGCGTCTATTCTAGAATTATCATCTGGTGAAGGCAGTTAGAATAGCACTAATATCATTTGCTAGTTGTTAGACTTTGCTTTTGTTTTCTAAGGKTAAAAACTGAAGAGTAAAATAACATAAATGCAAGAGCACAAAGATCATGCATAGTCATAGATCTTGAAATCATTCTTAATTTCAKATATGAATTGAGATTCATTATTTGTTTTCTTAGCTTGTGTTCTTTATCTAATTTCTACRAACTTCACATTTCTAGGTGGGTAGGTATCAATGTAGGTTGAAACATAGAAGATGAAACAATAACGCATAGGATCTAGTAACGTTTTTGGCTCCAAGTTTGCAAACAGAAGTCGTTGATGCCACCGATAGCCGGAGGCAATCGGTAACTTGCTCATACGTTGGTGGATGTTCATTGGCCTTTGATGTTATGGAAGGAAGTGAAGAAGAGCAAAGAGGCCCAAAAAGTAAAAAGGTGAAATCATTTCAGATAGTGGGTTAAAAAATGAATATTAGATAAGGGGATAATTTGAATCATTAGAATTTGAACATAYGTAAAACCTGAATAGTGATATTTTCAGAAAAAATAGAAAATATGGTCAAATTGCCATTGAAACCTCAGCCTATGAATATTCTCAAAAGAATACATACTTTTCTTTAAACAAATAAAAAAAGTAGTTCATTTGGTTTGGTTTGAATTCCAAAATTCAGTTTTAATTATTTTTGGAGATCTCTTTTAATGAAGTCCGATTGGATCGCAGTAGCACCATGTGAACCAAAATCATTACTCGGTCTGATTTCATGTTGTTTAATTTAACTTTTCGAAAATTTTAAAAATATTTGATAAATCTTTAGTTTCTTTTATTTGGTTTAGGAAAATTAGTTTTTTATGCACCTCAACTATTTACAATTTTCTAAATATCCCTGAACTTCTTTTTTATTTATTTATATCTCTTATCTAATTACAAGTCTCTGTAAATATTCCTGAATATTTTTTTTACATCTAATTATGAATCCTTATTTCCACCCCACAACCATTATCCACGGCCAAATCTGGAAGATCTGTTCATGTGTCTTATACTTAAAGGGTACAAATATTTTTAGAGTCAATTTTATCATTCCAAAGCCATTTCCTTCTCCCAATTTTGTCCACTTTTGTAAGTTGTAAACAAAATGTCTTTTAATGGTTTTAAGATGACAAAATTGACTTTAAAAAACATTAGATCTTTTGGTTAGAATTAACAAAATTAGAAAAATTGGGTGGGGGAATGATGTTGGAATAACAAAATTGACCTTAAAAGACGTTTGTGCCCTTTAAGTATAAGGCATGTGAGCGGAACTTCCGAATTTCACCATGAGGAGTGGTGGCGAGGTAKAAATAAAGACTTATAATTGAATGATATATAATTAAGTAAAAGAAAAAGTTCATGAATAGTTATACAGAATCATAAATAGTTGAGGTCCATAAAAAACTAATTTCTCTTTAGTTTACTTTGTTTTTTGTTTTTCCAAATCACAAACGCAATAACTGAAAAAAGATTCAATTTTCAATGTGGTATGGTCCTACACAAAACAATTGAATTAGAAATGATAATATAATTAGCTTAAACCAAATGTGACTGATGTTACATGGTTCTCTTGTCTAAGACCTTAAGAGTCATGGTAATATTCAATTTGTGTGTGTCGTAACTGATAAGATACTCTGAAGATTAAATTAGATTATGTTAATAAATAATACAGTTAATGTGAGATTAAGATAGTATTAAATATGAGAAAGAAGTAATAAATGATATTTATGGTATAAATAGGCTTAGGAATTAGGGGAGGCATTCTATCATAGTCGATGTGGGACTCCTTTCAAGGAAGACTTTGGGGCTCTTTGTACCTGAAATGCATCATCTGCCCTTTCTAAAAAAAGTATAGGGGCGTGTACCTTATTCTAACATATTTAGTTTTAGAGACATTGTGGAAATTCGGACTCTACCTTCGCCAAATCTCGAAGCGTATATTTTTGCAGATTTATATCATTAAGTACAAACATGCATGAAAACTCAAACTATGTGCATGGATACTCGAACTTTCCCTTCCTCTTTAACTATCTGGGATCGGGTCTGGCAATTGTGCTTATCTGCATGACCCTAGTGGGAAAAAAAAATGTTATATAAGCAAACTATGAAAGGGAAGACCTTATTTGAGAAGGTGCACCACAAAAAGAGAGAGAAGGAAATAGTGTTTTAAGGAGAAAAATGAAGAGAGTCTTGGGTATTCGAACAATCATTGACGTGCTTTGCTGTAAAACTGAAGGTACGTGTGAATGTAGCATCTGGATCTGTAGATGAACTGGTAGAGGGCTCAAATGAAGGTATAAAGCCCTAAAATTGGGGGTTTGGTGGGTAGTGAGAATGATTCCCAAGGGGAGGTCGGATAGTGAGGGGGATGCGGGAGAGAATGCATTGCCTATATGAAGTTCGGGTAGCGGACATAGGTGAGCCGAGAGAGTAGTTAGGGAGGGCCTTTCTTAAGGTCGGGGTGATAAAGGGTGGTATGTCAGGTACTATGATTAGGTCATTTTTTATAGACTTTTCGACGTAGATGAGGACAATATCAGTCCACTTAGTTTATACATTAAATTGAGGACTTCADCAAAGAGTGATCGACATGCTAAAGTAGGTAGATGGCAGGAGTATTAAGGTGGAGCAAAGGTTGTGCATGGAGCCTTTGATGAGATTCAAAGTACTATGAAGTCTAATTAACTTGCCTCTGCGAAAGGACATCGATATGGAGGATAAAAATTTGTTAGATACGTATGCATTTGGATTGGCGATTGGAGAGTGTAAAGCTAGCTTTAGGTGGGGTGTCGCATGTGATGCGCCTAAGTATTTTTCTTTATTGTTGTGTGTTGTGTCATTGTTCTTTACATTTTTGTAGATGTGTACTTTTAGGTAGCTTGTCAGACTAGAACATATGTTTTGCTTGTCAAGAATGAGTTTGCTACAGCAATGCAAGGGGAGCCTGAGCAGGAGTAAGGCGAGGAAGAGAAAGGAGGGTATTAGTGCTCGGACTACAGAGAAGGATGCGAAACTCGAGGTGGTTCCTGTTGCTCCTAAGTTATCAACGGGGAAGGAGAAGGAAGTGATGCAGCCAGAAGAAGAGCTAGTAAAGCGGGCTCGTATGAAGAGGACTATCAATTCTAGTGCAGGTGCAAGGCCGGGTAAAAAAACTCGAGATCTAGAGTCAAGCTTGGGCAAAAAGATGCCCATTTTTAAGAAATCGATTGCAGGGTGGGTAGTACCAAGAAAGAGAGAGATGGGGATGAGCTTTTCTAGAAATATGTTGTGTTGTACCTTTCTCCTCGAGATACCGAAGTTTATAACTTAGCAAACAAATTTTGCTCGAAGTAGGAGTTGGAGGCTAGGAACAGAATAGTGCTCCAAAGCATGCAGTGAAGTTTGTGAAGCATGGCGTACCTTCTGGGAATACACTTAATACTACCAGCTATGCTGATGAGGAAGTGGAACAGTAGTGCTGTGCTTGGGGTGCGCAGCACATCGTGATGTTGAAGGAGGTGCAAATGAGCAAATGCATAGCCAATAAGAGTGTCAAGAAAAGTTGAGAAGAAGATTGAAGGAGAGGTAAAGGCTGGGTATGAGGCAAAGTTTGCCTCATTGGAGAAAGAAAATAAAAGTTTGAAGAAGACAATTGGGTGATGGGAAAGGAGCTTGGGGATGTAAAGGAGAAACTTCGTTAGGCTGAGAAGTGTGCTGAATAGGGGAAAAGGGCAATAGAAAACCTGTAGAAGAATAGAGATATATAGATGGAGGAGAGCAGCTGGTTGAAAGCAATAGCTGGGAAACATTGTAAATGAAAAGTTATAGAGGAGTTTTTGAAGGTGGGAGGAAGAYAGGGCGATGATAGGAGAATGGCTGAGTCCGTCATACGTGAACAGATACTCGGCTGCAATGGGTCATGCCTTCAAGTTGGATCCCAACTTTCAGGTGTTCGAGGACGTGAGCCGAACTCTCTATTAAATATGAAGATGCCTTGGGATCCTGAATATGTATTTCTGTGGGCGGACGAGGAGGATGAGGAGGAATTGGTCGGGTAGGCTACAAGTGCTAGTGTTGGGACCAGGGTGCCAGTGTGAGCGAGTTAGCCTGTGATGGTAATAGCCATTAAGACTAGATGAACTCTCACCAAGGTGGAAGCTGATCAACAGAGGAATAAGTCTATAGTTTTAAAAAGTTTGTAATAGTTAGGTTTTATGAGTACCAAGTATCAAATAAAATTTTGTTGTTTGAAGTTATCATAATTTGTTGACTGAAATGTCCATCTACTTATTTATTTATTTATATATATATATATATTACGTTATTTATATAAACTCCTAGGTGTTGCCTTAGAACTAAAAGCATTAAAAGCATGTTTTGCACTTCATAAATGGGTAAATTGACCGACTGTTGCTAATTCAAATATCATTAAAGATTTATGACATGGCGATGTAGGATTGGATGCAGCGTACAGCCATGCAATAAGTTGCAACTCTTAATCTTATGGGAACCCTTTATATAAGGGTTATAGAAGGGATCATTTTCACATGTTGTGGTAAACATTTAGTTCTAAGTTGTGAGAAATTGTAATCGTTCAATTGAGTCTAAAGATAGTATGGCTATGGATGAAGTAGTAATTTTTGTGGGTCCAGATTCTGGTCGAGACCTAAGCTCACACGGGACAATGAGTAACACCTGATGCTCAGGATTGGGTAGATTGGTCCAATTTTATTAGAGGTCTAGGACCGAGTACTGAATGCCGATGGAGAAAGGTAGGAAGAAGAGGCCTCCAACAAATGATTGGTGTTCGTCAATGGGAGTTTATCAAATTTGTGGCTGAGTTGGGGCCACCAATAAATGCTTATAAACAAGCGATCAGGACGGTGGAATTGGGTTGGGGCTAGTTGAGATCGATTGGTGAGGTGACCGAAATATGAGCTGGAGCTCAAGGCTCGGGAGATTGAGAAGAGGATAAATTGGAGGATAGATGTGCATGAACAGCAACAAGCTAATCTTACTGAGTCAGTAGAGTCCTGTAACTCAATAGAGTAYGGTGGTCCTGTAAATGCCGACCGCTGATAGTGTAATATTAATGTAGTTGATTTATAATTCAATGAACAAGTTATTATTACCATGTTTTTCTTTTGATGTTACTGAAGTAGTTACATTTAATTGCGACTAGTGTTCTGAAATGAAATAAAATGTCATCATGATAAATATACACAAACCTATGTGTGTGTCTACTTGGAGGTGTTATGGCAAACCGAACAAGGCACATTAAGAGCACTATGAAAAGACATGCATTGAATGTATTCAGGTGGTAGCACTAACTCTAGGAGACGTACTATTGCTAGCTTAGTTTTTTTTTATAGTCGAGGGTTAAAAAACAAGCGAAGCAAAACATTTGAGTTGTAAAATCTTTGAAGTGTACTTAGCACGAGTAACACTTGTGCTTTGTAAAAAATGACTGACCAGGAGTGGTGCTTGGTGGTACATCCGGAAGGTGTTAGGGACATTAGCAAGACAGTCGGCAGCATACATTGACATATGCATTGCTAGAGGTTGGAATTGATGATTATGAGGATACTATCGACTCGTCTTGGGTGGAAGTGCGGCTAAGGCAACTCGACTAGGAATCACAGCAAGAGGAGTCTGTTTGACAAGACTTGGTGAGGGCTAGGAGAGTAGCTGCTCAGGTACGTGGTCTAGAAGGCCGTGCGCGTTTTAGTATCAGTAATATGTGGCTGAATTGGAGGAGTCATTTACGTCGGAGGTCGTCAGGTAGGAGCAGGGATAGGTTAGATCAGGTTGGGAGTCATGGGTCAGACGCCTCGGAGTCCAGGCGATGAAGCAATATCAAGAATGGAGGAGGGGCGCGACTAGGGGAATTTCAACGTCTCAGTGAYGAACATCGAGAAGTTGGTCCAATCTTCTGACTTGTTCGAGTACGAGGGTTCCAGTGAATGAGGAGCATCGATAATTTTTTTAGGTTGTATTTATGTTTGTTGTGGTTTTTTTCTTTTAGAGGTTAGTGTTTGTAACACTTGTAAATTTTGGATTTCGAATTAGCAGTGAAAGTAAGCGTCTGGTTAGTAACAGAATGCATAGAACGGAGTGAATTTTGCAAGTAGCGAATTTTTCAACTAAACTTTTAGCTGTAACTCAAAAGTGCACATGAATAAATTTAGGAAACCCGAGGAACTTAGCAAATACAAAAAAGGCATATCAACTGACAGTCGATAACATCTAAAACCACAACTAATTCAGATCGAACAATAATCCAAAGGAGAACAAAAATCACAAAAAGAATTCAAGAAACTCGAGGGCACAAGCTTGAGTTGATGTCTAAGTGTAAAATTTCTTGAGGTTTTGTGCAATCTATGTTCGGACAGTCATACGCCGTTCAGAATCTTGGAGCTTGAAACTTTTGTTTCCATTATTCTTGGCTATGATGTAAGGGCTTCACAATTTAGATCAAGCTTGCAGGTGCCTTCTGTTCTACTGGTTTCATTTTTGAATGAGGTCACCCACAGTGAGTATGCTCAGGTTGACTTTCTTATTCTATTGTTTTGCAAGTACCTACTTGTATGATAATTCTTGAGTAGAAGTTTCGTGATGAAGCTCTTCAAGTAGCACTAGGTTTCAACTAGATAACGGGTGTTAGTATCAAGGTCAAACATTCTATTCGAAGGCTGGGTGTTCCGATTCCGATTCCCATGGGGAGGATGACATCTATTTCAAAATACAAAGTGAAAGGAGTTTATTTAGTTTCGAGTATGGAGTTTTTCTATCAGACTAAATGACGTTTGGAAGTTTATTGACCCATCTTCCGTTATGTTCATCTAATATCTTTTTTGTCTCGAGTAAAATCGCCCGATTCATGAGCTCRACTTACTTATTAGTTTATGGGTATCCAACTGAAGTGAACCTATGGTCAATTTGAAGGGCGTTGGAGAAGTTTTGAAATTATGTGGCTTCAAATTATTTTCTATTATCGGTGATTAGGATCTTTGAAGTGTCATAACGACAGATTATTTCGTCGGGGAAGTACTCCTTGACCTTTCTCTCCGTGATAAAGTTTAGTACTCGGGCTTCCACTCATTTGATGAAATAGTCGATTGCTACTATGATGAACTCTTTGTTTCCTAATACTCTTAGGAAGGGGCCAACCAAATCCATTCCCCATTAGTAAAACGGTATTAGAGTACTCATACTCTGATATTCAACCAAGGGTGGGTATGTGGTTTGTGTTCATGTGTATCTGACGCTTAGGGCATTTTTGTACAAATTTTGTTGCTTCTACTTCCATGGTCAACCAGCAGCATGATTTTTCTAGCCAATTTCACGCTCGTATGTCTGTGCGGCGATGCTTTTATGTACTTCCCGCAAAATTTAATAAACGTCTTCGAAGGCTATACATTTTAGTAGCGGTCAGGTGTATGATCGGTGAAAAAGCTGGTAATTTATAAGTACATATTGTGGGCTAGTTGCTCGAATTTATTTGGCTTGGTCGGGGTCGTCTAGTAAAGTCCCATGTTTTATGTAGTTGGTAAGATGTTGTATCTAGGTGCTATTAGTGGCCAAGCAATCTACTTATGCCAGAACGATGTTTTTCCTGGGCAGGAGGTCAAACCACATACTAATTATCTAGGTTCTTGATTTGAGTTTGGACAAGGTATCTGCTATTCGCTGTTGATTTTTCCAATGATGACTTGTGAGTTGCTCCTCAAAATAAGATTTTTGATCTGTAAGGATCTGGCTTTGCACAATGATGCTAAGTCTGCTTTATACTCAACTCGTTGTTGCTAATCGGGAAGCTATACTTGAGTGCATAAGCAAATTCTGTACCACTAGAGCTGAATCAAACCTGCTCTTTTGTTTTCGACGCTTTAGATCTATCAATATAAGAAAACCAACATACCTCGGGTGGTAGTTTSTTTAGTGCTATAGTCTCCGCGAGCACATTTGCTATTGTGCATTTGACAATGAAATCAGTAAAACTTGGGCTTGGATGGCTTTCTTGGGGCAGTAATTGATGTGGTTATTGTGAGGTTCTAATGCCCATTTCCTGGATTCTACCAGGTGGACTTGGGTTTATGAAGTTTTGTTGAAGGGTTGGCGTGCTTGTGAGAAGGGTAATGGGGTGAGTTGAAGTAGTAGTAGTCGTAATTTTTAGTTTGTATTCTCTATGCCAGGAGATATTTTTTCCAAGAGTTGACTATCGTTTCCTCCGGCCCACACGGGAATGGACTAATTTAATATACGGGCATGAGGGAGTGGTTCTCTGAGGGCATGTTTACGGGATAGTGCTAGCAGCCAAGCTTACTGACAGACATGTAAAAAAAAAAGTGTTTTTTTAGGCGATAGGTTATGGTAAGGATAGTGGTGGTCGTTAACGATTCCTTAAGCCTATCAAAGCTTTCTGGCGTATTCGTCACCTATGCAAAATGGTTTGGGTGTTTTGGAATAGTTGTTGTTATAATGGTAAGGTTTCTCACATGAATGGGAGATGAACCTGTTGAGAGTGGCTGGGCATCCTGTTTATACTTTGGATATCTTTTACCATTTTCGACGGTTGCTCTTGAGTATTGCCAATTTATTTTTGAGGATGGCTTCAATTCTCTTTGGGAGACCATGTATCCTAAGAATTTGGCCTCAACATTAAAAGAACATTTCTTGGATTCAGCTTCATTCTGATTGTTCTCATGGTCTGGAAAGTTCCTCAATGTCATCCAAAAGTGTTGTCAATGTCTTGGATTTGATGAGGATATCATCTACATAGACTTCGATGTTTTAACCAATTTGCTTCCGAAAAACTTTGTTGACAATTTCTTGAAAGTAGGCTTCAACATTCTTCAGATCGAAAGGCATCCTATGATAACAGTAAATCTCRCTRTCAATGACAAATATTGTCTTTTATTCATCTTCTTTGGCCATTTCGATTTGTGATAGCCTTTATAGGCATTGACGAAGCACAAGACGCATGTTCTGCCATGGCATGTACAAGTTTGTCAATTTGGGAAAGTGAAAATGGTTTCTGTGGTATGGCTTAGTTGTGGTTGATGAAGTCGAAACACATCCGCCACTTGCTATAAGCTTTCTTCATGACCAGTGACTGGCCTTATTATGTTGGCTGCAATGAGGTCATTGGTTTGTGCGTGGACCATTGCCATCCTCTCCACAGCGAAGTGTCATTTCTTTTGCCTTACTAGCTTGGCCTTGGGAGGTATCTCAATTTTATGTTAGGCCAATGTGTGGGGATTGTATCCATATATGTTGTTGACCAAGCAAAGATGTCTTTAAAATTGGTATCAATGTGCAGATGTTTACCGACCTTGATGGTATGCTCCAGATGTTGATGGTCATGGAGCTTTGTTTCGAGATCGGTAGCCAGTTCAAGTTGTTCCTCGTTATGGCTATAGTTGGGCAGTAGGGTGGCGATTGAGTAGCATTCCCTATTGTGGCCTTGTCGCTTGTGATGGTGATGGATGTCTGGCCGTCCGAAGAGGCGATAGTGTTTTCGTGGATTGGGGTTTGGCGCTCCGAAATCGTAGAGGGATGGTTGACCAAGGATGGCATTATATGCAGAGGTTGTGAGCACAACCAGGAACTCCACAAGTTTAGTGACATGGTGTGGAGCAACACCAGTGGTTACTGACAGTTGAGTTTTTCTAGTGGCTAGGATCGAGTCACCAGTGAACACGATTTGAATCCAAATTGAATTTTCTTTTCCTACTGGCATGAGAAAATATAAATTGATATATATGTATCCTTCGCAATTTTAATTTCAATTATAATAACAATTATGAGTCTATGTAAACCCCAGAGCAAAAATTCTTACACGAATATTTATTATTTTACTTATATATGTTACCTATACCTATAAGTAATTCTCATAAAATTACCATATTTTAATTTTGAATTTAATGTAAAATTGACCAAGGAGGTGTCATTGCGGATGATATGTTTTGGCTTTATTACCATTTATTTGGAGATATGCTTGAAGAGGATGTTAAAAGAGCTTCTGGTATCGACCAAAATGTGCTTGACGAGGCTTGTGGCAACTTGGTGGGTGATCACTAGGAGCTGGATATGGGGAGGCAGTGTATAAAACTCGCCTGTCTTCYATTGTTTTCGTGGTGGTGAGGAAATCATATGTATAACCCGAGAATATAGGTTGGTGTTATTGTTGGCGACGTGGAGGCAATTCTCCGGGACTAGATTTGGTGGTCGATGTAAGATATATCACAATATATAGAGGATAAGTAGATGAAGGAATGATATACTCTGTAAATAAACAAAGACAGGAATAAAGCTATTCTTATGTTTACGTACAGAAATACATACACTATATACGTAATAAAAATAACAAATTTCCCTAAAATTAGCTTAATGAATTCATGCACAACCACATTACTCAGCCACAATCTTTCATGCTCACCCATGTTCTCCACTAAGATACATGTTCTCATCTCATAATGTGAATTTATTTAATATTATTATAATATTAACTCCCTTAAACTAAGTTAGAAAATCTAGTCATCCCAATTTCCTTCTTCAATTGAGAAATGATTCTGTCTTCAAGGGTTTTGTAAAGATATCTGGAACTTGATAATCGCTGGAATAATACTCAGTGCCAATTTTCTTGATATCAATATGTTTGTTGCGAACATGAAGAACTGGATTCTTGGACAATGCAATTGCGAACTTATTGTCACAGAAAATAGTTATAGGTGCATCCCGTTGATGTTGTAGAAACTCCAAGATATTCCTCAACCAAATTGCTTGAGTGGCACAATTTGCTGTTGCAATATATTCTGTTTCTGCAGTTCAAAGTGCTACAATTTGTTGTTTCTTAAAAGATCAAGAAAATATAGCAGAGCCAAGATAGAAGGAAAATCCCGATGTGCTTTGTCTGGTTTCAATATCTCCAGCCCAATCACTATTTGTAAGCCAACAAGTTGAACAACTTCATTAGTAGAGTAAAAAATCCCATCATTTCTTTGTACCTTTCATGTATTGTAGAATTCATTTAGGCCTAATGTGATTCTTGTTGTTCTTTCATAAACCTGCTAAGTAAACCAACTCTGAAAGGAAATATATGGCCTTGTAGCAACCAAATACCT
Organism: Rhazya stricta; assembly: GCA_001752375.1. NCBI lineage: Eukaryota > Viridiplantae > Streptophyta > Magnoliopsida > Gentianales > Apocynaceae > Rhazya > Rhazya stricta. The sequence continues at coordinate 6,806,229 of MEJB01000001.1, read as the reverse complement.
CAAACTCCTAATCAAGCTTATAAATTGTAGCATTCACATTCTTACCACTTTCATCTTTGGTCAACTTCATCTTTTCAGTTATAGGAGTTAAAACTGACTTGGGATCCTTCATATTAAATTTCTTCAAAATATCATAAGCATATTTCTTTTGTGAAATAAAATTCCATCATCCATCTAAGAAAGCTCAAGTCCGAGAAAGTAACACATAAGACCCCATATCTGTCATTTGAAATTTGCTAATTAATGCCTCTCTGAATTCTGAGATTAGCTTCAAATTATTTCCAGTAAAAATGAGATCGTCCACACAAAGACATAAGATAATAATATCTCCAAATTCAGTGCATTTAACATACAAAGCATGCCCACAAGGACATCTCATAAAATTATTCTCAACAAAATAGGAATCAATGCAACTATACCAAGCTCTTGGTGCTTGTTAAGCCACATAGAGCTTTTTTCAACTTGTAAACCTTATTCTCTTTGCCTTTCTTCACATATCCTAGGGCTGCTAAACATATACTTTTTCGTCCAAAAACCCATTCAAATGTGCAGATTTAACATCCATTTAATGCAATTTCCAATGGATTTTGAGCAGCAATAGAAACAAGCATGCGTACTGTATCAAGTCTACTTAATGGAGCAAAAACCTCAAAATAGTCAATACCTGGTTTTTGCTTTTACCTCTTTGCTACCAACCATGCCTTGAAAAGGTCAACCTCACCATTAGACTTGTATTTCATTTTGTAGACCAAATTTACTCTAATTGGCTTCTTTCCTGGTGGTGACGTAGTTAACTCCCAAATATCATTATTTTCAATGGCATGGATTTCTTCATCCATCTCCTTAAGCCAATGAGTTTCTGTAGTAGATGCCTCAAAAGATATGGGATCACAATCTGCAAAGAGCAAATTTAAACAACTCTTCATCAGACAAGTCATCATCATTACCCAAAGTATAATCCTGCAAGCAGGCAGGTAAGTGATGCTCGTGTTGCGCTCTTCGATCGGTGATGCAGACGATAAAGGAAACTGAACATCATTTGGAATAGGTTGCTCATCAATGTTACTGGGAATGAGAGGAACTACAACTGAACTTTCTTCTTTAGCGGACCAATCCCAAACACTATGTTCATCAAAAGTGACATCATGACTTATAACTACCTTTTTAGTTTCTGGATTATACAATTTATAAGCCTTGGATGCGTCACTATAACCAATAAAAATGCACTTCTCACCTTTATCGTCAAGCTTCTTCCTCAGCTGATCTGGCACATGTACATAAGMTAAGCAACAAAAAATCTTAAGATGTCTGATAGAGGGCCTAGAAGCTTCCTCAGGTGTCTATCCCAAACACTTATAGTTGGACACCTATTTTATACGTAAATAGCACAAGCATAGTTTCTAACCAAAAAGACTTAGGCAGATTTTTAGACTTCAACATGCACATTATCATATCCAAGACAGTTCTATTTTTTCTCTCAACCACTTTGTTTTATTGTGGAGTGTATGTAGTTGTCATCTGATGTTGAATTCCATGCTCCTTTAAAAACATATCACAAACAATATTGAATTTTTTAATTTCAAAACCACTTTGTTTTTCCACAAAAGACTTAAAACTATTTGAAAGCATCACATGCATCTGACTTTTGCCTCAAAAAATAAATCCATGTTTTTTGACTTAAATCATCAATAAATGTAACAAAGTACATACTACCTCCATATGGTTGAACCTCTAGTGAGCATAAATGTGAATAAACAATCTCTAATTGCTCTATGGCTCTCAACAACTTGCCCATGGGAAAAGATTATCTATGTTTTTTCCCAGTCACCAAATCTCACAAACACGGTTAGGAATATTAACAACAGATAAATCAGAAACAAGTTTCTTCCTTGAAGATAATTTAAACTCCAGAAATGAAAATGCCCAAAACCGCATATGTCATACCCAATTATCATAAAGAATCTCAAAATTCAAGCATGAAAAAAGTGCATGTTGGAGTTTCAACGGGAAAAATCGATTTTTAGACATATTTACTTTTGATATAAATTTTCTTTGGCATCTCTGATGGTACAACACCCTTGAGTAATTCTCATGTCATACCCCTTTTGTGACAACTGCCCATCCTCAACAACATAAAAAACATCTGATATAAACTTGTGCGTACCATCCTTTAATTGAATTGAGATTTTACATTTTCCCATAATTGCCACTTGCCACTTTCATCTTATTGCCACAAGTAACCTTAGACCGGACCGATTCATCCAACTCTGAAAATAATTCTTTTCTCCCTCACATATGGTTTCTACATCCAGTATCCAAAAACCATATGTTCTTATCTTCAGGCAATACATTAGTAGCCAAAAGCAAAGTTTCATATTCATTAGAGTGCTCAGAATTTTTAGCAATATTTGCTTGATTGCATGATTATTTTTCTTATTTCAGCAAATTTGCAATCTTGTGCCCGTACTTGCCACAAGTATAACAATGAAATGAAAACTCATCTTGCTTAGGATTGCTCCACCTCTTCCTTGATAGCAACTCAATATCATGTGATTCTGTTATTGAAGCAAGCACATGATCATACTTCATCAATATGGTTCGAAGGACCATCTCAACCACAGCACCATCTTCAATCTTGTCTCCAAATAATCTCATCTTGTTGACAAGATTGGTAAGACAGAAAAAGTATTGCTCCACCGTCTCTCTAGAGGTTATCTCACATTGATCATACAAACTTAATGATTGCTACTTGAACTTTTGTGCCCGATCTACTCTTTTGTATRACATCATCAAATGTCCCAAGCCTCTTTTGTCATGTCGGCATTAGCTATTAGCCCAAAAACAGAATAATCAACACCCTGATAAATTTGTCCCAGTGCAGTTAATCTTGACGTTGAGATTGCATCAACACCTTCTGCAAGACCAAGCTCAAAAAAGCTCCAAAGATTTTGAGCTTTTAGGTGTGTGGACATCATTATTTGCCAATAATTGTAATTGAGTTTCCCATCTAATTTGGAACTAAACCAAGCAATGTTAAAATTGTTTGCCATATTCCACAACTAGAAAAAATATTTCTGGGTTGGAGGGTTACCAAGCGCTGATATCAAGTGTAAGATATATCACAATATATAAAGGATAAGTAGATGAAGGAATGATATACTCTATAAATAAACAAAGACAAGAATAAAGGTATTCTTATGTTTACATACTGAAATACATACACTATATATAGTAATAGAAATAACAAATTTCCCTAAAACTAGCTTAATGAATTCATGCATAGCCACATTAGTCAGCCACAAGCTTTCATGCTCCACCATGTTCTCCACTAACAGATATGCTCTGATCTCATAATGTGACTTTGTTTAATATTATTATAATAGTCGATAATCTGGCCGATGTTCGAAATGGTGATTCCTACTGGGCCTGGTCCCCTGAACTCGAGGTTGGGCACAGGCCTATATGAATTCCGCTACGTGGCTTTTAAGAATGGCCTCTTCAATCTCCTTTTTGAGGTTGAAGTAAAATTCTTTGTTATGGCCATGGTCTTTGTGAAACTGACAGAACTTTGTGGTGTTTCTGTTGGCAGTGAGCAGCTTTTCAGGTTGCCGAAGAATACCAAAGCTTTATATTTGCTTTAGTATTTGGGATCTAGAGGTGTTGAGGGGTTTGAAGTCCTAGTATTTTTGCTGTGGTCAGGTATATAATGTTCGGAATCTGGGAGACTAGGTATGGGTACTCTTCCTGGGGTTCGGGAAGTGTAGTTTTGTCCTGTGAGCGAGGTTGCAAATGATCAAGCTCACGGGGAATTTATTCCGTCCATCGATAGTGTAAGGAGTGCTTTGCTCTTTTTTATCGATTTCCTTTTAGCTTTCTCGTTTTCTTCTCCCATGATGAACTTCCAACCTTATACAAAATATTTAGACTATGTTTGGCTAGGAGGTGGATAGTTTTCGTGAAAGGTGACAAGGYTTCAAACCGTGATAAAATGCCTGAATGTAGCATCGAAACAAGTCAGGTATTGTTTAGTTGTTTCATCTCGGCGTTGCTTGATGTTAAGCAAATGGCTTATGGTCTTGTAGTGTCGGTTACTGCCGGCAAAATGACTTAGGAAAGAATCTCCCATCCGATCGAAGTTGTGGATACTCTTCGATGGGACGCCGAAGAACCAGTTGAGGGCTTGGCTAGAAACGTTGCTCAGGAAGGATCGAAGAGGGATAATGTTTGCGGCCAAGGCCATGAGCATAAGTGTCATGAAGTTATGAAGATGGGAGAGGGGGTCCATAGTCCCGTCATATCATGTGACTTTGGCATTTTAAACCATATAGGTAGGGCAACCCATTGGTCATCTTCTCTGAAGAGTTTATATTTTTACCTTCCATCTCGATGTTAGTACAGAGGTCGAGCATCATAGCCCCGACTTTGTCTTCCAATAATTGGTCCCAGTAGATGAATGAAGTTTCCTAATGTTGATGATGAGGGCCATCAACTCCTTTAGGAGTAATAGGGGGCCTTGAGGCTGCGATGGATCTCCCGTTATATGGTGGGGGAGAGATTCAGTCAGCAGGTGAGCCTAGGGGCCACTAGGAGGGACCTCATGTACAGGATGTGGAGGTTGAGGTCGCTGTCTATGAGGGGAGGCGAGTTGGCAGGTACTTGGAAAAGATGACGAGTGGTTTGTTGATTCTGCTTCCGCTGTCGCTTTACATTTCTTCATGCAGAGGAATTCTTGGAATTCTTCAGCATGTTGCACAATGCTTTGGAGATGTTTGAGTTGTTTAGGATCTTGGAAGAGGTCAGGGAAAGGTATGGTGTTCGACTGCGGGGATGTATTTCGAATGGTAATGTGCGGGCAGAACGGTGGGGGTAATAGAGTGTCTGGGTGGTGGTACTTCTAAGTTTTTTGTTTCTAGGATGTCAATTGTTGATTTGCGGTATCTGGTAGTGGGGCCCATTTTTGAAAGAGAATCTGCTGGGGCGCTTGGCTTTTCAAGATAAAAAGACGGTGGACGCTAATCTAATGTTACTGGGTTCTCTTCTTTGGTAAGACCTTAAGACATCCTGATGATATCCAATTCGTGTGTGTTCTAACTGATAAGACATTTCGAAGTTTTAAAAAATGTAATTTATATGAAATTAAAATAGCATTAAATACGAGAGAGAATTCAATAGATAATAAATGATGTTTATAGTTTAAATATGCTTAAGAATTGAGGTGGGCGTTCTATTATARTCGATGTAGAAATCATTTCCAAGAGGATTTTGGGGCTCTTTGTACTTAAAGTACATCARTGACCTACATTATTGGTTTAAGCATTAAGGAGTTTATATTCCTCAAATAAGGTTTGAAATTCGAATATTGTGAAGTAAACAAATAATTGTACCATAACTTTGTTCCCTTTATAAATTTTTCCTCGAATTCATTTTAATCAAAACTAAAGATTTTAAATTTCAAATAGTAAAAGATATATATATCTATTGAACATACGTATTTAAAAGAAACCAAGATGCAAGCATCCRTTTTAATTAAAATGCATAAAACAAACTTATTCTAAGTAAACGAGAAGTACCTGCATGATACGAGATGAAGTTGATTAGTTATTTGACCACGCAATAATCATTTTTTTGTCGGAGGAATTTTAAATTGGTTAGTTAGTGATGTTATCAAGGTTCACGAGAGATAACATAAACTATAAACATCTTATCTTCTTAAGATACTTCCAATATTTACAATTTCGAATCTTCTTTTCAGTTGGAAAACATACTTAAATGGCGAATAAGAAATAAAAAGATGAAATTACAAACAGAGATAGCAAAAAGCATGTAGAACGTCTTGTCAATTGGTTGGTGCCTTTTTCCTGGTCGCTTAGTGGGAGTGTTTTTCAGAAAAAAATATTTTAAATTAATATAATAGCTTTTAATAGAATTATAAACGAAAAACATTTTTAAAAATTCATTCATATAATATTTTTCAAAACATTTTAATATAGGAGCTGCGTTCTCTGTGGTACAATTTTGAATTAACTTTCAGTTTTCTATTTTTTGAAATTACTGAAAATGCCTCATATTTGGAACAATTGTTTTCTAAAATAGAAAATAAGAAAGTTTATTATTTTAGACGTGTTTTTCATATTTTTTGAGAAGAGATAAAAAATGATAATAATCTTTTTTATTATTGTATTTTTGGCTTATATACATTAAAAATACTCGAAATGACTTTCTTTTATTTTCTATCTTGTTTTTATGTTTTTTTCTCATTTTTAAAATACATTTGCTTACTTGCTTTTTTAAAGGTTTCAAAGATTGAAAACTAGAAACGAAAATAGAAAATAATAAAGAGAAAAATATCTTAGTTTTTTTAATTTAATTTAGAAAACAAATCGAAATTAGTTAATAAAAAATAAATAACGTGGATACAAGTCATACACAGGCATGTCGATGGATTCAACGTTGTCGCTCCGCCCATTTACTACTAAAAGACAAGCACTAAATTCTATCATCAATTCTGCTAAAGATACACACCCTTGACAATGAGAATCAACCAACAACTCAACAAGCAAACGATAGCTCTACACGTGGCATATRAAAGCGAAGGTCATTTACTTCATGATAGGGGAGATATGTCAAATAAATGACAAGTCATTTGGATGGAAGATATTACCAAGGGGTATTATTAGTTCTCGACTTCTCGCGTATTTAAATACTACAATCCTTTGTTTTTTTAAGTGTGTATACATATATATATATATATATATATATATATTTAAAGTATTTGATATTTATATCTCAAGACATAAATAAATTATTATTTTTATACAATTATTTTATTTCAAATTCATCTAAAAGTCAATCTTTTTCCTTTCATTTTATCTCTTTTTTAATATAATTAATTCTCTTTTTTCAAGATAAAAATAAAAATATAGTTTAAATAAATAATTTTATACCGATATATTATTCCTTGATCTTTTTAATTTATTCTATTATAATGTAACATAGTACTTTAAAAAAATGGTAGGAGTAATGTTGTTGATCTTGCTTGTGAGTTTGGTTTGGCCCTGCTACCCATTAGGTTGGTTTTAAGAGAAAAGTTTGATCTTGATACAAAAATTAGGAAAGAAACGTGATTATACCTTTTTAGGTAAAAGTTGGAAATTGGCCAATTTCAATTCATTAAATTTTAGATGCGCTTGATCCGAAAAAACTTTGGCTTGAGCAAGCCCCCAGTTCAGGTAGCCTGCTTCAATTGACAAACCTAAGTAATTCATGGTATTTTTGTTAGAATGATTGCACCGATTATATTGTTTTTAATAATTCTTTTTAATACAAGTAAGATTATTTYTATCTGCTCACTATTAAAATTTACTCATAACGRACATTTGACTCGTAATATTCAATAAAGGCAATATAACAACTCATAAAATACAAAGAAATTGACTTTTAAATATTGATTTCACTACATAGTAATATAAAATAAAATTTTATTGAATTTTTAACTTATAATTTAAAATATTAATATTGACATCCAGACGTCATCGCCAAAACGTAGAATGCATGATTCAGAACTTGTTGATCCGATTGATCTTGGGAGACCTCGTCCGTACACGTGGCTCCTTATGACTCAAGAGGGCTTAGACATTAAATATAGAAGTTTCATTTCATTTGATTTGCAATTGCATTTGAATTTGAGACACATTTCATTTCATTTTAGGAGGAGAGAGCCTTAAGTATATTTTAGTATATGTTTTTACTATATTTTTTTATTACATAAATAGAAATATTATATGTAATATATATTTTAACTCTTAAAATATTATAAAAAAGAAGTGTTGAAATGATTAATCATACTCTTATTAATTGATAAAAATGTATTATAAAAAATATAATAAAATTTTGTACTATAAAATTTCTTTGAGGATAATGCAATTGAAAGGAAAGGAAAAATGGTAGTAATAGCAGTACTACTTTGGTAGGCTCGTCTTCTTTTTGACTCCGAAACAAAAAGACGAGAGGGAAAGGAAAGGAAAGGAAAAGAAAAGTCTTTTCTCTCTCTATATTCTATTTGTTCGGCTTTTTTTTTAATTTAATAATATTGAGACCATTCTTTCTCTCTCTAGCTTTCCCTCTCATTGCTGTGTAGTTAAAGGAGGGCTGCTTGCGTTAATTGCAAAGATCAACTTGGATTTTTCTGCTGCTCTCTTTTTTCCTCTCTTTGAGAAACCTCTGGGTTTCAGCCTTCTTTTCTCTCTGCCAAAGTTGAGGTATGTTTCTTGTTTTGCTCTTTTTTTTACCTGCTTTGTTTCATTTATGTACGTAACTGGAGCCTGGAGGGACATTAGCAATGATGATATGCCGTGCTGTTATTTTCTTTTGTTAATGAAGGGATTTTCTATTTGTTTCTTTCTTGGTGTTTCTAATTGTACTTCTGCTCAATTTCAGTCTTCTAGTGTGTAAAGTTTGCTACTTTATTTGTAGAAACACATTTTTTACCCCGGTTTACAGGTCTTTGATCCATGAATTTGCTTGTTGTAATATGAAATGTTACTGTGATTAACTGAAATTCTGTTAATTTTGGGACTTTGGCGAATTGTCTCTGTTGAGCGTTAACCTCTTTTGTGCTTTATGGTGAGAAGAAGGCTAACCATGCGTCTGTGCTTTCTTATGTTTTAGGATTCTCTGTTGATTTTGTATTTTGTTACTCTTCTGTAGATAAATAAAGAGGGGAAGTGAATAGAACCGAGATGTGCAGTGGTTCCAAGAGGGAATTTTTTTCTACTGATTTAGCTATGGAAGCTTTCTCCGCTAATTCTTCCGATTTGCTTGAGCTTGCTGCATCTGATGATCTTTCTGGCTTTAAAGTTGCTCTGGAAGAGCATGGAGGTAACCTGGATGAGTTGGGCACTTGGTATGGGCGGAAAATCGGTTCAAAGAAGATGGGTTTTGAAGAGAGGACGCCTATCATGATTGCTTCTATGTTTGGAAGCAAAAAAATTTTGAATTATATTCTTGAGAAAGGTGGTGTTGATGTCAATAAAGCTTGTGGTTCTGATGGTGCAACTGCTCTCCATTGCGCTGTAGCTGGTGGTTCTGCAGCTTCTCATGACATTATCAAACTTCTGTTAGATGCTTCTGCTGATGTAAACTCAGTGGATGCTAATGGAAGGCGGCCTGCTGATCTGATAGCTTTGGTTTGGAAATCTTGCTTTAATTCAAGGAGGAAGATACTGGAGATTATGCTAAATGCTGGCAGCAACCATGTAGAAGCCTCTGAGTTGGATGATCAGCTGATAGAACAATCAGACAGCCAGCATGTCTCAACACCTGTAGCCTCTAGGGACGGGACTGAGAAGAAGGAGTATCCTGTTGATCCCTCTCTTCCAGATATAAAGAATGGGATATATGGAACAGATGAGTTCAGAATGTATACATTTAAAGTAAAGCCTTGCTCAAGGGCTTACTCTCATGACTGGACTGAGTGTCCCTTTGTCCACCCTGGTGAAAATGCGAGGCGCCGTGATCCTAGAAAATACCACTACAGTTGTGTTCCCTGTCCAGATTTTCGTAAGGGCTCATGCCACAGGGGAGATGCTTGTGAATATGCACATGGGATCTTTGAGTGCTGGCTTCACCCTGCACAGTACCGGACACGTCTATGCAAGGATGAGACCAACTGTACGAGGAGGGTGTGTTTTTTTGCTCACAAACCTGAAGAGCTTCGCCCCTTGTATGCTTCCACAGGTTCAGCAGTGCCTTCCCCCAGATCATTATCTTCAGGAGCTTCAGCTTTTGACTTAGCATCTGTAAGCCCACCCAGTGTTGGTTCTCCATCAGCAATGATGCCTCCAATATCGACACCGCCTATGACGCCTTCTGGTGCCTCCTCTCCAATTGGTGGATCTATTTGGGCAACTCAGTCCATTGTACCTCCGACCTTGCAATTGCCTGGTAGCAGGTTGAAAAGTTCAACAAATGCTAGAGATATTGATTTTGATGCGGATTTACTTGGACTGGATGGTTACCATCATCGACATCAGCAATTTTTTGATGATCCGACTTCTATTGCATCGCCATCCAGCTGGAGTAGTGGATTAGGCACAACTGCAGCTTTAACTGCTTCCATTGCTGATCGAAATGGGGAAGGGATTAGGCATGCTGGTTYGAGACCTACTAACCTTGATGTCCTTTTTGGAAATGCTGATTCTGCAATTTTATCTCAGTTACAGGGTCTCAAGGTTGATGCTGGATCACCACAGTTGCTTTCACCAAATGGCATTCGGTTACGGCAAAATATGAACCAGCAGTTGCTCCAAAGCTTTACCTCCAGCCTCTCTTCATCCCCAGTTAGGACATCGTCTTCTTTTGGAATTGATACATCAGGTTCCACAGCAGCAGTCTTGAGTTCAAGGTCTGCTGCCTTCGCAAAGCGAAGCCAGAGTTTCATTGACCGAGGTGCTGTGAACCGCCTCTCTGGGATGTCTTCACCCATTTCTGCCATGGCATCACACCATTCGGACTGGGGCTCCCCTGGTGGGAAGCTGGATTGGGGTATCCAGAAAGAAGAAATCAGCAAGTTAAGGAAATCTGCTTCTTTTGGGTTCAGGAACAGTGGTAACAATTTTGCAACTGCTGCAACCTCTGTGCCAATGACCACTAATGAACCCGATGTATCTTGGGTTCAGTCTTTGGTGAAGGATGGTCCTGCTGCAAAGCCTGGTCAAGTTGATTTTGATGAACAGCATCAGCAACGCTATCTAAACAGTGGAGGGTCGGAGATGCTTCCGGCGTGGGTAGATCAGTTCTACATGGAGCAGGAGCAGATTTTGGCTTAAAATCAACCTAGATTCCCATATTCTTTCCAATTCAACCTTGAAAGTTAGTAGTTACCGTGTCATTTTTTTATTTATATTAATATTTACCATGCAAAGCTAAATGGAATTGGAGATAAAGAAATGAAGAGTATCTATGGGCAGAGTGAAGAGTTCTGCTCATTTTCGAGAGAATTTTATCCATTCATATCATTTTTTCTCCCGGCTTATACTTGAATTCCATTGTCAATGTACTCGTAACTCAAAATAATTGGAAGTACTATTATSCCCCTCATGTTGAWCTTGTAATCTCTGTAAAATGTAACCAAAGGTTCAATTGATGTTTAACCATTTTTCACCTTCTGTTAYTTGGTTCTAATTTTGGTTACGTCAAAAATAGCTTTCTGAATTTCCAGAATCAGGTTCTTCCTGATTAAGTTATCGTCTGCTCCATGAAGAGTTGCCTGCTGCATCAAAGCCGGAGCAGGCAAAGTTATGAGCTTTCCTCCATAGATTCTTCGATTTTTCTTTCTGAGTGAATACTCAAGGGAACGAGACCTATTACCTTAATACCATTCCTTTATAAATCATAAAAGAGTTTTGTTGATGATGGTGATACATTATCACGAACCCTATGAACTTAGAAATGTCATAATTGCGTGTCGCTTCAGCTCATTTGATTTGAGTTATTGGAGTTTGGTATTTTCCACCTTGCTCAAAAGAAGCAGTTCCATTCCACTTTCCTTTCTCTTCTTCACCTTCTGAAATGGTGGAAACTGAAATTTGCTTTCCGCGTCCAAAAGCTGGAAATTTATTGTCTTTTAGTTGGAAACAGGTAGACTGATAACGAGCACTGAGGTTTCCTCTCACTAGGTTGTTTATGCATTTTGATCAAAGCTCACTTTCCGGGAAGCATTGCCAGTCATATTCCCACCCCACAATCCAGAAAGAAATCCAGAGATTTCACTTTCTGCCTTCCCTGCTAATGCTACTTATCATTAGAGGTGCTCCATATTGGTCCGCCTAAATCAAATTACTGGTTGGATTTGTATTCAGTTTGGATCACATGGGACGATTTTTTGCTATCTCCAAAACCTTTTTAGTCGCCAAATGCCCGACTCTTGAAAGCTTGAGGAATCATTCAAACTATGCTTGCGGGCTTTGCTATATATAGTTTTTTTCTTTTTTATTAAATCATCTCATATTCTCCATTGATGAGTTTAATTCGGACTCAACTAGAATTGTGCCTGAAAAATTTTTTCTTATTCCTGGAGAAAGGCCTCTTACGAAAAAGGAATCGAACAACAGATTTCACTTTAACTCGACAGTCCGCTTGATAAAAATTTCAAACTGCTAAATTTGGCTCATCTTGTCCCCTTATTACTTTCCTCTTGTAATCTTTTAAGTTAGTTTCCTTTGATACATAGTTCGGAATAAAATAATTAAAATCTGTTATTTATTTATTTATTTATTAAGACATAAAAAATGATTACGTGTGTTAAGCTTAAAAACTATTCTGGTTAATTTATATATCTTTCAGATTTATTTAACTACATTAGGTAAATGTAGAGTAATATGGCAATTATATGAATTTATTAAAATAAAAAAATTATTATTGAAATAAATACACTACAAACTATATATAAACGGGCTCATAAAACTAAAAAAATGATAAAATAAGAATTTTGTCCCTTCGGGGACATCCGATAAATTTAGACTAATAAAACTTTATTAAAATAAAAGAGTTTTTATTACAGGGCACCCCGACATGCTTAATTATGGGGTTGATAAAGGAAGCAAAGGAAAGACATTCTTCACAGTTCTATAGGACGGTGGCGCAATTAGGAAAGGTTATTCTTAATTACCTTTTTGTAAGTATGATCTCGATATTTTTTTTAAGTGGATGTCAGAAGTGGGACAATATAGATAGATATATATGGAGGAAGAAAGGACAAGCGTTTTTTCTGCGGATAATTAAATTTTTATTTTTTATTTTCGTGTAACTTTTTATTGCACATATTAATAAAATGAGTCTTCACTTTCTTTCTAAAAAAAATATAATTGAAACTTAAGGAAAAAAGGTAAAAGTTCATTTTGTTGGTGCAGTTTCAGTATGAATATGCATTATAAGTGAAAAAGAAGGCGGGTTGCTTAATGACTTAAAAAGAGAAGGGCCAAATAGAAAAATTGAAGGAGGTCCCGATCCGATTGAGCATTTACCAAGGATAACCCGGACCCGCACTGAGGAAAAAGGCGTATAATATTTGTTTGCTGAAATTCAATACTACTGCATGCAAGAAGTCTAGCACGTGATGCTTTCGTAAAAGTCAATGTTGGATGGCTGAATTGACTGGACAATTCAATTTTAATTCAACGTCGTCTGCTTTTTCTTTTAAGTAATTACTAACTTTTATTAGTAACTTATTAATTCATTCCATTTTTTCAAAGTGCGAAGAGTTGAATTTGTTAGTTTTTATGTATCTTAATTTGCATATGATCTAGCAGTTTAGGACATTTAATAAATAAATTATTAACTTAAGAGGAATTTAAAATGAAGATCTCGTTCATGGATTTTGCGTACGAGAATTGATAATTATACTCTTTGTAATGTACATTCTAGTTCATACTACAGAACAGGGGAACAAGATAGTCACCTTTTGTGCTCTTTGCAGTGTGGTATACATAGTACAGAAGAAGAAGAGGAAGAAGAGAAAAAATGAAAAGGAAAGGTAATCTTGAGGATGTCTTACATGCAAGTTAAAAAGTTTTCAAGAAAGTTGATCCACCAACTCATTTACCAARTGATCAAGAATTCTCAACTCCAAATCTGTACTGATCTCTTCGGAATCTTCCAACTTATGGATCTCATTCTGTATCCAACTTGACTGGATCGTGTCTTTCTCAGCCAGTCTGCAAATTTCACCCCATGTCTGTGCGTATCTTTCATCACTGTCATATTTTTTTCTTAATTCAACACATTTGCCTTCTGCACTCTTGGATTTGCATGAATTTTTGGTCAAACTTTTACCATTACCTGGATTTAGCTTCCTGTAATCCTCAAGCTCTTCTGTTAACGTCCGCCTTGTCTTTGAATTTTTCAATCTTGAGACTCCCGCTGTTACAAATATTCAAACACGAACAACAACTCAATTACAGAAGAAGAAAGTTCAAACATGGGAAATTGTACTGCTAAAGGGAAACTCCTAAGGAATCTGCAGTAATGTTAAGCAAGTTTGATGTGGCAAACCTGAGCTGGTAACTTCCGGTTCCCATGAGAAATCTATATTATCAAGAACAGAATTGGGGCTTGAATTTTCAGAATCAAATTCTGCTTCGATTTTTTTCACTGGCAAGCATTCATCTTTTCTGTTCTTAATCCTCCTTCCACCTCTTTCCCTCTCAGGTTTGTGGATTCTAGGCTTTGCAAAATTTGTTACCTCCGTCGCAGCAAGTGAATTGTGGTAAGAATTGTTCTTTGGACGAAGAATGTTGCTCGGATCTTTGAACTTGCCATGGTAGCTAACCCTTTCAGAGCTCTTTGTAGAGTCCGCTGTCTGCTTCTCCAGTTCTTCATCCGAACTATTACTAGCATCTTTATTTTGTTTATTCTTTCCATATACGCTCTCTCTTCTCTTGCTCTTGATCATTGGGCCAGAACCCTCCTCTGGTATCCTTCCTTTGAGTGCCAACTTCATTCTTTCAGCTCCGTTTTCAAAGCTAAGAATGAGAAAATTCTCATCTTCTAGCTCTAGGAAGGTTGGAGTTTCTCTCGAGCTCTTAACACGTCGATGCCTCCCTTGGATTGATTGAAGTTCCTTCAATGAATCCACAGAGTTCATGGATCGACTGCGTGAAATGGAATTGGAAGCCTTTTGCTCGTTTACTAAATCAATTTGCGGCAACGATTCCAACCCCATTAGCCTTGCCACTATGTTCGGCGTTCCAGATCCCTSAATTCTCTCCTCTGCCTTTATACATTCTAGTTTATCAAACTCCACGGAGCTGTGGTCGTGGTCAATTTCTCTGAAGTGATCGGATGGATAAGTGGGAAGACTACTAAGGCAAAGAAGACGGCGAAAGACCCCGGCAATGCAGCCAGCAGTAGCACTATTGGAACTGTTAACAGTGCCATCAAAAGAAGTGGCAGTGGTAGTGGTTATGGTAGAAGAGGCCGAGGAATAGGAGGAAGTCAAGAACTTCATGTTCTTGATTAATGGTGGTGACCGTGAACTATGAGAAAAAGAAGAAAGAAAAGTCAGTATAGATTAAGAGTTGAAATTAGTTCTGGGAAAAAGAACAGGATATGAGGAAAAGCAAATGGGAAAAGCAAGATTTGAATGCTGTGGTAGTGAGGCAAAGGGAGTTGGTGGCGGGATTCACATTTGAATGTTAACAATTAAACTGTTTGATGGGGAAAGAAAGGGAGGCATGTTCCCACGCGCTCTGTGCAGTCAATTTTGGCAAATTGTCCTAGCTAAATTGGTCTGAATTTCTGCTTGTTCTTGACAATGGGCAGGCCAGTTGTCCTTGCCAAATTGGTTAAAAGTGTTGCTAGAAGCCAGGCACGCCATCTTAGTTGGATAATCATGATCATATTTGAAAAACCAGAATAAAGTAGGGACAGAGATCCTGCTATTTAGTATTGGGTCATGATTCGATTAGCCTTCTTGCATGTACTGCTCTGCTCGTTATCTTCCAGGCATTCCTCTGAGAAGGACAGATTGAAGTGAAAATTGAATAGCATAGTGGTCAAAGAGTCAGGGAGACAGAAGAGTCTGAGAACCCAACTGAGGGGAATTCTTTTTGGGGCTTGGGGATAGGGTTGCAGCCGAAGACACGGACTTTGTTTGGACTTGCAAGCATGAAGTTCACACTCTACAACGATAATAGGTGCCCGTGTGTTATGGTCCCTGCGGCTATAATGGGTTAACAATTAACAACACAAGACGCATAGTAAATGCAAAGGTCCTTAACGGACCATGTTCAGAGCTCTGTTTCAAGCTTCCTCTGCTTTTCTGTGATTTCCTTGATTCTTGGTACAGAAGTTGCAGATTGGTAAAGTACGAAAAGATTCTTCCACACAAATTGAATTCCCTTTCCTCTTCCAGCTTAAACAGTGGCAATGTMATTCGGTGTTTGTGAATTGCAAATAGAAGACAAATTTGTTCTGGCTACCCGGCTGAGACAATCTAAAGCAGTAAATTTTCGATCTCTTTCAATTTACAGCATCGAATCCCTGTAATTTTTCCCTAACTAATCTGTTTCGTTAATTGTGTTAAGTTTTTTCAGAATCATGAAGGCCCTGGTTGGTTCAAAGATTTTGCTGCCAAAAAAGTGAAGGTTTCCCCAAAATGGATGTATTCTCATGATTGGTTTTATAAAAGGGAAATATCATCTTTCAAACTCTAACCTCTATTCATATCTTATTATGATTAATCATAAAGTTTAGAATATTAATTCGATATTCTCAACATTTTAAATTTATGAACATATATCATTTCGTTAAATATTTATTTTGAGCTCTAATATGAAAATGACATTAATCAATTACTTAAGAAAATTCTTACCCTAAACCTAATAATCTTTTTCCTCCTTCTCCCCCAACTATACTCATCAATTTTTTTTACGAAACACATTGATAAATTTTAAAACATATTACAGTATCGATCTAACATTTAAAATTTTAGGAGAATAAAAAATCAACAAATGGACAAACGATGACAATTACCTCCTAGAAAATTAGTAAAGAAAAGTAATTTGAATACTATAAAGAACATTTTCCACCACATTTTGATGAGGACGATGAGATTGATGTCAATTATCATCAATTAAGTTCTATTCTCTAATCCTTTACTGAATGCAAGTTGGATCCACGATGGTCAGTCGATCGATTTTCGCTAAGCTTGAGCTTGGCCCGTGTTAAAAAGGATAGCTTGGACCGTTGGCCATAAGCTAGATCCGGATAAATTCATGCTTCTGTATTTGAGCTCGGCAGGGAATAAAGTTTGAGCTTTTGATCAGTCAGAATAATATACATATCTTTTTAATTCCACCTCAAAAAATACAAAAAAAAAAGTAATTTATGGAAAAAAATTATGAATGGAATTATTTTTACATGTAAATATAGTGCATAAATATGTAAGAATAATATTAATCTTTCAAATAATACTTTTAGAATATTAAATATACATTATTCGTGCTGAGTTTAATTGCAACCAAAGTTGATATTACTCGACTCGAGAATATTTGAGTTAAGCAGGATTGAATTTTAATTGATAAGCCTAATTGTCCATTATGAGTATAGATTTGGAATGGGATTTGTGAGCTTGGCTTCAAGTCCAAAATCTGACTATATTAGAATGTGTTTTATGAGAGGTTAGAATTATAATTTTTTTCTTTCTTTATTCAAAATATTCTTATAAAAACAGTTAAAATGCATAAAACTAATTTCTTAAAAAAAATGATTCTTTTTCTTGTTTAGAACTAAAAATTTTGTTTTAATATCTTTATTTACTAAAATTATTTTATCTGAGCTTATAATAGCCTAGCTAATGCAAATCCCAAACTTGGTCTATTTTTAGACTTAATAACTTTTATAAATTTGCAGCTTAATGTTGTAAATAAAATAGGCAACTTAATTTTATTTTGCAAAAACTTATGTTTGAGTTATATTTTTTTCTACAATAATGGAATAAAGTATTTTTAACTAAATATTTGTTGTTGTTGTTCTTTTTTTTTTTTTTGGGGATTTTTGTACATTTTCATGCAAAAATTATTAAGGAAATAAGAAAAATTACTTTCTTAGAAATCATTCACATTTTGTCGATAAGGGAATCAAACAACATGTGAATTTTTTAATTTTTTCTAAAAAATTTGTGTTTTCCTTTTTGTTAATTTTTTTCTTTTCCTCACTGGAGTCCTTAATCCAAAGGGGACGAAAAGTTCTTGGTGGATTCACTTTTCTTAGGGAGCTTTCTCGTTTCCATTTGTGGGGTGTTTGAAGAACATTGGAAGTTAATCAACATCTGGAAATTGAAATACTATCCGRCCTTGCAAGKTGCATGTACTAGGATATTTATCACAGTGATGCTGACGAGTTTGAGACTTTTCARATGAACTGCTGCATCTAACGTTGCTATTAATGAAAATTAATTGCTGTACACTCCAAATTGATGTAGTTTGGCCCATTATGAATTATGACTTTGTTGGGTCGAAAACTTTTTATCTAGTTATGCTATACGGTTCAATATTAAATTAAAAGTGAAGTTCAATTGGAAAAAAATAATAAAAATAACTCTCTTATCGTAAGCACATTTATTTTTAAATGATGTATGAATAAATTAATTTTATATTTTCTCTTGTGAGGTCTAATGAGACTCGACGTTCAATTTCTTTAGTGACACGCTTTTTAACTCAATTATTTAGCATTTTTCAGTTTTTTAATCTTCTCATAGAGGATCCAGTGTATTCCTCACTACGAAGACTATTCTCCTAACTTAAAGCATTTAATTTTAAGTGTTTGCAGATTAATTGCTTTTAGATTCAAGAGTGACAACTTCTACTTGCATATTTATTAGCTCAACTATCTGGGAGGTCGATTTTTGATAAATCATGTGCAGTCCAATTACCACTGAAGACTAATGAATGATGGGCTCCTTGATCATGGACTTTCTAGCAAGATTATAGACTTTTCCCTGGATTGGATATTCAAAATCCAGAAGTCAACAAAAGGTAGGGTCGATTATCTACCAAATTCTCTCCGCTGTTATATTTTCACAAGCCCTTGGGAATGCCTGGCCATGTTTAGTAATGCTTTTATGTTATGCTACTAATACTCGCCCAAGCTGAGTAAGGAGGATTGAAACGATCATGGTTCTAGGACCAGAGAAGAGAGAAAGAACGGATAACCCTGCATTTATCTTACTCTTAAGGGAACTAGTCAGGTTTTGTTTACTAGACATTAGCGGAGTTAGCCTCCTTTGCATACAGGAAACGATAAACTCTCACAAGCCTAATGAGATGTCTAGAAATGAAATCCGTTAGCCACAAAAAGGGCAATACGATTTAGAACAAACTAGCGATTGAGCAAATGATCAAAATCATGATGATCAAGTATTCGAACCCTCATTATGAGGTACAATTTCTAAAGAATAAAATGATATGCCACCATTTCTTGAAGTTGAATAAGAGGTATACCCAGCTTTCTCCTTTCAATTATTTACTGCCCACTAGTAGCTAATTTCTCTTACTGATATTTGAAACTGGAAGCTCCTTTGTATAATTCCTCCATTACGGAACTGGTTGTTAGTTAATCGTCCTTGTCCCTCCAAGATCCATTGAGCTGTGGATCTGTCTGATAGTACACAATGTCTCCAGTGTCACTAACATAATGGTCTTGACTGATGCTTCTCACCAAATTGTCAATTAGATGAAACGGAATCGGCCCAGATCTCTTGGGCTCTCTGTAGTACTTCCCCATGACTGGTTTAGCTGCCCTTGTCTGCAAGGCAGTAGGACCACAAAGCCATTAAGAAAACAAGGACAATTATATGCTTACTTAAGAGGAAAACTTCATTGAGATTGGGTGATCGAGTTCGTACTGCCTCAACTAAATGATAATGCGGGATCTGAGGAAAAAGATGGTGTATAACGTGGGTGCCAATGTCATGGTGAACGTTATTGAACCATCCATAGTCACGATCAACAGTCGTAAGTCCTCCTCTCAGGTAACTCCATTCCTGTTCAACATTGACAAAGCCATTAGTCTTATTGCCAATAAATACGGGAAATTTTGCTGGCCCTGAACATTTTTAGCAACACGAGTGACGATTAGGACTTTTGTGAGATATGGCTCATTAGACCGAGTATAACTTTCCTCTAATGGGATACGGGGAGAATATGATTTTATACCTTGCCACGGTACCAGGGAAGTTTCTGTTCATGGCCATGGTGATGCAAGTAAGTAACAAAGTCCAGCCACATGACGAATATCTGAAAGCAAATGGAACATTAAGTGCATTGTTACCTACGAATCAAGAACTTGAAAAATGTAGAAATCCGTCAAATAACTTCAGAATTACTAACCAAATAAGGAACACCGTAGAGTTTAAGAATCTGGAGGGGACCAATTAAGGCTGAGAGGTAAAAGAGCAGAGCAACCATTATAGTCCAACAAATGGTTGATGTTACAATGAGTTTCCTCTCACTGGGTTGAAATAAATTGCTATAGGGGTTGAAGTGTGAACCCGTTTTGCCTGGACTTCTATACCACTGGAGCAAAAAATATATCATGCAACTCAATACTAACTATAAATCTATTATTTGTTTATTTGAAATAAAACAGCAGGAAAAGATCCATTTTTACCAGATACACCGGATATGCAAACATGGGAAAAGGAATCTTGTATCTCAAGAACTTGGTAGAGTAATCCAGCTTATTGTATACCTTTTCTGGCAACTGAAATTGTGAAGAATAATAACTTCGGACCCAAATTTTTGGAACCATCAAGTCAACTATGCAATATATAGGAGAAGAAACATTTCCAAGAAAAATGGGCAAGCTAAGATGAAGAGAAAGAAAAGTAACAAGAAATGGAAAACCATACCGGTACCCATGATTCATCATTGTCGACATTTCCATGATTCTGATGGTGACTTCTGTGGCTAATTCTCCTGCAATGGATGAAAATAGATTTGACATCAGATATTAAGTGATGTTTCAAGTCAAGTTATGGAGTCCTGTCACGGAACCTTGAGGTTCCCCTTCCGTATAATTTGGAAACTGGCGTTCCTAATATAGGTGGGAGGTCCSTAAACAGGGCTTGGTAAAATGCAGTGTTCTATGATGAGGAATTATACAGAATGCAAATATCGCTGCAGAGAGTTTCAGGGCACATGAACTAACCATCCATGGTAGGGTACGAGAATAAAGGAATGCAGGATGTGTCCCACAACATTGTTTAGCCTGGAGCTGTTCGAAAAGCTTCCATGGCCACTGCAGACATATAAAACTTGAATTAGGAAGAACACAATGCCTCACATTTTGGAAAAGTAGAGCTAACAATACTGTAGTTAATGATTACCAATCATGGCCAAGAACAAAAATTGCCCAGAACATAGTTCCCTGAGCAGCCCAATAAGCTGGCCAAAACATCCAGCTATTGAAGTAAACCGCCAAGGCAACCAATCCAGCAACTACAAAAATGTCGCGAGCAACATAACTCATCGAACGCCAAGGATTCTTAACCCAGCAATGCTCAGGAATGGCTGCCCGAATCTCAGCTATCCTAAATGGAGGCGGCGCACTTGGATCAAAATGAGCTTCATCCCTGCTAAAACCATTGCCATTCATGTTTTTAGCCTCCTCGGCATTAACCATCAGAGGCCTGAATGCAGAATTTAAATCAGTTGTATGAACTCGTTCGCCCCCCTTTCTTCTATCTGCCGAAAGTGGTGAAAGGGTGTGACCCAAATCTGAAAATGTCGGCAAGGAAATGGTATTATCAAAAGCAGAGAGATTCTGCAACTGTATCACTTTCTAATCAAAAATCCATTATGAAAACACAAGAAAAAACCATAAAAGAAGAAGCCAACCAGCAATGCTATAGCATATAACAGAAACATCAACCGAACTATATGGGAAGCAGAAGAAGAATGCTGATGTTTGTAGACATTACCTTAAAGCTTCCTTCTTTTGTTAGAAAACTGGGCGCAGAGATTTTTTGTGGAAACCTTATAAATGAATATGAGGAGGGATTGTGACAGTGGCATTACAAAAACCCTTTTATCACATGATATGTTTGTACTACCGAGATCGCCAACATATAGACATATTTATAAGAATTTTCGTGAGTATTTAAAACCTTCTCGCCCCACTATTTTTTCCTTTTTCCTTTTTCCTTTTTCCTTTTCCCCAAAAATTATAGCAATATAAATCTTTGCATCTTCAATCTTGTACTAATTAAGAGAAAATAAASTACACGAGAAGAAAGATTGATTCATTAGTACACGTTAGATGAAGAACGATCAGATACGTAAGAAGATAACTTTGTGTTTGTCTATTATATGAAAACTTTCTCGTTATTTATCAACATTAATATTAATCTTATTTTTGGTATTTATTTAACATAAAGAATGAAGTGTATATTTATCATTTAATATTTATAAACTTTTCTTGACYTGTTAATAATAAAAAATGAATATATAGTCTTTTTAAAGATCTTGAACTCTAGAATATTCGTCTCCCTTTGGTAATTTTAAAACACTATACCATCTTTTTAAAATTTCCAAACAGATGCCTACCAATAGAAATCTAGTCTTTTTCGAATTTTTCTTGTCTGGAAATTGGGATTTTAATTTTATCCAATAATATCATGTAACAGGAGAAAGAATTTCTATAATAAAAGAAAAAGGAAAATAAATGTAAAAAGTGACCACAGTTAAAGCTGAAAAAAAGGAAAAGCTTTTATCCTTGAAAATGATATCCCCGTTTGTTTCAAGTATGGTCTGAACTAGGACACTCTGGTGGTCCCCTCAAAAGTTTTTTTTTTTTTAAATTTTGAAATAATTCTTTCAAAATCTACTTTTGCCCCCTTTGTTTTTCTAAAAAGGTTTTGAAAATTAATTATCATTTAGTGCTGAAGCCAAACACAGCAAAAGAAACCMTTTATATTCATTATAAAGCTGCAGAAGAAAAAGTAATAAAAATCAAAGATTCAATTCCAACTTCCAAGAACGTAAACATGTTTCACAAAGTGGACCTCTGAAGAAAAGGGCAAATCTAGATCCCACCCCAGCATATATTATTTGAAAGATCAGTTCGGAAGAAAATATCTATCCAAGGACRTGAAAAATATACAACTTTGGATGATAATCTATTAATGGACTAGAAAACTCGTTCGAATCTCTAGACACACGGGGTGGATTGGTCGTCATTATTATTATAGATACCTTGGGATGTCTTGGGGCATTTCATCCCAGCCTCATCACCACCTGCTGCTTCCTCCATGTCCTGAAGAAAATGGAGATCTCGTCGGCTTCAAGCAGCACAGTTTTCCTTGCTGAGGAATTGATGATGCATTTCCAACTTTGTTARATGGACACTTCCAAACATCACTCCAAGCTCCATCAGGTGGGCTTACGCGGTTTGCAAATAACAACTTTTGTGTATAGTTGATCACCCGTTTCTCTAAAGTAGTAATTATTTCGTTTTAAATTTAGAAAATCAATAATTAAATTTTTCTTATTTTTTTCCCTTATTTAAATATTAAGATTCGTTTAATAATACTGAACTCTCAATACTGATGTTTGAATTGTAGGCAACTTGAAACAATTAAATGCTTGTTARATTATAATTTCAAATGTTTTAATATTTATTGGATTTTTGACTTATACGTTAAAATGATTTTGACATAAGAGTTAACAATTTTATATTTATTGGATAAAATTTAATCGCCTATAAATAAATTTCTAATATAAGAAATTTAATTACTTTTCAAAACTCGATTCTTACGCAACGAAATTTTAATTAAATAGATTAGAAATTTTAACGCTTTATATTGTTGAAAATGAGAATGATATTTATGTGACAATAACGATCCTTATCATATATTGCGTGAAAATAATGAACTCAAATTTCCTACATTAAAATTGCCCTTTTCTATTTTTATAACTTTAAATAGAAAAGATCCCCACATGCCTACCCCAATTTCCTCAAGTTTAAAGCTAGGAATTAGTCGTTGCCAGTGGTACAAGTTAGGTTTCCATTATTTTCGGAAACACATAGGGTACTAATTTGTGAGAGTACAGTCGAACGATGAACACGTTGCCAGTATTGATTTTTACTAATTAAGTAAAGGTTTGACTTTGTCAATTTAGAGGGTAAATCTTACAATCGAGGGAGGCAGAAGGTAATAACTGTGTTTCTTTGCCTTTGCCTAAAATATATTGGAACAAATTATTACACCGGCTGTGAGGTCTTACCTAAAACCAAAAGATTAAGGTGAGTTTTGTAATAGAAATAATACTCCCACCTCTCACGGCTATTGAAGGCTGCAAGTCTAAAYGCACCCTTAATTGTAGGAGATGGGGAATTGGTAGAGCCCCCAACCAGAGGGGTCGTAAATTCGTGAATCTGAGTATGTGGTGGAGCCAGGAATACCAGAAGGACACGGAAAGCAGCAGCTGAATGCGTCGCCACCGTCACACGTTTACCGTCCCTACAAATACATTAAGGCGCCACGATTTTCAGGTTTTGTACTAAACGCTTCCACTAAAATCTCCACCGGTCAGCCTCACCGGTGCATTTCAGAATGTGCCATCTGACCAACCAAGATAACGAGTGAAACTATTCTACGTACCATTTTCGTCATCCAACTTTTTACACAAAATCAAAATGTCAAGAAAAAACGCCTCCCCTGTTGAAAATGGAATTCGTTGATAAAAGAGAGAAAAGATTACAAGCTATATTGCACGTTTTACTTATTAAATGAACTGTGAGTGTAAGCCCACTTCCCTGGCAGAAAATCAAACTACCAATTTCCTGCAAAAGTATAAAAAGAAAGAAGATGCTTCAGAGGTCCAAGAAATCCACTACAGGCAGTAATTGGTGCATATATATAAGAGAGAAATCTTTTCAGCTTGCCTTTTTATATACGACTTATGTCACGGCCAAATATAAAGGTTGTAAACCAGTTGATTGCTACATAGAATCTGTTCCTCCAGCTTACGACACGTGTGAGATATGCAGAACGCCAAATAAACCAGCTTAGAAATCCAGCCAGAGCCAAACCTTTCGCTTCCTGTAGAAGATGAGGAACAATTGAGCCAACCACCAGGACCCATTAGCAAAAAGAGGAAAACCACCACGATATAGAACTTGAATATAACCTTGCTCTGCCTAAGGTCCACAAGGGCCTTGTAACTGCCAACGGTAGCCATGCTCCCCAAATGTTTATAGACGAACGGATTTCCCAGATCAATATCCTTTGCAGAATTTGCTTGCCCCCCACCAGCTTTGCCAATCTTGTTCAACATTTGTGCTAGATATTTCCCTTGCCGCTCTGCAACCTGATTAAAACGTGCATTAGAGAACTCAATGTAGTTAAATCCCTCCTCCCCCCTCCCCCCTCCCCTCTTTTCTTCACTCTGTTTTAAAAGGAAAAAAGAAAAGGACCGAAACTAGAGCATGTTAACCAGTGCAGTTTACTGCCTCTGAAGATTGAACCACCAATACAAAATATGCCAAATGAAAAAGATTGTTCTCCCAAGAGCCCAAGTAACACCTGGAACAACATATGGCTTCGAGCTGCAACACTTATTAACAGTCCTAATTGCTTGAACAAAAACACAAGCATGGAAGGAAATGCACCTAACCCCAATAGTATCACACTTCCTAGATAGGTTAACATTGCTACATACTACATGACGTATATATCACAAGCCAAAAAATGAACCCAGTAAAATGTCTGCAACATATTATTTTGGGGGAAAACAAAAGAATACAAAGCAAAAAGGAAGAAAACCAAGAGAAGAGAAAAGAAAAGAAAATTGAATCCTCGCGTAACACAAATGGACAAGAAGTTTGTGAAAAATTTAATTCACCATGTTCCAATGTAAATGTAGCGGCCAGGAGAAAAAACCTTTGGTTTTGTGTGTGTGTGTGTGTGTGTATACATATATATACATACATGTATACATGTATGCATGTGCAAACAAAACATGGAGAATAAATGTGTTATTAATTCATTTATCTTTCTAAAAATATCATCCCATAGAACAGAAAATTTAACAAAAACTATGCATAAGAATCTTTAACTTACCTGAGCCAGAGCTGGAAGGACCGGTTTTCCTGTACTTTCAAGAAATCCACAGCAGTCACCAATTGCAAAAACATCCTGCACAGAAGGGATGCGAAGCCACTCATCCACACCTATCCTGAAGATACACAAGTCATTGTCAAACTCTTTGACTGCAAGAGCTTGAAGATGCAGCTTCAAAGAAGGCATACTGAAAAATTAATGTCATATTTTAGAACTAAAAAAACAGCTAAATTTGAACCAAAACTAAATGCTGTTTGAGTTTGAGACATAACTACATTGGAGAAAARTACTCATAATCTGAAAAGAAGGAAACTAAAAACAAAGTTCAATTGAGGACTGTAACTAGAGTAACAGATTCTAAATAGAAAAAGACAATGTTCACTTTTGAAAGCATGTACAATAAGTAAAAGTCCACAATTGTCATATATTACTAGGTTTTTGTTTTTAAACAAGTTTTCAAAGACACAAGTACATCTAAGAAGGTACTCTTCAGGGAAAACATTGTAACACGAAAGGCTGATAGCAGAACACTAGAAAAAAGGCATCACACTACAACTGACCTTCCCCCTGGTGACTTAGGAACATCGAGGGCTTTCACAAAAGGTGATGGACCAACACCAGTAGACCACACTAACAGACCATAAGGTACATCAGTCCCGTCACTGAGAACAATCTTCTCGGATTGAACATCCTTTACAACTCCGCGGACTAGACGAACTCCTGACTGAGAAACTTAAAAATTAAAAGCAGAAATTACAAAAAGTTCTACAAATTGCATTTGACAAATAGATTAGAGCTRTTTTAATTGRTTGCCAAGRTAGACGCCATAAGGCAGAGGCATAAAGATGATATACTTCCACTTCTCACCATCAAAGATATGCAGTAAGAATTAGTACTAAATGCATTCCCTCGTTTCCATCTCATTTCTTAGTGATAAGGGAGGTTAGAAACAGTTTAAGATTTATGAAGTTAGGCACAAAGCCACAGACACATCATTAAWATGTTTTTAAAAAAAGCAGGATTAAATTGATAACTAAATTTTATTCCTACTTAAATATTCAGAAAAGACGGAAAAATGGAAATATTACACGTTTACATTTAGATCTCCCACTGAGTCCAACATTTAGAGTAGAATAAGTCAAAAGGTTTGACACCCGAAAAAGGAGGACCCAGACCAGGCTAGCACCACTCCCTGTTCATCATAGATTCCTTAGTGAACCCAATACACACACAATCACTATCACGGCTACAGCACCTATATCAAGGCACTTGGTAAGATATTGTTCCAGTTATAGCAATTACAAGTGTTTCATTTGGTATATTACTGAAGATAACGATAATGATCTCCCAATATTTGCTCTAACAGCAAAGATAATGATCTATTCTAGAGGACGATTGCCGACCTAATCCAACAGAACCTGCTGTGGCAAGAGTAAATAAAAAATGCAAATCAGTAAAAAATTCAGCAATAAAATAGTATCAAAGTACACAAAAAATGTACATGCAAACATATGTAATTGGAGGGTACAAACTACACACTATTTTAACCCACTCACCTTAGTCAACTGCCTGGTTGCATATATTCGAAGCCGATCATCAAAGGAAGATAATATCTCATTTGCCTGGACAATGAAGAAGAACCAATATAATTTACTTCCTAGTGGAATTTATCAGCACAGCTTCTTCAGTAAATGACAAACGAGAGCACAAAGCAAAGGAAACCTTTGTAACAATTGTAGAACCGTATCTGATAGAGAAACTTCCACAACCATACCTCAATCAAAGTAACATGAATCTGATCCTTGACATGAGAATATCTTTGACGAACATCCTTCATGATGAAGTCACTAAGTTCACCACTAAATTCAACACCTGTTGGACCACCTCCAACAACGACACAGTGCAGCAGCCTGCATTTTTCTTCATCAGAAATTCCTGCCTCATACATATTAGAAAAATTCTTTAGCCTGAAAATGTATTAAATGTCAGCTTGCCTGATGAGATCAATATATCAACTGCATACCAGGTATGTCAGATAACATCAAGTTCAAAAGCAGCTTCCGTCGGATTTCCTGCGCATGATGTACCTCACGAAGAAAAATTGCATGCTCTTGGACACCCTTAATTCCAAATGTTGATGCCTCTGCTCCAGCAGCAATAATCAACTTATCATATGCTAATTTAAACTTCCACGGATCGAGGGCATCAGCTCCATCAGTCACAGTTTGACAGTGAACCTTCAACAAAAAGTTTGAGAGCCTTGGGGATCATCATTATTTTCTTAGAATTTGTGAAAGTCTAAAACCAAGCTTACTTCAAAAAAAAAAAAAAAAAAAAGAGTAAATTCTTGTAGGAAACCTTAAATTGGACAGACCAGAGTAACTGGGTGACTATACAGGTTCAATAGAATCCAAATCGCCTTATGTTTCTCCCCCAGCTTTTAGAGTGCCTAATCGATATGAAATGGCAATCACATTACTGTAAGGTTACATTACCAGGATTACGTACAATGTCATGCTTAGAAGGTTAATCTAATTAGTGGAGCCAGAACTGTTGAATAATATTTCACTGTGAAACATTTGTTTTTAAGCCAGTACTGTAACTGTAACGAACCATGTCATGGAACGCTCTTTCCTCTCTTTCAAATCTCAATGTTGACCGTAACTGTTGCATTGCAGTCTTAACCAGATTGCCCTCCATATATCTACTAGTTTTTGCTCATAAAGGAAATAATTGCAGAAATATAAGACTATTACGCGTTAGTCCAGTCACAAATGACACAGCACCATCATGCCATTTACAATACTCTTGCCACAGACTAAATTGAGTCCAAACTAACACAAACATGGCATAAATATATGAACATGCATAGGCCACCTTAAGCCAAGAAGTTTGTGGCGTTAAAGCAATTACTTTATTTGTTAAAATAATAAGGAAATGTAGCAGCGAGGAGCATTCCATTAGTATGAACATTTTGCTTTAAATTTTCCCAGCATAATTTCGGCTTCCATGAATTTATTTCATCAGTTTCGCAGCTACAAAACACAAATGCATATAGCCGCATGTATAAAGATTCCCGAAAAAAGAACGAGATAACAATGGAAAATCATGGTGGCCATATACCTCATGGCTCTGGAAATCAATCCCGGTAGACTTAGCAAGAAAATAATATGAACCCGGTTCCCTAGAAATGGCCGGCTGAATACGATTAATCGGTTCAGCCACAGAGCGGAACTCGAGAGTGCCCACACAAGTGGACGCCAATAAAGGTGTGAACACCATGTGATTCCTAGGTGACACACAGACGACATCATAGATCTTAGTATCAATATCCTTCATAAGCCTGCAAGCGGCCCAGCCGGAGCCCAACACCACCACCCTTGGCTTCTCATCCCCCTTAGTGGGTCTCAGCCCACCATGCCGTACCCCATTCTTCTCCTCTCCCACCTTCTCCGCTGTGCTGAAATGCAAGAAACTGTATCTGTAGCTCAATACATACAAGTTATTAGATTTAAGGGAGAATGACGACTGCGTCCTGATGTTGGTAGCAGAAATTTGGATGAGATTTCTGAACCAAGGCATGATTAACGATTATGAAGTCCAAAATTTTCAGCGTTCTTTTGGTTTTATTGACTCTGTATGGATAATGAATGAAATAAAAGTGGATCTTTGTGTACTAGAGTACAAGCTGTTAATGGAGATGTCTGGAGGAATTTTCTGCCAGCTGAGGCAACTGAGTCGGAGGGGGTTTTGACTGGGTGGATGAGTTGGAGGTTAGATTGTGTCAACAGATGGCATCTTGATGGTGCACTGATGAATCTCAAGATAGAAGACTTTGTCGGATTCCTGATTCCTCGTCGGTTAATGTACTAAAAGTACATACCGGTAAGTTGGGATCAATGACTATTTCACCGGAGATCACTATGGATTGTAGATTACTTTTCAACCAAAGCAAGGCAGCAGGATAAAAAGAAGAGTTATCATTTATTATTCATATCTACTTAACATCTTAAATTTTCACACGTAATACTATTTTAAATACATTTTTAAAAATATCGCTGATATAAGTAAAATTATTTATTTTTAATACAAAATTTCCTTCCATCTCAAAAAAAAAATCTAATTAAAAATCTCATTTTTAACCCAAAGAGATTTTTTAACTCAAATAAAAAAAGGTTGAAAGAAGAAAATAGTTTATTTTTTATAATGTTATTATTTTATATCTTATTTTTTTATTTAAATTTGAAATAAAATTAAAAATATGTAATTATTTTTGGAAAAAATTGGGTCTAACACTTAAGACACTCCACATCTCTCTAAGAAAATTAATTTTTCCATTAAAAAATCTCAATTTTAATTCAGATAGAAATAGCCAAAGAAAAAAGTAATTTATTATTGATATAATATTATTATGGCATGTCTTGCTTTTTCTCTTTTTACATTTAAACTTGAAAAAAAAAATGATTTTTTAAAAGAAACATGGGTCTGGGGCCGTGGCTCCATTCGAGCCGCCTGGAGCTGCGCCCAGCCTTTTTTGGTTCTATTTCAATTTTTTGCATGAAAAATTCAAAAAATACATATATATATATATATATATATATATGCTAACATATTGTAATTATAGATACATTATAAAGCTATCATCTCTGCTTTTAATAACAAAAGAATACGGAATAATTTAGTATCATCCAACAAGAAGGTCTAAAGATATATCAAGATTTAAAAAGTATAAAAACGTTTAAAATAAGAACTTAGGCAATTTAAGTTTGAGTCATGTACTTTTTAAAAATAATTGATTTAAATCTCCAGAAATCCTTTCAAAATTGTAATGGTTCTTGTAGTAAAACTTCTCGTAAATCTAAAAACTTTTAACTTCAAAAAGTTTGACGGATCTGATTGATATTTTAGAAAAAAATGTAATGAAAAGTTTATAAAAAGATAAAATTTATTAAATATGTTAAGGGCATTATTGGAAAAATTTCACAAAAAGAGTTAGGCAAAGAGATTGTGAGGGTTACATTTAGCACTACTCAATAATGTTAGAATGTTTTGCTTAACCTTTGAATGAAATCAAATCTAATTTAATATAATTCAAATTCTTTTATATCATATTACTTAAATATAGATAACATTTAAATTTTTTATTTAGGTGACAAAATTATTTAAATATATTTATTATATAAGGTAAAAATATACTCGTAAAATTGTGTTAAGGGAAAAAAATGTGTAAATAAAAATTTATGATAATGAATTTATTTCATGGCAAATAATGCATCATAAAAAGTTCTTATTTTGTCTACAAAGGGGATATATTATTTTAAAAAATATAGCATACACTTGTAGTTATGCTCATGGCCTTTGTTACATTAGGATTGAAGTGTGTGTCTTAGAGTCTCTTTGGACTATAGTCGCATTTCTATCTTTGATGCAGGTGGACAAAACTCCCTAAACCTGCAAGAGAATTCTGTGAAGTAGAGTATGAATGGATGGTGACTAGTAGCTTTCCTCCAACAAATCAGCATTTCGATCTATCCAAAAGCCGGAAAATGTATTTCCAGTGAATATCTCGGGCGTCTTCATGATCCGAGTCTTGAATATTTACTTGGGTCCAAATAGTTGGTGAGCTACTGGACCAAAACTGATGGTACAACCGCAGTGGAACTAGAGATCTCCAGATTATCTGTGCTCTGGTACGGTTGCGAACAGCATGCAGTGAAGTTTCTGGGGCTTCTCTGCATCGAGAGCAAATTGGGGAGGGAATAAACCGTCTTTGCCATAGCGTATTGGAGGTTTTAAGTCCATCGTGCACCAATAGCCAAAGAACAAATAATAGTTTTACTGTTCCAACACGTGTCACGACGTCATTTGATCATTTCCATTATAGAGTAGAATCAACTCAAATTTTTTGCAAGACTTTAATGGGCAAAAAATTTCTTAGGCCTTTCTCAACGATTCTGTACGGAAAAAGAAATTTGATTCCTCATGATTAAATTCTTCCATTTGGAGAATTATTTTGGAATTTGGAAAGGAATCAGATTACTCAAATCCAAAAAATAATTGCAGAGTCCCGGGAAAAAAGAATAGTACATGGAAGTTATATTCTAATTACTTTTTTTAGGATTTTAAAATAAAATACGAATAATAAGTTTTAAAAACTTTAATAACTTTCTTTTTTTTTTTTCCTCCCCTCTTTCCGCTCATTCTTCTTCTCAATGACTAAACTCTTATCTAGAAAAATCTTCTAACATTTTTCTCAAGAAAACCTCTAAACTGTTTCCGAAAAGTTCCTCTGCTCCTCTACATCATAAACAAACTTGATATCAATTACTCTCTCTATTTCACAATGTAAGTCATTTTAGGGAAAAAGACCATTTTCACAATATAAGTCATTTTACAATATCAAGAAAAAAAATTTCAATTATACCACTATTTATATATTTTGAATACTGACTTTATTTGACTATATTTATTGATGTTCCTTTTATTTCTTCCATATGCTTTAAATGAAATTGAAAATATTAATGTTAGGAGGACTCTTTTCAAAACAAGAAACTAAACATCATCTCCATCTTCAACTTAACGTGATAGTCAGATAAAAAAACTCTCAACGACGAAAAAACTCTCATATCCCTTCTTTTGCATAGAAACCTCCTTCCCTCCTTCATCCAACAAAAACATACTTCCCATCTAACAAAAAGTATGACACTAAAGAAATCGCAAACATCCGCAAAAGAAATTCTCCGTGTGGCTCCTTCAACTATGCCAACCAAATCTGCAAAAACAGAACGTTTGAAGTGACTGAAGAAGGGAGCAAACTTGATGCGAAACCATTGATAGATTTGATCAAAACCTATTGAACGAATTGACCTGAACTTTGATGCTGATGATGAAGGGGAGATTTCAATTGAGGAAAACTCCAAATCTTTCTTTGGAAGATGATAAAGTTTTGGATTCCCAAATTTTAAGTTTATTCCCCCTCCTTTAGAAAAAAATGGAAAGGTATAATGTTTTGTAGGAAATCATTGYAGGCATGGTTTCTGTGGATTATGTGAATGGTGTTGCTTGATTCACTTAAGTTTTGAAAATTGGCTAGTGCTTTTATTTCCATTCCTTTCATCTATCGACCTTTCTACTCGAGTATGTTATTCTCGACTTGTCTGCTTTCGTTTCAGTTCATTAACACACCATCGTCTCCTTGCTTTGGTTGCCAGGATTATCTTTTAGACTGTCTAAATAGTCATATGAGTTGAGCAATCATTTAAATAAATAAATGCATAATACAAAAGAACCCATAGAGTTGCTTGAGCAAGGAGTTGGACCTCCAATTCTACCAAGCCCAGGAGAAGTCGGAAAACAAGACTTTCCTTTCATCAAGTTGTTTGTGGGAACTTCTAAACTAATCTTAAMTTGCACAAACACTTGCTAAATGTTCCTGAATTTTCCTTGTGGTTGTAAAGCCAAAATGTAGTTCTTTCATTACATGATTTACAGTTTGATAGTAGCATAAAGCCTAATTTGCTTCACATATCCAAAAGAGTTGTATTTACATCCAGTATACAACTTCAAGTAACATAACCATAAGGCCTTCAAATCAAATAGCTTTACATTTTAGTAGTCTCTATTGAAATCATAACAACCATTATGTAACACAAAATGCTACTTTTTGTGTTACATCAGCCAAATCAGCATCAACATAGATTGATACAAGTAGCAGAGTTAATGATATGCCCATCCAACCAACACAAAAGAGCTCAACCTCGGTGGCTTTTTTGGTTATTCATCCTTGTTGAACTCCACAGGAACCATATTTCGAAGAGGATTTAATTGATAAAATGCCACTTTTCTTACTTTCATCTGATGTTGGCTTTGGATCCACTACGTTTCAATTCTCAAAGCATGCCATCAAATTCATAAGATGCATATGTTTAAGTAACAACAAATTTATGGGAGTCTTCTAATTGAAAAAAAAGAATAACAAAAGAATAAATATTGTATGATTGTATTTTCTCATCCTTGACTTAAAGCCTTCTTCTCCTTGCAATTTCTAGATACATGCGAAAGTAAGATCCATATATGTAAGTAGGTTTCAAAAACATCCAAATCAAATCTAGAAAGATCATATAGAGGGAAGCAACTATTATTATCACTGCAATACAAGATGTAATCGAAAGCACTTCACAACTCCTATCAAAGAAGTAATTCACTTCAGAGTTAATCCAAAGCTCTCTGATTGCACTTAATAGCTCCTACCCAAGAAGTAATTCGAACTCTGTTCCAGCCACATCCAACAAAATACTCTACTCAAAATGGGAGAATAATAATACTTTTCAATATGATTCAAGCAAAGGAATTTCGAATATACAAAATAACTCTACTCAAAATGAGAAAATAAAAATACTTTTCACATATGCTGCTTATATCAATATCAATCTATTGTGCAGCCTAACAACAAAAACTCAAATTTAAATAACACAGAGAGATATTTATATCATATTTCACTTCACAGCTCCTATGCTGCTTATTCCGCTACAAAGAAGAGATATGACGACATCTTAAACAACATGGAGAGAGATTCAAAAACTCAATTTGTCCAATGACCAAAACAACATGAGAAGCATGTCATTAATCCCCCACAAAATGCACAAAAGCAAAAGAYAACCTTTTTTAAACTTGTGAAGCTTTTATTTTCAGTAATTCCAATATTGTTGACATGAAAAAGTTCCTCTCACATCCAGTAAATAAGTTAGAAATCAATGTAAAATTTTGTGTATCTTGCACATGTCAATCCAAAAAGAATAAAAAAATCATTCATCATACCTCTGTAAGTTAGCTAATTGATCTTAAACATTTAGGTCTACACTTGGATCACATTTTACTTAACAGGAAAACGACCATCTATTTCCAATGTAGCTTTGTTGATATAGGGAATTTTGTAGTTGTGCAAAGCATGAACTTTCATCATCTCAATCATGCATAGTTGCAACGTTAAGAAAATGTAATTGGACTTCTCCACTGAGAATTCTTGAGATGACTTCTCAACTCTTAAAATAAGCTCATCTATGGTCTTTTATAATGCTTCTCCTTCAATGATTGGATAGCTCTAAAGAATCCAAGATCTAAGACACTTAAAATAGGTGAATTTGGTGGTTGGCATATCAGTTGAATATCAAAACCATCACTAGAAGCAGCTTCAAGGAATTCTCTATCATTTGGATGAATATGAGTCCTTGCATTATCTGGCTGTATAAAAGTAGGATCCCGTGAATCATCTATTAGCCATTTAGATAGAATGGCTGGCAACACATCTTCAATTAAATACGATCTAGCTATCTCATTTGTTACCAAAGTGATGGCCTTTGTCTCTAAAGTTCCAGTAGTGAGATTACCACTGTTTCTCCTTGCCTGTTCTTTAAATATGAAAGGAAAAACATCTATTTTTCAAGAGTAAGTCTCATTTCCTTGGCCATCGAATCTTGGACTGGCGACAGTAGCTAGAAACATCACTTTCCCAATGAAATTTTTACTATTACACATGCATAAAGGATCTTCCTCGTCCCTAAGAAGGTAATAAGTCTCCGACTTCTTTGTCATATAAAACTATTTCTCGTCATGAACCATGTTGAACATGTCAGTAAACTTAAGATCACTACTTAAACTATCATGCTCGCGCATTGACATGCAGAACTTCAATCTTGCTTTTCTATTTTCTTCCTTCAAATATGGCTTAATATCATTGGAGTGTCGCCTTAGCACCCGAACTCAAGAGTTTTGCCACTTTGGTTTTGTTTGTGCCTAAAACAGCAGCTAAACCAGCAATAGTCATTTGCTACTGCAAAGGTACCTCGCCACAAATTTTCTGTCCTCTTATGAGAAATGTCAATGTTTTCCTTATCACCACAATCGTACCCTTGCTTTCAAATATGTTATACAATTCGACGATTCACAGAATACTATACTCGACGATAACATTAACTCTTCCATCTCTTTCCTCTTTATTAGTTTTTCTGTCATTTCTCTAACCCCATGAATCGTCGATGATAAGGACGATTAGATAACAAAATATGTTATTGAATTGTATTCTGTGAATCGTCGAATTGTAGCAAAGAATTAAACACAGCCTGCCATTGCTGGTTTGACAAGAATATTCRACGACCTCCACTTCCTTCTACATAGAAAGAATATATTAATTCACAAAGACACTAATTGAATCATAAGAAATAGAGAACAAAAATTACTTACCTAAATTATGAGAATGATTGATCGGATATTCAACTGGATAATCCAAATTAAGATCAATGACGTTCGTCCATTCTTCATTTGGTTCATTCTCTTCATTTGGATCCAAATTCAGATCATGAACTAAGTTCTCCTTTCTGTAATGATTGGATAGCTATGGACTATGTTAAATATTAAACTCAAAATCAACATTTAAATAAATGCATCAGAGATGTTGTTGCATCTTGGATAAACATGGAGTCTATAATGTTCTATTTGTGTGCATATTTATTAAAAGTCATGCCTCAACTATTATTACTAAACCATGCAAGAAAGTTACAAAAAAATGAAATCAGAAGTTTTCTTGTCTAAAAAAATCACAATTTACTGCTAATGCACAAGACAAAATGTTGTCTGCCTCAGTACCATACATTTTTTGACAACTGCTATTCCATTTAAACCACAATCTTAAATTATCTTCCTAGAGGCTAAATTGTTCATGAACTTAAATTGTTCTTCTGGAGGCTAAAGATAAAGGCAACTATGAAATAAAGATGTATGCACAAACCAAGAACTTGAATGCCATAAAAGGTCAAGGAAGAAAATTGCAAGAGCATATGTTCATAGCTAAATAGAGGAAACTAGAGATGAAGTAGAAAAGTCCAAAACACTTTAAAAGTCAGAAGCTCATACCAAAGCTACAATGGGGATAATATCAAATGTTACCATCTTTTGACTTTTCTTTCAGAAACTAAAATCATACCAATAATAATTCTTTAAATTCAATTTAAATTAGTTTAGTATTTCTAGAAAGCACTCAAAACAACATGCATATTTTGAATCAGCCTATCAAGATTTAAAAGTGTACTTCTATTCTTTTTGCAACTTACTTCATTCACAAAATTCATCAATGTAAAGCTTTTGACAGAAACCTGCAATACTATAAGAACAATGGAAACCCAGAAGTTATTGTTTATCCAGATAGACAAATAATTATGAATAACGATTAGGGACTAAATTTACAAAATTGGCTTCAATCGCTAGCTTCAATTTTAACTTATTACCACAAACTATCATCATTTTCTTTATCAACATAGAAATATAACAGAAAAACCAAGGGAAAAAATTACGAGAGCATATGCTCATAGCTAAACAGAGGAAATAAGAGATGAAGCAGAACAGGAAAAAAACTCAAAAAAACGTCTACAACTTAGGAACGCGTAGTTTTTCCACAGCAAGCAATTCCAGATAATTTTAGAATGTGATTAAAATCTCAAATTACTTAATATTTTTTTCAAGAATTCCGTCACTTCCTTTGCTGTTTGCAATGATGAAGCTTCTGGAATTCGAGAAACACAATTTACCCCCAGAGTTAAGAACAAAGGAAGCAGAGCAAACATGGTGGACTTGTTTGGAGTCATCGTTCCGCTTAAATAATACAAGACATTTTTCTTACCTTCCTCATTTTCTTGGGCAAATGTAAAGCCCCAAGCAAACATTCTCGGGCSGACATGTAAAGTGACAAATGCTTTTCTTGTATTGGCGTAGTCAAAACAGGAGATTCCATCAAGTATGCCTTTATACTTCTAAATGCATTGCTACAAACTTTAACCCATTCGAAACATACTTCTTTTTGCATCAATCAACTGAATGGTTGACACCTATTAGCAAGATTTGAGATGAATCTTCGCAGATAAGCCAATTTCCCTTTCAAGCTTTGTATATCATGCATGTTTCGAGGCTTTATCATTCTCAATACAGTATCTACTTTGGCCTRATCAATTTCAATGCCACGTTGGTGCACAATAAAGCCCATAAATTTTTTTGAAAWAACTCCAAAGGCRCATTTTAAAGGATTCATCCTCAATTGATGATGGTATAGTCATTCAAAAACTTTTCTYGAATATTTTAAATAATCATTCTGTTTTCGTAACTTTATGACTAGATCATCCACRTAACATTTAACGTATTTGTGGAGCATGTCATATCTGCATTTCTCACGTATGTCGCTCTTGCATTTTTCAGACCAAATGACATGACCTTGTACTAATAAATACCCTTAAGAGTGTGAAAAGCTGTCATCTCTTCATCAAACAACATCATTCGTATTTGATTATAACTAATGACCCATCAATAAAGGATAAAGCCTCATGTCTAATGGTAGCATCGACCATGAGTTCAGTGATAGGAAGGGGAAAGTTATCCTCCAKACATGCATTTTTTGAGTCTTTAAAGTCAATGCATACTCGAATTTGTCCATTTTTATTTCTTATAGGCACAATGCTAGAGATCCACGTAGGGTATTTAACCTCTCRAATGAATCTTACCTTGACATGCTTGTTAACTTCTGCTTCGATTGAAAGGACTAACTTAGGATAAAAGTGCCTTTGTCCCTGCTCTACTGGTCTAGCTCCTCATTTGATGGCCAAATGATGAACTGCAATCTTCGAGTCTAATCTTGGCATTTCTTTATACATCCAAGCGAAGACATCTTTGAATTCCTGCAGAAGTTGGATTATATACTTCACTTTCTTTTGGAGATAAAAGAGCACTTTTGTAGATTGGGCGTCAATTCTSTTCAGTACCTRAGTTGACTTCTTTTAACTCATCCGCAATGGCTTTGGTGCCTTTCTCAAGTTCGGGAATGCCTCTTCAGTGTCTTCTTCTTATTATGTTCATCAATAATGTTGATATGGTAAAACGAGCCTATACTTTCTTCTTCTTATTCCTTTAGCTTTGTATGAACTACGATTTGTAGATTAGCTTTGAGAACATTGCCGCAATTCACAAGAAGTGTAGTTTTCCTCCTCATCCTGGAAGGTATTCTGCTTCGATACTCATTTGTATCGATCTCCATATATGAAAGTTTCTCAACCTTCTAAATTAGCCTGGACTCCTTGGCAAGCGAAATTTCTGTTCGATCTTCTCCCTTGAGGTCCCAGYTGCTCGAAAACTAAGTTATAATAATTTGCTTCCCCTAATCGATTAAAGATTGACTTAAGACCCACCAAACACTCATCTTTCACTAAGGTATAGCAATTACTTACTCACTTTATTGCTATGCTCAYGAGTACAGATTGCTTGAATCTAATGCCACAGGCAAACTTTCCACAAAATACCTATTTTATTTTAGCATCTTCTGTGTCTCATTCAGGCCATGATCCTTAGATTCAACAATTTTAGGAATAAGTCTTCCTAGGGCATTTTAATTTCGTGAATCATATCCAGCTTTAGCTAGAAGTTTGTATGCATTAGGATTGAATCCATTTTCAGTTCTTTTGGAAGATAAAGAACCGTGTTCTACCATTAGCCCCACCTTAAGCCGTGTAAAACCCTTCAAAATAGGGTTTGAATGCTTTAGTGCCTTAATCTTGGTCAAAGGAATAGTGAATCCTTTCAGAGAGCTTTGACTTCARTAAAAGGAGACTGACCTTCTTTGGTAGGTGCTTGAATATATTGTGTTTTTGTCTTACCGCATTTTGCATTGCACAGGAATTTTGTAGAATGTTGAGGTTCTTCCTTCAAAAAGGGTTGAGATTTGGAAACGATAGCAAATTTACCATAAATTTATTTCTTTAGGACTATCTGACTTTCACCAAATGATATATTTTTCTCGCCAAGGTAAAACTTTGCATTTGCAATATATGATTCTGCCTCTGTGAAGGGCTTGTCGTCGACGATCACCTTATTTACAGCACTATTATCGATGTACTTGAAGCATTGGTGGAGTGTTGAGGGTACAACTCAATTCATGAAGCCAAGGCCTTCCTAATAACAGATTGTAAGAGGTTTTCAAATCGATCACATGAAGTAGAACACTTGATGACATTTCGTCAATTAGCAGGTCTAATCARATGGTGTCTAGCGCCTTTTGACCTTCTTCATTAAGACCCTATATAATGAGACAATTTYGGAGAGTTCTTCCATGGAAATGCCAAGTTCTCTTAACATATGCAGAGGAAGGATGTCGACTGCTGAACCTCCATCCAACAATATTCGATTTATCTTGTTTTTCACCGCATATCCAGATACGAAAGGGATCGGTTATGAGGTTTTGAAYCCATCAATAAATCATCATCGTTGAAAATTATGACTGTCATACATGCTACTGAATTTGAAGTGCATCTCTCGGTTTGCACAGAACAATCCTCTTGAACTGAATCTTTTGAATAAGAAGGGTTGGAATCATTTAACTTCACTTTACCTATGATAGACTAAGAGACAACTTCAAGATTATCAATTAATGCTCTTGAAAAGAGCTCTCCCAATGTAATTGGTCGCCAGTACTTTGTGATGTATGAAACCTTTGATTTGTTAAAGATCTTGGGAATAACCTTATTTGGCTTAGGTATATTCCTTCTTATTTATTTGGTTCTTTGAATCATTTTCTTATTTACAGATTTCTTTTCATGATCCGTGCAGCGTTTCACAATTGTCTAGCCTTCAGAATCAAAATCATCAGCTTTGCCACCTTCAACATTTTTTAATGGCTTTGCAATTATATCTATCACTAGGTTAGCTGATTTGTAAAAACATTAAGGGAGGTTTTATATCGAACTTCATCACATCGAACTGCCCAAATTTAATCTCAATGAAGCATTCAAGTGATTGTGAGATATGCGTGATATTTGCATTAATAGATCTGGAGAACAAAGCTTTTGGTATAATGCTTATTTGGTTAGTAGCCACTTTTTCTTCCTCCAGCAAAATGCACCCTGACGAGCCAATTCCATGATTTTATCCTTAAAAATGAAAAATTTCTGGATCGGGTGGCCAAGAAGACTATGATATTTGCAATAATTTGGACATCTAAGCAGTCCTGCTTCTTCTGGCCATTTTATCTTTGGCAGTTTGATGATCCCAACTTTTAACATGTCATTAAACATTTCTAGGACATTAGAGTCGAGAAAGGTAATCTTTATTTTGCATATTTTTTAAAGTTATGCATCTTTTTCCAAGAATTGGAGCAGTATTTACTTTCTCCGTAACCTTTCTGCTTACTTTTGTAGGTATACTGACAGGCATTATAGTTGTTGTCATATATCCTTTCATGTTAGACTKGGAAGATGGCTTAGTTGTTTTCTTAAAGTTGAACTTTTCCTTCTTTCATGGCTCGGGTATTGGAACTCCTTGATCTCCGTGTACCATAATGCTCAACTCCATATCATGAAGCAGAGTAGCCAATTCTTTGAAGGTTCTTAGCTAGATTCCTTTTAAAATATATTGGAGGCCCCAGTACATACCTTGGATRCACATCTAGATTGCAAATTGTTTGGAGAGGCGATCTCTCCAATCCAGGCTCAAACTTCTCCATCAATGACGGGCTCATCTTTTCATTACTTTGTATCACTTAATTCYAACATACTATAATTTGACGGGCGCTGTAAAAGTGGTTGAGGAATTCATGCTCAAGTTTGTCCTAACTGTTAGTGGATCAGTCATGAGGTCGATATACCAATTGAATGTGTTTTCCTTGAGAGATCAAACAAATTGCTTGACAAGGTAGTTACCATCCGTGCCACCGTTGTTGCAAGTTTCAACAAAATGTGCAATGCGTTGTTTAGGATTTCCCTTTCATCAAATTGTTGAAATTTCAGAGCCTATAGGCATCTTCAAGTTATCAATCATCTTCGTATATGATTTAGAATATGCAAAAGAATATTTAGTACAACCTTCATACTTATCTTTGATGGTGTCCATCATGAAATCCTTCAATTAGTCAACAGGAATTAATCCATTTGAGGAGACGTGGATCGTTGCGATTTCTTTTGAGGGTCTCGCTTCTCTCATGTTTTCAGATTCAAATTTGACTTGAGGTTGCTTCTCTAAAACTTTTGCAGATTTTGATGTATCTGAAGGCTCGGGATGTTATAGAGCAGATTGGCTTGTTTCTCCAGCATTGTTAAGCTGATTTAGTAGTTGAGTAATTGTGAGATCTTGCTCTTGAGTGTGTTTTTGTAAGACTTTTCACCAACTTCGTCAAATTTGAAATTTGTTCTTTAACAGTTGTGATGTCTACCATCATAACAAGCATAGACAATGAACTTATGGTTGAATATTCATGAGCCATCACATTGTGCTTTGGATCCTCTAGAGGAGTAGYCGGCATATTTGAAATCATCATCAGCATGTTTCGACTTTTTGAGTTTAGTTCATGCATTCGACAAACACATAGTTGCTCCATCGCAGTGACTCCCATTTTTCTTTCTTGAGGAAGAGCATCCTTAAGCATGGAGTTGGAGTATTCGAAAATYTGACCATCTGAGAAGTACTTTTCCACTTCTTTTCCTGCATCAGATGGCTCTCTACTCCGCTTCATAAGTTCTGCATACGTAGCCGATGTGGTTGACTTGGCAATCACACCAATTGTTGCAGATCTGGAAGGGGTATCTTTTGAGATGTTGTTCTTGTGAGCCGTAGATGAATTTGATTTGACTTGATTTGAACAGAAGAGATGAATGATAGAGATCGTCCTACTAGGGTGCCAAAATTTATTTACAGAAATATCTCATTTGTAAAATATAATAAAAAATAAGAGAAATATGTAATAATGTATTAATTATAAATTTGATAAGACAAATTTTACAATCTCTGAAATGTTCTCATCAAGAACTCAATTCATTGATTTTTCTCTTTAACATTTTTCAAAGACTTTGTAGTTTGATCTCGGTATTTGGAGAGAAATTTGGTGCTCTTTCTTTTAACTTTTTTCAATCGTTGTACCTTGATATGAATTTTTGTACCTCTTTCTCTTATGCTTTGGCCTCTATTTATCAACAAAACAAATTGATTGGATTGGTCAAAACCACATCGAGGAGCGACGTGGTGCTGCTCCATGATTTCATTAGTTAAACCTTACCATCTTTCACACGTGTCATCATTTCATTGACTGGAATATCATATACTCTCCTAATTTTAATTGGAGCATTTAAATTTAACTCTTGATTATTTAAATAGATTATGAAAATTTAATTTAATAAAATTTTCATATCTATACTATGGTGTTTGATTTAATATAAATTAAATAGTTAAGTTTATTTACTTAATTGAAATAAACCTAGTTTAGTTTCATTTTAATGATATTTCAAATAATAATTTAATATTGTTGAGTTTAAGACTCCATTAGTATTCAAATTATTAAATCCACTCATAAGGCTAATTYAGAAAATTTGATATTAATATAAATTCTCTTTTCATATACATCCAATTGCCTTTCGAACAAGATTAGTGAATCTCTAAGAATCATAATTCCTTAGAATTTGATTTTGATGAATAATAAGTTGAATACAACTTTACTTTTCCATTAATCAAACGAGCCCTTAATAGATCAAGCTTCCACCCAATGGGTATTGCGGGTGTTGCCAATACCCATAACTAGCATATAGAGATCTGCTTCTGGAATACCCTCCAGGTGAATTTCAGCCCAAGGCTCTTCCCCAATCCAAAAATCAGTTCAGGATCGTGTACTAGCACCATTGTTCACCATCCATGTTACTTCCCACTGGGGTAGCTGCTTTCCGCAGATAATTGCTTGCCAAGTTGAAGAACAGGTTGATGTTTTTTTTTATTTTTCTCCAAATTTAGGTAAATCTTCATATTGATACAAATTCATCCATAAAGAAAATATTATCTGAGTTGGGACTTATAATTCATTTATCCTTATTTTGAAGAAAATGAGAAAAAAAGAGATGACTTCAATGATGATAATTTAAAAATTGATTAAGTGGATAATGAAAAAAGTAATCAAATTTAACTTATATGAAATCTGATATACCTCCAATAATAAATAAAAAAAACTCTATTATAACACATTTTGAAGGATGGAAGGAGTATAAAGGGGGGGAAAAAAAAAAGAAGGAAAAAACAAGACCATTTTTGCTGTTAATGAATAACAATAAACAAGGTATAGTAGTAATTAATTGAAGAATGCACGTGTATCCGGTGAAAAGATCTCAAATTTGTCCAAGTTACAGGTCAGACAATCGTTATATAGTAGTATATAGAGATATTCAAGAAGCTTTCTCTCTAGTCTTGTACTAAAGTTACAACTCGACGGGTAAGGAGGGAATCACATTAAACAACTCTAATACTTGTATTACAAGTAGTATATATTTAGACCTCAAAAATAGCCACAAACTTAGGTTAGACACTGTCACAGGTTCCTGTGGCTGCCACGACCGCCTCCTCTGTTCCTAGGATCATGGCCGTTATTTGCAGAGGCTTCGCCATAATCGTCAAGCTTCACTTTCAGAGACCTTCCATGGCTTCCAACAACGATGTTCTCTTCTTCTGTAAATTAATGCATTAAGTTAATCACAAGAATCAAACCCCATTTGTACGTAGGAAGTTTCATAGAAATGCATTAAGATAATCGCAGTGGTTTTATTCTTTTTTAATGATCATATATAGTCCTTTTTAAATGTCAAAGATTCTCATCAGCTTCTGCAGTTTCAGTTCTCAAACCCAATCAAAAGTCTTGCCTCTATCAAAACTTACCACATAAGTTCAGAATTTGATGGTTTGGGGGGAAAAAAAAAAAAAAACCCATCTAATCAAATCATGTCGTATAATAGAGGATTCGAAGGAATTATATACTATAATTCATTCGCATCTCATTTCGAGTATGTAATATGTAAATGTAATTGAAAAGAAAAAAGGAAAAGCGAAAAGGGAAAATGAATGCGACGGTTTTATAGATGTGGAGGTTTCGTGACATATATTTAAGAAATGCAAAGCTGGCTCACAACTCATAAGCACGCAATACGAAGTAATCACCCATTAAATTTT
The DNA here is from genome assembly GCA_001752375.1 of Rhazya stricta. Classification (NCBI taxonomy): domain Eukaryota; kingdom Viridiplantae; phylum Streptophyta; class Magnoliopsida; order Gentianales; family Apocynaceae; genus Rhazya; species Rhazya stricta. Next base: position 6,761,606 of record MEJB01000001.1, on the reverse strand, counting down.
CACACAGATGCGGTGGTCTCTCAAACGCCGACTAGCCTGAGCACCACCTCCAGCCGCTAGGCCAAGGCAAAATATTGCTTCGTAATCCATAATTATGTAACGTTCAAGAAAGAAAAAGAGGCAAAAGAGCARGCTGCTGCATTCGAAATAAAATTTGCTTTCTTAAAGAGGCAGTTTTATACACAACATACAAATACAGCAACTCAAGATTCGACTGCGGTGAGATACCTGAAAGAAAAATGGTGTTTCTAGCAGAGCAAGCAATGGCAAAGACGAAGAAGAGAAGAATGCAGAGCCGATGCGCCATAGCCATTTCTTTCTTGACCACGGTTATTGATGGTAGATATGAACAAGGACCAGCGACGAAGGCTGTTATTTATAAGGGAAAACGGGGCCCTTTTCGCTTTTATTACATTCGCAGATTTTTTATTTTCTTTAATTTAGTGGAGTTGACGTTTGCAAATCGTGGATACCACGTTGGCTCACAATTACACTAAAAGAGAAATCTGAACCGTTGGTTGTTTGGTCAACGGGTTGCTTTCATTTATTTTACTTGAAAGGGAAACTGGTCCATCTTCCTTCTACAACTCTCCATATTGCAATTCAATTACCATATCATTAATTAAAAGTCAAACCATATTCCAATCCTCTACATGACTTGCTAGACCTTTGGTTAAGTCTAGTTATATTATTGATTCCCTAATTATCAAATAGAAAATTTGAGAGTTCAAATCTCACTTTCGAAATTTTAGATTTCTTATCACTACATTCTGTGATTAATTTATATAAATCTCATGCATATGGATTCGATATGGGATGTTTAACAGGGAAAGTAGATTAGACCAATTGCCAGATGAATTCCTCTAATGACAACATTTGTTGAGGAGTTCAAATCCCACTTTCCATGTTTATGGGATTGGACCTCCCCATTTTCCTTAAATAGTAACTTATTTTTTTAAGGAAAAATACCTATCAACTCCAACAAATAAAATATTAGTATTTATTGCCTAAAAACTTAAACACCTGAGCGAGAGGGATAGCTAAATTAGGGAAACTAATGATAAATTTATTGAAGAGATTAAAGTTAGTGAATCCGTTCTTAAATTAGTATTCAATTTATATTCTTTTTATCTCATCATTTAGCTCTTCAATATTTGCATCATTTATAAGTTTAACGGAACTTGAAAAAGTGATGAGAAGTTACATATTGATGCTTCGTTCTTGCAATAGGGAGGAGACAAGGAGTAGAATAGCCACTCCCTAGACTTGATTCAGATGTAAAGTTCATTATAAGTCTCTTTATACTTAAGGCTTTAATAGCTTCATCTGTTTATGACTTTATGGCCACACCAATACTATTATGATAACTCAGGTTGGAACTCTTCATGCCACTACTACGAGATAATGCTCGATCAAGCTACGTTTGTCGATGTTTGCTGCAGATTGATGGGTGAAAGCATGCTACTCTTCTCCGCGTTTATGAGTGCTTTATTCCAGGTGTTGATTATCCCCAACCTCACATTTTGTCATCTCCAATCCACTAAATTTAGTAAGAGTATAGTGAAATTTGTATTTAGAAAGGGAGACCACCTCTTACTAAAAGAGTATRGTAAATAAACTTGTTATTTTGTCATCAAGTAARTTTATTTTGAATAATTGATAAAYGAATTTTTTAAATTAAAAATAAAATTTTATGTTTGAAATCAATTCAAATCGAATACGAATCAATATCATCAAATAAGAAAAGTTTGCTTAGCTAATATTTGCCGTCAACAAATTTAAAATATTTTTTATGGATTCAACGGTCATATACTTACAGAGTAAGTTGAAGGCAACATAAGCTGCAAGAACCTAATATTCATGAACCCCTCTAGATTTGGCAACTAACGAAGTGCTTCTATTTCTGGCCACTTTGGACTCTAGGAAGATCAGTCACATGAGATAAGGCAAATTCAATGGTAGCATCTATTTTCTTTCCAAAAAAATGTCTTGACTTGAATATTGTGATTTTCCTCAAATATTTCTCCTGATGAACCTCATCGTTCTCCCTACCGACCGAAGAGAGAAGGACCGCCCTACATGCAAAACAGTGCAGATCTGGTCGCAAAGCAATAACAAGCACAAAAATGCATACTACTCTTGACCGAGTTGCAAAACATGTGCAGCCTCTCGATTGGGCTCGGAACCATGATCATTCCCACATTGGTTGATTTTAGTCCAGCTCAATCCTTGCACAGTGCACGCACAAAAACACACATATCATACGGCCACCTTTCGCAAAATCATCTGTTGCGGCATCATATACCCGAAATAGGTTACCGTAGCGCATCTCCAAATAGTAATGACTATGATTTCTATTCTGTCTTTCTGTGTTGAAGTCAAAACGCATAGCAATCAGAGGCTTTCCCATCTTGTACGATATTATCCGTGCACTAAGGAGTAATGACATAACAACAGTACATCCATAACTTATTGCGATCTTGAAACTTGATTTTCTCAAGCCAGAGCAGTGGTCTGAGTTCAATGCAACTGAAAACAGCCCCTAGTTTCAGTTGCTACACCATACTTGAGGGCAACAAGTCAGCCCTACACAGCGATGAATTTTACATTCATCTGGTCAAACGTACAGTCTCGTTGCCCCACCATAAAGAATGTTACTTCCATGGTTCGACTTGGATGTCATGCAAGCTCATGCAATCATCAATGAAGCTGGTCCACAACAAATGAGAAAAAGACTATTCAATCTCGTTGCCCCAGCATCAAGAAAGCATGATTACTAAAGTAATCCACAAAGATATTTCTTACTCTAATCAACAGAATTTCAGGACAAGGGAGTACCACCAAGGGGAAGAGAGAAGGGAGACCATCCTATATATTTACATATTTTTGATAAAATCTTCCCTTAAAACGATAGGAAGCAAGAATGAATATCCAGCCGAAAGAAAGAAAGGACCCATATAACTCAACAACAAAAAGAGCCTCTCTCAAGCATCTGACTCAGAAAGTAAAGATGGCTAACAAAATAGAAGAAAACTATGCAGAAATGGGTTATGCAGCTCAAAAATCCTACACTATCATAAAATCACACAATAAATAGTCACGAGGGAAGAACCCTAAACTCTCATCATAAAGGCTCATAATACAGTTTCACCATTATAATGTCAAAAAGCTACAGCCACCACAACAGTAGTACAGAGGATTACCATAGGAGAAGAGTTAACAATCACAAGGTCTACTAAAAGTAAATAGTAATTATCACTTTCCTGACAAAGCCAAGAAATATTGATAGTAAATGATGATTACAGTACGACCTAACTAAATCAGTATTTTCCTCATCTCTTCTTAAAGCCATACTTTTTACGCTCATAGAAGAGATCCGTTTTGGCACTTCCAAGATTGACAATTTTCGGACAACCATCACGATCTTTCCCCTGTTGTGTACACTCTTTACAATAGTAGGCATCAGAAATTCCAACCCCTCCACAAATGACACAACGACCTTGAAAAGACCCATAGTTACATTCATCACATACTCGCACTAGGGTGCAAGGACGCACATAGGAATCACATATTACACATTTTCCATCACATTTTTCACAAAGCCGGCCGATGGCTATGCCTGGCTGCTTACGGCACATAATCAAATCAGGATGATGCTTGGCCATATTTTCAACAGCAAATGTTTAGGCCTCTAGTATAGTAGCAACCTGCAGCCAAATGGGTAACAAATAAACAGATAAGAGTCAATTTCTGGAGAGGTCACTAGATTGCAACAGCAAAGAGAAGTTTCTGACAGATGCCATCTAAGAATGTGCTGATTTAGTTTCTAATCTTTAAAACCATCACATTTTCCTCTTATAACCACGGCCATCACCAAGATCCTTAAGGAGGTTGTTAGGACCCAAAAAGGAGAGGTCCACCTGTAAGGAACTAATGTATGCAAAGTATCATTTGAAACAATAGTCAATACACACAGCCATGCATAGAAAGCTGGATAGTAGCTAGATTACAATGTTACGATCGTTCACGTCGTCATGTCAAAGGCTACTAAGGAATTGAAAACAACATGAATGCCAGATTAGCAGAACTGTCATCACTTTTAAGATGATAAAACCAATTACAAAAATTGCGATATAAATCTAAAACTAGAAACACATGCCATATGTGAAAAGCCATAGTATGGTGAAAAATTATGAAAAGGATACCATAATGAATCCTACTACAAACTTGCTCAGTCAGCTCTGGCTGCAAATGAGAACTACAGCCAAGAACAGGAGTCATTAGAGGCAGAAGTTATGGACGATTGCAGACTTCCTAGTTTGCAGGAAGGAAGCTACTGCAAACCTCTCAGTTTCGCTTTTGTCCTTTTAGCATACCATCAAAAATGAGAATTGAATGCCCCCTTGAAATGCAAAATGGCTTAGAGATTGTAACTCAAATTTTCAACTATCCTCTTTGTGCTTCAATTTTGTTTGACTAATAAGACTTTAAAGGCATTTTTTCAAATACAGAAAGTGACTCTCTTCCTTTATAGCAGGGGTAAAAATGCAAAGAGATATAATCTAACTAATCCCAGATGTAACTCTTTATATCCCCATTGATTTTTTCTTTCTGTATTTCCTGAAAAGGTACTAAACTAAACAACCAGTCTCTAACCACCAGTTATGCAGCTCATAAGGAAAACAGAAATAAAAATTAAGTTGGGGAAATTACATAGTCCTGATTGCTGACCAGCTTGAAACCAGATTATGAGGAGAAGATGCCAATGAAGTTAATTAAGAAGGTTTTCGTTGACGTTGCCTAGGGTAATTTTCCGTTCTGGTTTAGCTCCAGATTCTGTTTAGAGCATAGAAATTTATGAAGCAAAAGTAGTAGCCGTTTTACCTAACACTAACTGCTTTACATTGTTGGATATCAAAATATATGGCCACCTCAAATATGAATGACTTGGATTTCGAGAACCCAAGCACCTCTGCCACACAGCAGCAAAAGACATAGGAGAGGTCACTTCCAATTCCTATTCGTTAGAGAAGTAACAACAATTCATCAGGCTTCACTATATTCAAGCCAGAGACCATCAAGTAAATATTAGCAGCAAGCAATTTAATTATCTTCCTATTCTTCGGAAAAATTAAGGCAGGAAAAGTCGAGCATCAAAATTTGCCATAAAAAACGAGTGACAGAGCACACGGCAAAGAGAGCATCTTTAACATAAACCACAAACATCTATGTATCCGATTGAAAGCCTGAGAGAAACAAAGGAAAAATATTTACCTTCTGACTATGAGCAGAAGATTTCAGCTCCGATTTATCAGCGGCTGGAGACTTCTGAAAACCGAGAGAAAAGAGGGTTCAATTTGAATTGTATCGCGAGTTTGTGAAATGGGAACCCGAAATTCAGGTTTAACGGGGTTAATTTTCTAACAGGAGTCTAGAAAATTGTGGAAATTGGGCTTCCTTCAACAAGGCCCATATTAAGGGTCCAAATCTTTTCCCATGAAAAGCTTGATTTTTATCATTAACGCCAGAATTAGTATTATTTTTCTCTTTTTGTTTGGAACCCTCCTTCTATATCTATAAATTAGCAACAAAAAAAAAAATTTAAATTATGATTTCCACGAGCTGTTTTTTCTGCCTTTGTCAGGTGTGGTGAAATAGGAAAAAAAATGAATTAATAAAATATTATGGAAGACTAATTTCATATCCTTTTAATCTAAATTCACGCTCAATTTGATAAATAACGCTCTAATATTTAGATAAAATAATTTTTTCATGATCCTCCAAATACTTGCATTTAGACAAAATAACCTTTTGATGATGCTCCAATTACTTGAATTTAGGTTGAAATTAGTGATCAGTCATTTTTATACAAATTTTATATATTAATTGATTAAAGTCTGAATTTAGATTAGAAAGATRTGTATTTACCCTTCCCTAGTAAATTTTTCTGAAACTTCACTCCTAATTTACCTTTTATAGGAGGTAGAAACTTTTTCCTTCCTTAGTTAAGGCATTTGCTAATAATCATAAAATACTCATAAGATTTTACCTCCAACAAAAGGTCCAGTAAAATTATAAGCATGCATAATACATAGTTTTATGCCTTATTTTTTTTAAAAAGTAGTCAATAATTATTGGCTGTAAAAATTGCCTAATCAAATCGGTTATCCTGGTCATAGCGTACTGAGCTTTTTAACACAATAAAGCCTGAGTTCTAGTTAGCTAGCCATTTGATCGGCTTACGAACCCCTAGACCTCTTTTGTATATGGGGTTCTTGAGTTAGCTTAAATAAGCTCTCACAAAATGTGCAAATCAACTAAGATAACTAGAAAAATAATCACTTAGTTGCCGTGGTAAGACAAATGAGCTTCTCAAGCCAATTAAGGGACAAATAAGCTGAGCAAACATGTAAATACAAGCTTGCAAAAATATCAAACAATAGAAAGATACAACTAAGATAACTAAAACTAGCTGATTGATTATACTGAGTGGAGAATGATGCTAGCCAACCTGAAGTAGATTATGATTATACTAGAATAGCCAAGCTAGAATATATGCTAAACAGAATACTAATAAAGCTAAGTAAATTATGCTACTAAAGCTGTAAGTTACGCAATTAAAGYTGTAATTGGTTAACATCTAAAAAAACCAGTAAATAAAAGTAAATAAGACTTCAAATTCATAAATATTATAGAAAATATGTATGAAACTTACATAGCAAAGCAAAAGAAATTGGTTAACACTCAAAAGCTAATCATAAAGCTAGCTAATAAATTAAAACATAGATAAAACTAGTAAAAATGAAGATAATTTGCTTGATTGTTGAGTTAATTGGGGTTTTTCCTCTATTTTATCTCTCCTTATTTAAAAAATTTGGGATTTGTTCAAAATTATCAAATTATATCGGTTCTTGTTTCCACTTTTCCAGTCAGAAGGGAAGAACTTGCATCAGTATCTCAATTTCTACTCCACCTTGCAACGTTCTTGCCGACTAATGGCTAAGGAACACGACTGACATTGTGCCATGTTTCCTCTTCTTGCGCTATTTTCTCGGCCCATGCCTATCTTGATCGGATATTGGTTGATCATGCCCCTTGATTTTTGGTTAAGTATTATGATCTTATCTTGCTGAAGAGTCGATAGCTTGATATCACGTTATTGTTGTCGATTCGACTGACTTTTTCTCCTTACTCATCGACTGATCTAGTATGGTTCTTTTTTACCTTTCATCGGCTGCTGAGCTTTTAGTCGTTTCGGCTGCACACATCATGGGGTTTTCATCCATGCTGGTTTTGCTAGATTAGTTGTTCCTCTCTACCTGAGCCATTGACATCGGCTATTTTCATACGTAAGTACATCTTCCCAAGCTTTCGCTATAATCGACTATTTGAATAGCCGGATTGGGAGCTTGATGTCACTCCGTCTTTTCATATGCCGTTGAGACTCTTGAGTCTTATCGACTGCTAAGTTTGGATAGTTGGCTGTTAGTTAGCTGGTTGGTTTTTCAAATCATGAGGGTTTCTCCTTGGAACTTACAGTTGCCCCATCCCTTCAGCTTCTAATGACGTAAAAATATGCAAAAAAGAAAAAGTCTTTTCACTTCTTCTTCAAGTTCTCATTTGTGCCTTTTCTGCATCTTCTGCTATTTTTGAGCTTTTGCATGTAACTTTCCATTACCTCCTTAGCCTCCTCTAATTCTCTGTCAAGTATTCCAATAGCACCCGCGTCGAGGCTTTGGACCAACCCCAGCTTACTGATCGTCGAGTTGTGATTTGCCATGACTCCTCTAAAGAGTTTTTGAGACTGCCTTTTCTTTCATTAAACCCAGAGGGTTTGACATCCCTCTTCTCCATTTGGATTGATATTTGGCCAGGTGGCTGAAGAACTTCTGCTGTTGGTCGGGCTGCCTCGCAAGCTTCGAGCTTTGGGTTGAGTGTTTAACTCCAACCATGGAGATTGTGTGAAAGAAATGGGGAATCTAACCGTGCTATACCTGCTGTTCTAGTCATCGACTATCAATGCCTTTACTCTTCCTTCTGGGATTGTTTTCCCTACTATGGTGGACATTGCCAATATCCTTGGCTTGCTGTTGGCCGAAGTTGACATACCAACTTTGTACGTCGATTATAGGAGAAAAGACTTTCAGCTGAACTTCAGAAAACATATTGCTGGATATGCCAAGTTTGTTGAGGTTAACATGGCCGATTCGAATGCTGATATGCGTGAGAAACCATTAATTTTACTAGAGATTCACCCTTTTTAGTATGATGAAATGCGATTTCATACTATTTTGCCTTGAATATTGATTAAAATCGACCAAGTGACTATAATTGTACAATAGTGTGAAATTATAGAATTCACGTACATTTGCTAAGATAAAATACTCTATTTTGTAGGGAAAAKGATTCTATAAGTAAAATAAAAGGTCACTTGATGAACAAGTGAAGATTTATTCAATGATGTGACAAAATGCTGCAACACTGAATGTTACCAGCAAAAATGATTATTTTATTCGAAGAAGAAAAGTAATCATTGGATAAAGAAGATAATCATTTCTAGAGTCAAAAAGCTAAAAAGCAAAATGGTGAAAAGTAAAAAGTCAAAAAGTGAAAGCGAAAAAGTAACAAGTGCATATGACACTTTTTTACCAAGCTTTCAAGACAAGCTTCATGGGATAAAAGGGAGCAAAGCTGAAATGACCAAGGGCATTTGGGAATTCTGGAATTCAAGCATCAAGAGCAAAAATAGAAGGTCACTGTCAACCTCTTTAGGCTTTGTTTTCCTTCTCTTAGTGATTATTTCAAGATGCATTTCAATATGTTAATCTTTCACATTTTGTATTTCATTTCACCCAATAACATGAAATAACTTCTTAGAAGTTAGAGTTTTGAAGAACCTATGTGTTTAATGTCTATTTGAATGATTTTAGCAAGGTTTGCTCTTTCTAAATGCTTTACGCAAGATTATATGTTGTTTACATTCATTGTTTTATTGACCATGATAGTATATGTGTGAGCTTCTTGAACTCCCAAAGGTAGTAAAAGAGGTGAAAAACTTGAGTAGATGTGGGTTTGATTATCTTAAGATAAGGTTTAATATCTTAGGAATACCATAAAATATTAGAGACATTCATATTCCATTCATAAGATCATATGAGACTTGAACTTTATTCAAGTTTTTTAAGCTAAGTAACTCTGACAAGTAGAATCACTTAGTGAAATAGGAATAAGGATCAACAAAACTGAAAGGGTGAGGTCATTTCTGTCTCAATTTACGTTTCTACTGTATCTAAACTTTTGCTGTAGCATTTACTCAGAAGTTATTGCTGCAGCCAGTCTACAGCATTGATGTTGTGGCTAAGCTTTTGCTATAGCATTTGCTCAGAAGTCATTGCTGCAGCCAGTCTACAATATTGATGTTGTGGCTAAGCCTTTGCTGTATTATTTGTTCAGAAGTTATTGTTGTAGTCAGTCTATAACATTGATATTTTGACTTCTTGGACATTAGTACATAGGGAATTCTTAACTCTAACTCACTTTTAAGCTCTTGATCATATCGTTTGTGTGATTGCTGTGATTATTTCTGAATTATTGTGATTAGATAATTTTAGTTTATTTTACTTTATTTTCGTGACAACCAACAAACTATTGATTTTATTATGAGTTTAAACTGTCACTTTTGGACCAACAATCCTTATGGGACAATACTCTTATTCACTTTATATTACTGTGGACCGTCTATACTTGCATTAGTGAAGCTTTATTACATATACAATTTTGTCTATTAGCTACCATCTTTGACAATGAGCAGGTAGCCTTCTTGCTATTTGGTTGGGCAAATACCTTCTCTGCTCAGCTCCTACGGAGTGATGGTCGATTATCAATACCATATCAGCTTGCTGATGAACAGCCAGCCTCTCCCATTAGCTTAACTTGTTCTTTTTTTGATCTACCAGGGGCTGAATCAGGTGGTTGAAGCCCTGCCTTGGGGTGAGGATGCAAGCAATTTGGTTGCACCATTCTGGGCTTGCAGTTGTGGCTATACCAATACCTACCTAAGTTTGGGTCAGCCGTCTATCAGCTGAAGTAGCAAGGTCTGCCCAAGAAGTCACGAGCTATTGACTAAGGGATCTACCAGTCAATTAACTGTCCAACCAAGAAATTTTCAGAGGCTGTACTCTACCAAGGTTGCCACCAATGACTCCTTCCCATACTCCAAGCGAGATGAAGTGTTTGGATTGGCTGCGGTTATGCCCCAACAATTAAAATTATGCTGAGGTAAAGGCCATTTGCACCAGCCTTCTCTGCTATAGGATACTGCTCAATGGGATTCGGTCAACTGCTTGCTGCAACAATTTCAGCTGAGCCATACTATCCACACTGTTGCGCGAGGCAGTTTAGCTTGATGTAGGATGTCCCAGTCGATCCGAACTCCGCATATCACCTGTCAGCCATCCAGAACTAACTAGGTTGATGTGAAGTCCTAGATAACTGGTTTCTTGGACAAACTTGAGAAGTTCTTTCTCCAGGATTTCTGCTCCTTCCCCCTGACTACTTTTCAATTTGATGTCTGGTGAGACCATGTGGAAACTGTGTTCTTTTTGGCTGACTTATTTGAACATTTTGAAAAATTGTGCCTTTCTTCTGCTCCTTTCATTTCCTCCCTTTTGGGGCCACCTCAATAAAGAAAAACTCGGTCACACCGATCGACTCTCTTCCATTGGTTGTTTTTCCACCATCTACGGCTTCTTCAAGAAAGAAAAGGAGAGCCTATAAGTCCACTCTAGGTATGCTTCTTCTGGCTAATCGGCTGACTTGGTATCTAATTATTCATCAGCTGAACTAGTTGGTTTCTCATCCTTTGCTTTGTAATTCTCTTTGTAGGATTGGTAGAGCTGATTGACATCAAAGCTATTCCTGACACCCCTCAGACTAGGACAACTTTGGCTGGTCTTAGAAAGTCCAAACAGATGAGGGCTAAGGGCATTTTGGCAGCTGGTCCTAAGGTAATTTTTGCTTACCTTCTTTCATTATCCTCCAGTTTCTGTTAGCTAATCCTATTTGCTTTGTAGAATCTGAAGAAGAAAAGGTCCCCTTCAACTGCTTCTTCCACTGCTTCTCTGGCTTAGTCATTTAGGGAAGAGAAACAACGGAGTTCAGCTGAAGACCAAGAAGCTATTCTTGCAGTTTTGGTGTCCCCGACTCCTGCTTTTCCAATCTCGGCTTTGGTCACAGAAAACATGCTATGTTCTTCTAGTCTGTTGGCTTTTCTTCTGCCAATTCTAAGTCATCTAGAGCCTTAAGCTTCTCGGTGACCATCTTTATAGGGGAAATACCGTAGGTGAGGGCATCTATAAGGAGTTGTGAAAGGCTCTTAGCCTAGTGGCGCTCTTTTTTAACCGTCCTTCTTGGATGAGCTAAAAGCCAAGTTTTCTATGGCCTGCGCTCAGCTAACCAGGTTTCTTTATATGGTGGAAGTCAACCATAAGCTCCAATCTAATGCTCTGGCGAAGCTGAACGAGCTGTCTATCCTTTCTGYCGAGGATAGGGAGTTGAGTGGCCGATTTAATGCTGAGAAGGATAAGCAAGACKTGTGGGAACGTCTATGCCCATTGACATGATAGCTTTCCTAGAGGCTGAAATTAGGCATCTATTGACTGAACTAGTTGAAGAGAGAAAGTAGTTATCCCTGAGTTAGAAGCTAATCGAAAGAAGGACAGCCTCCTTATAAGTCCTTTCAAAAAGGAGCAACAGGTTTAGGCCAGGCTGGCGGAGCTAGAGGGCCAATGGCTAATGCTGGAAAGTCAAAGAGATGAGGGAACTCTTGCACTAGAAGAGTGCAAATCAACTTGGCAGAACCTCAGCTCCAAGATACTGAATTTGATGTAGGCATGAACGGCTAAGGAGTCGATTGTTGAGGTTGAAAAGATTGATCCATCCACTCCTATTCATTCTACCCCTGTTACAGCTAACCGAACCCTTTTGACTAAGCCGCATGATGATGTGATGAGGAATGTTGATGAAGGTTCATCGGTGTCTACTCCTGTAATGAAAAATCCAAATGGCAATTGTCATCTATATTGCTCCTTTTCATGCCTCCTCCTTCTACTTAGAGCTAAATTTATTCTGTCGGCTATTTCTTTATTATTTGCTGAAATAAGAAAACGTTGCTACTCAACTGGCATGTAATTGAGGTTATTGAAATAAAACTAAAGGCCAATCGACCGATTATTAGCTGATTTAAGCTTTATTTAATAGATTTTGTATTTGTTAATTTTCAATTCCTTCCTGAAAAGAAGGGAAAAAATGTTGCAAATACCTGCCATTGATTACTTGGTCCAATTCCTTACTACTTGGTTACATTAGCCGATAGGCACCTCCTAGAATAACTTTACGAATTAGGAAAGGGTCTCCCAGCTAGCCGACCATTTACCATATTCAGTGTCATTAGGTGCAATTGGCAAAATAGTCTTCCAAACCATATCACCTTTCTTAAATGGTCTAGCTTGGATTTGCTGATTATATGCCATAGCTACCTTCTGCTTATGCCTTAAGATATTTTCAAAAGTCGTCCATCTATCCTTATCCACCTGGTCTAGCTTCATTAAAAGAGCCCGCTGGTAATAGGCTATCGGCATGTTGTTTTGAAATGGAATCCTAGCCGATCGCATTGAAAGTTCAACTATTACGACGACATCTTACCTATATATCAGCCAATATGGTGTAAAACCTGTAGCCGTCTTAGGAGAATTCCTATAGGCCCAAAGCACCTCCTGTAGTATCTCATGCCATCTTCTGGATTTATCCTCCACAACCTTCTCCACCATGCTAATAAAAGTATTGTTAGTTGCATCGGCCTGTCCATTGGCCTAAGCATAATAAGGCATTGAATGTATTAGCTTGATTTGGAATTGTTCAGCCAAGGCAGCCACTTTATCTCTTGTGAATATGGCCCTCTGATCGGCTGTGATGGATTCTTGGATCCCAAAGAAAAAAATGACATGGTGTTTGATGAAGTTGATAACAGCTTCTTAAGTCACTTTTGTCATCGGTTGAGCCTTAACCCACTTGATGAAGAAATCTATAGCCACTAAGATAAAAGAATGATCCTTGGAGGATAACGAATAAATCTCGCCGATGACATCCATTGCCCATTCTTTGAACAACCAAGGCTTTACTATGGGATGAAGCTTCATGCTTGGGATATTAAAAAGGTGTTTGTATTTCTGGTAGGCTTTACAACCCTTAGCATAAGTGTAACATTTAGCTATGATGGTTGGCCAATACACTCTATGTCGATGTAATGACCATTGCAACATTGCCTACCTGGTGTGCTCCACACAACCCTCGTGGTCTTTTACTAGGGCCTGAGCTGCTTCTTCATTGCCCAAGCACTTTAGAACCAAGCCTTTGTGGGTTTTTTTTTTTTTGAACAAGTCCATGTTAACTACTAAATAATTTAGAGTTTTGTGCCTGAACAGTTTACTAACCTTGATCGAGGGATTTCTCAAATAGTTGATGATTTTTCTCCTCTAGTCAAACGAATTAGAGTTATCGATGTTTAAGATCAACTGATGGAAATGAGCCGATAAATCCCTCGGTRGAACATCTTTCTACCTTGATGCATACTTGGCCAAGTCATTAACCTTCTGGTTTTCCATTCCTGGAACAAGCACTAGTATTACATCAGTAAATTTCCTTAGCAAGACCTGAGTTTTATGATATAAGTGAGTTAATTTGGTGTTCGTGCACATGTATTTACCTACTAGCTGCCGAATAACTAGTTGGGAATCACCCATGATTTGAATAGCTTGAACTTCATTGACAGCAGAAAACGAAGGCCTAGGATCAAGGCTTTATGTTTGGCTTGGTTATTGGATCCGCCTATTTCTATTTTGAAAATGAATCCTCCCTTGAGACTAGCCGGGTTGGTAAGTATAATGCTTCAATCCCACATAATTCTAAATTTCTACCTGCAGATCCGTCATTTTGAGGCACAGATGCTCAGTTAGGAAATCAGCTAGCGCCTATCCTTTCACGACTCTCAGGGATACATATTTTCATGAGAAAACTGTTAATTTCACAGCCCACCTCATCAATCTTCCTTTTAGGATGGGCCGATTCAAGAGAAAACGTACTAGATCCACCTTGCAAATAATATTAACCTCTATCGATAATAGGTACTATTCTATCTTGGTGCAAGTATGAAAGAGTGAAAGACGTAATTTCTCAACAGGAGAATACCTGGTTTTTGCGTCACTCAGGCATCGATTTAGGTAGTATACAACCCGCTTGGTCCACTCATCATCATCATCTTGAGCCATTAAGCAGTCGATTGAAGTCTCAGCAACGGATACATAGAGTTCATTGGCTTGTCACTCCAAGGTGCAGTTAAAATTGATATGCTCAAAGGCTTCCTGATGTTCTACCCCCCATGTGAATGTTTCGGCTCGCCATAATTTGAACAATGATGAAAATGCTTTAAGTTTTCTGACCGAATTTGCCAAGAATTGCCTCAAGAAATTTATCTTGCCGATCAGACTTTGCAACTCCTCGAGGGTTTGGCTTTCGATATTGCTTAACCCTTATTAGATCGACTTCAATTTCTTTTTGATGCACCAAAAAGCCCCGAAAGCACATTTGGTGGGATTCATTTTCAAATTATGTCGTCGCATCCTAAAGAAAGACTTCTCCAGATCGGCTAAATGTTGGGCAAAGGTAGCCAATTAGATGACTAAATCATTAACATATACTTCCATGCTTTGGTCGATTAAGTCATGGAAAATCATATTCATTGCCCCTTCATGCATTTTTAGTCCGAATGGCATGACTACCTACTCAAATAAACCAATTTCCCCAGGACACCTGAAAGCTATTTTTTACACATCATCCTCAACATTGAATATTTGGTTGTAGCTAGAGTATCTGTCCATTAAACTTAGAAACCTATTTTCTGTGGCTAACTCGACCAGCATATCTGCTATAGGCATAACATACTCGTCTTTAGGCATAGCTATATTTAGGTTTCTAAAGTCGATACATAATTGGACTTGGCTGTTTTACTTGATGATAGGAACTATGTTTGATACTTGGCGTATTTGGTTGTCCTTGTGAAGCCGCATCATAAAAGCCGCTTAACCTCCATCTTGACATTTGGAAAGAGAGCCGGATTAAATCTCATAGCTTGCTGTTTCTTAGGTTTATATCATTCCTTGATTGGCAAATGGTATTCAATCACTTTTCGATTCAAAACTAGCATTCATGGTAATCCCATGCAAAACAGTCTTTATACTGTTTGATCAACTCGACCAACTACTTTYGCTGCTCTTCATTCAACAATGCGCTGAGCCAAGTGAGTCTGGTTTTCTCATGATCCCCCAAATTGATGTCTATAAGAAGATCTTGAGATATAAAAACCAAGTGCTTGCTTGAGGTTCCATTTAACCTTGAGAACCTCCGGTGTATCTTCTGATCTCACTAAATTGAACATCTCTGTCTGAATTTGCAAACAACCGTATAAGCCTTTAGCTTATTCGAACTCAGGGTGTCTGGTATTCTTACCATGAATCCCTTTTCTGTCTTGATTTCACCGAGTTGCCTCTTCTGTCATCAGCTTAGCTTGTCCTAAAGACAATTTGGAAAAATGCAATGGCTCAAACTCTAGGGAGTAGAGGATAGCTTAGCTCATCTGGATATTAGTTGAGAATGGACTAGGATCGCCTGGAACCACTTCCATCTTATCACCATCCCATAGTATAATCTATTGGTGTAGAGTGGATGGTACGCACTAGTTTGAATAGATTTAATCTCGTCCCAACAATAGGTTGTAAACCAGCTTGGCCGCTACAAAAAAAAAGGCGGTTATGCTAGTTTTTGAGTCGAATATAATGCTCATGATCAATATTTGCTTCCGCTTGAGTAGATTTACCGTAAAGTTAGTCATTTAAATATTAGTACTCTTAAGAGCTGCTAATGCCTTACCTAGCCATCTCAAGATGGAAATGGGCATCACATTAAGAATAGCTCTCCCGTCCTTGAATACTTGGTTGATTGGATAACTGTCCAAGTGAGCTTTGATGTATAAAGGTTTGAGGTGATTGACCATCTCCTTTGTCGGCTTTCGCAAGGACATTTGTAGCTTGATTGGCAGAATTTCGGCTGCAGGTGTAACCAATTCAGTCATAGCCTCCTTAGTTAATAGAAGGACATCGCCTGTTAATGAGCTTTGCCGATTGATGTTTTTTAACTCAGTAGATAGAATGATGACATTAATGCCTTGACTGGCTTGTTCTCGATTGACTTTAAATGTTCCTTCAGCAAAGCTTTTTGTTGAGCTCTCTTCCTTTGATCCCTTCTCTTTTGCGTCTTGGTCAACCATAGGGATGTGGTCAGGGTGGCATCCTTTTGGATAGTTGGGATTTTTAAGGTCGTGGTTTCCCTTTTGAAGTGGAACTTTGTTGTTCTCCAAGATCTTTTAGAATGCCATCTTGACCCTCTCCCTATGGTCGACCAAAGTTAATCTCCCCAACACAGATGGTTACTGTCTAGCCAAATAGAGACCGATGTGGTGCTTGGCTATTATGGCATTTCCATGGTTTCGAGGTTCTTGCTTTCTTATGCCAATTTGGGACCCTGAGATGTTTTCTTCCACCAATGCAGTCTCTTAGCTGTTTTGGTCGCTGTTATTACACGAGTATCGGCTGCTGAAGCGGAAATGACCTTCCCGAATGGCTCTTTGAATAGTTTCCTGAAAGACTAAACAATAGTTAGTACCATGACTAAACTAGTTATGCTATTTAGAATACYTTGTACCCTTCAATTCCTCAAATGAGGGTATCCTCTGGCAGCCGAAAATTTTAATTCGTTTGTTTTTCAGCAACTAATCAAAGATTATATCACCTTTTGATATATCAAATGAGTAGTTTGGCTGATCTCCCAGCTTTGCTTCTTCTTCTCCTCTGGTTTTGGCATGGGCCAAGTGTGTAGCGATCCTTTCAACAACTCGGTTGCCATAATTTCGGTTGGTTCATCTTCTCTGAATCAGCTATATTGTGATGATTGAAATCATGGTTTAACTTGGTTGCTCGAGATTCCTTGTCTTTGATGAATTCTTCTTCTCGGATCACGTGGGAAATAGCCTGGACAAGTCTAAAAATTCTTGTAGRATAAGTTTCTCATTTAATTGTGGATTCTACGACCTATTACTATTCTAGMATACTCAGCTTCTGGCAATAAAGTGGGACATTTTCCTTTCATTTGCCTTAATCTCTCTAAGAAATCAGCTATATCTTTGTTGGCTTTTTGCTTTAGGGATAGAAAAACTAAAATAGATACCTTCAGGATTGACCAATAGAACCTCTCGTGGAATAGGCGTTCCATATTAGCCTAGCTGTTGACCAAATTAGGAGGTAAGCTCGCGTAACATGTGTAGGCTGTTGCAAGTAGCTTGTACAGGTCAGTGTTGCTGAGTTCTCCAATATGCTCCATTGTTGTTTTATCATCATCTCTTAAAAAAGTGAAAAATTCAGGTGTCTTGTATGCTCGAGGCATGACAGCTACATAGTCTATCCATTCTAGATAGAATTTCCTATAGAGCAAACGGTCATTGCTAGCAAGATTGAGCCTAAACTGCCTCTTTAATACATTGGCCACTGCATTAGCATCGACTGGTGCAGGAACTTCTGCTGGCCGAACTTRTGGATTAGTTGGTGGCTGCGTTTTGAACTTATATACTCGGTCAGGAAAATACCTTTCCTGGTATCCTCCGTCGAGAGGAGGTTCCACTCCTGTACTTGAGGTGTTTGAGTTTCTATAGTCAGCATTGTCTGCTGCATGTTGAAGCCCTGAGCTCGATTGGAAGGAAATTGAGCGACATAATCTTGTCGCCTAACAGACTGATAGATGTATTACCCTGGTGCACAAGAAAAATTTGAAGCTTGTGGTAAGAAATAATTATTGACTTCTTGAGTGTCGAAAGATATCGACTGCCTCCTGGCTGTAATGACCATGCTATGTGAGACTTTCCTCCAAACGAGGTATAGCTTATTTGCTGGGAAGTATTTTACTGACCATTGCAATTGGGTCCTAGGGGAATTGTGGCATAGATGGAGCCTAGTTTTGCAATGCTTCCAAGCTTTCCAAAGAGTGATTAGTCATTGGGACGGAAGAGAAGGCAGCTGAAATTTGGATTAGGGGATGCCGAAATTCCACATTAAGCTAAACCCTCTATCTCATTTTGTAGCACGGGCCTACAAAATAGTAGCAAACTGCTGTATTATGTTTACATTAACTTACTTGTGCATTGTTCCATAGTAAATCAGATGGCTGATGAAGAAATTGGAGTCGATTGTTCATAAGATAATATTGATGGATCCGATGGCTAGGAGTCATTTAAGAGGGAAAGCCCTGTCTTTCCAGATTTTGCCGGGCAACGCTCACTGAGCTAAGCTTCGACATATCAATAATAGGTGCTTCTTGGACACGAGTTTGTTTGTTCTAATTTTCAGCYATGATTTTTCAGACAGAACGCAGTATCATGTACACTCAACAGGTCACACTTAACTATCATAAAATACTCATAAGATGTTTACCTCCAACTCAAGGTCCAGTAAAATTATGAGCATGCATAATAATACTTTATGCCTTTTCTTTAAAAAAAGTAATGAGTAATTGGTGGTGTGTGGAAGTTGCCTAGTCAAATCGACTATCTTGATCGTGGCCTATTGAGCTTTTCAACAAAACGAGGCTTGAGTTCCAATCAGCTAGCCATTTGATTGGCTTACTGGATCCGTAGCTACCTCTTTTTTGTGCTGCAGGCTCTTGAGTTAGCTGAAGCAAGCCCTCACAAAGTGTGTAAATCAGCTAAGATAACCAGAAAAGTAATAACTTGTTTGCTGAGGTATTTAGCCAAACGAGCTTCTTAAGTTAGCTATGGTTTTTAGCCAAATGAACTTCTCAAGCCAAGTAAGAGAAAAATAAGCTGAGCAAACACATAAATACAAGCTTGCAAAAATATCAAACAGCAGAAAGATGCAATTAATATAGCTAAAACTAGTCGAGTGATTGTGTTGAATGGGAAATGATGTTAGCCGATGTGAAGTAG
This sequence comes from Rhazya stricta, assembly GCA_001752375.1. Lineage (NCBI taxonomy): Eukaryota > Viridiplantae > Streptophyta > Magnoliopsida > Gentianales > Apocynaceae > Rhazya > Rhazya stricta. The sequence continues at coordinate 6,742,504 of MEJB01000001.1, read as the reverse complement.
ATTATGATTATATTAGAATAACCAAGCTAGAATATATGCTAAATGGAATATTAATAAAGCTGTGTAAATTATGCTACTAAAGCTGTAAGTTATGCTACTGAAGCTATAAGTGATTAACAACTAAGAATGCCAATGAACAAAAGCATATAAGACTTCAAATTCATAATATTACAGAAAAATATGTATGAAACTTATATGACAAAGCAAAAAAAATCGATTAACACTAGAAAGCTAATAATAAAAGCTAACTACGTAAATTAAAACCTAGATAAAATTAGTAAAAATAAAAATAATTTACTTGATTATTGTGGCGATTGGGATTTTTCCTTTATTTTATCTCTCCTTATTTATTCTCCATCTTGCAACATTATTAYTCATTGGGGCAAAACACACGGCTGCCATTGTGCCACATTTCTTCTTCTTGCGTTATTTTTTCCGTCCACGTTCTTGTCCGCTATTTGCAGAGTTAGTTAAGAAAAAGCCAAAAAGGAAAAAAGGCCCTCTCTGTTTCCATCTAGGGTTAAAAATGGATTTTCAGTAAATTTTGGCCAATTATTGGTTTTGTTCACGAGGGTGAGCTAGATGTTGATAACGAAGTTCACCGCGTCCTCATATGGTGAGCACAAGACATTAGCCTTTTACATAAACAGTAGTACTGAGGTGCTTCTTTGGGTCTAAGATTGGACGTGTCGAGATTTTGTTATGGCGGTCCACATCCATATGACTCCCCTCCCCAACGCATATCTCCATTTCGGTTGCCCAAATTTTGGTCAAGCCATTTAATAGTTACAACTAATTAAAATATGTTATACCTCAAATTAGTCCTTATATTTTTCTCCAGATCATTCACTAAAGAGTCATGCCTCTGCTCCTCACTCTTCAAAGGTTATTGAAAAACATGACTGACTGTGACTCATATCCTCCAATTTTCCGCTCAAAGAACAGCCCAAATCAGGGCGTTGACTCGGGTGAGGCCGACAAAAAAGTTCAAGATTTGGACCCTCTTCCTGTCATAGATTTCGAGAACTTAAACGATGAAAAGCTCAGTGAAGCTTGCAAAGATTGGGGCATGTTTCGGTTGATCAACCATGGTATTCCACTGGCCTTCTTGGACAAACTTCTTGACCATGCCCATAAACTCTTCTCTCTCAGCTTCGAATCCAAGCAAGCTTCTTTCAGTGCTCCTATGGCCTACTTCTGGGGTACCCCTGGCCTCACACCATCCGGAGTCGCCATACGAAGAGAAGGAGGATCCAACCGCAGCCAAAGCTTCAACTGGCTTGAAGGTTTTCATGTTCTTTTGACTCCACTATCCCAGTGCAAATATGAAGATCTCATGCTTGAATCTATCAGGTTAGCTTACTTCCCGACTTCTCCGTCCTTAGGTAGAAAGTAACTTCATATCTCAAACATTTGCACAGTTTTGTAAAGTACAAGTTTTGGAGCTGGCAGGCCAACAAGATGTCCTTCGCAAAAATTGAGGATATTGATCTAACTAGCTCTTCCGATGTCTTTGAGTAACTTTTTTCTTGCCCACTTGACGGTTAATTAAATGACTGAAATTCATTGATGGGTGGATCAAGATTCTAAGATAGGAAAGGACGTGACCGTCCAAGAAATCTCACTAGTTGAGATTCAGCCATAATGAAGCAATGTCCTACCATTTTGGTGCTCTCGACAGTATTATTGGTATACAGATCTACCACCTTATCTCTCTCTGCCAAAATCTACTTCCACAGCAGAAAATGATATTCAAACCATGGAAGTAAAAAAAAAAAAATCAAAGAGGAAACAGGGTTTTTACCATAGAGCTAGTCTAATATCCGTATTCCTTTAAAGTTGTGTGATGCACTTGGAAATGGATTTCATAGGTAATCTTGTCGTTTACTCGTTCAAGAAGAAGATGCAAAACTTGAATGAGAACTTGGAATACATTTAACACCGGAGGCTTATAATTGATTCTCTTGCACGTTTAAGTGGAACGGAAAGTAATTCCATTTCCAATATGCTTGTACCATAACCATTTARACATATTCTGGATAGCATTCTCATTCTTAGTATTTTCTCTTTTGACAATTGAAAAAGGCTAACGCAGGATGGGTGGAGGTTTCTGGGATGTTTCTTGTCGAGCTTTTTCCAAATGAAAATTGATTTCACTGAAAAATCAATAAACAAGCAAAATCAAAAGCAAATGTCCATGTGTTTTTCTCGAGGAATTTTAAGAAGTAAGCTTATCGAGATCTCTTGCAGAAGAAACATTAGCTAATGGCTTACGTTTAAGCAACAGGAAAGGATGAGAAAAGTCTCGATCCTTTTTCATTTTATGCTTTCACCAACTAACAAAATGTTATTTACCTCGTTCTTTTTTGCTATTCGTTCTTTTCACCAACTACATTCACTTCACATTTCTCCTGTAAAAAGGAAACAATCTGCAGCCCTTTTATGCAATGACAAGTTTCAGCTGTTTTGGCATTTTGCAGGACTTTACTAGAAGAATATGGCTGTCACCAAACTAGATTGGCAACAACACTTTTTGAGGCCTTGGCATTGAATCTCCAACTAGGTCCAAGCCAAAGGAAGTCATATTTGTCACCAGCAACAGGACATCTTCGGGTCCATCGCTACCCATGTTGCTCTGAGGCTGAGCAGGCCTTGGGCATAGATGTACACACAGACAGTTCTTTGCTCTCAATTTTGCACCAAGATCAAGTTGGTGGCCTCCAAGTACTCAAAGGCGATGAATGGTTCGATGTCAGACCCGTCTCGAATTCGCTCATCGTTAATCTTGGTGATATGTTGCAGGTCTATGATATTTTCCTTGAATACATATTTACTATATTTATATTTTATAGGTCGAGATATGTATAAATATCTAAATTTTTGTTGGGTAAAGTTAAAAGGGAAGTTAACTAAGTGATTAACGTCTTGCCGTTTACTTTTATTGTTGATAGGCTATGAGTGATGATATCTTTGTAGCTGCCAAACATAGGGTGAAGGTACATAAAAGTAAAGAGCGAATATCTATTGGCTATTTTGTGCTCCCATATGAAGATGCTGTGATCAAAAGCTCAAAATACAAGCCATTCACTTATACAGATTATCGAGCAGAAGTTCAACAAGATTTGAAGACCATTGGCTATAAGATTGGTCTGCCAAAGTTCAAGCTTGGGGAGACCTTTTAAGTTTTTCAAAAAATGAAAAGAAATATCTATAGATAGATAAGTTGATATATTTTGTGCCTACTTTTTATTTATGTATTTTTTTTGGGTTTTTCCTCTTCTCTTTGCTTGCAGTTCGGTAGATTCTAGAAAATTTTCCCTTGCTTGTGTTGAAAACCACAAAAAGGACATTTAGATTATATATRTATTGATGAAAATGTTGTTTCTTTTTTGGTTGATGCACCCGGAAGAATGATCTGATCTAGAAACACTTGCTAATTAGAAGCGTTTATATATCTTTTAAATTGCTGACTTGCGATATTTTTCTTGCTTTTTATTCCGGCTGTAATGAGGCTATGCTTATCCTCTTGAGGTGATTCTTGGAAAAAAAAATTAATTATTAAATATAACATGATTAATTTTGTTATGTGATACTTTTTTTTAAGATTTTTTTCAATAATATTTTAACATATTTTAATRTGTTATAAATAAAAAGGGAAGAAAGAGCAAATTTTTATGGAGATGAAAGAGAAGTAAGGAGTCGTCACAGATTAAATTATCGTTAATCCTGATTTCAACGATAATCCTCCATTTATAGATGTTAGGTTCTAGAGTTCCATGGACTTTTAAAGTTTCTAAAAGAGCTATTTACTATCTATTTACAATGGTATCTATTTAAAACACTCCTCTTGAATAACTAATCTATACAATAATTGCTTTCTAAATATACTTGTTTGGAAAAAATTCAGTGGGAAAAAAATCGAACTAAGAAGAAAAAAGAGTACAACTACTCCCCCTGATTATTGAATATTTCTATGTCGATGCATTCCAATTTGATGTATCAACTTTTTGAATGTTGATGTTCGTAACAATTTGGTGAATAAGTCTGCCACAATAGCACTTAAACAAATTTGTTGAACGTCAATGTTGCTACTTATCTAAAGCTCATGCATGTAGAAGAACTTTGGATAAATATGTTTTTTTTTTATCTCATTTGATCTAGCCTCCTCTGAGTTGTGCAATACAAGTAGCATTGTCTTCATAGAGTATGGTTGGACCCTCTTTTATTCAAGTTAATCCGTAGGACGATTGGACTTGGTGCATTATTATTTTCCTCGACCATACATTCTCGACTTGTCTCATGGATTGGAATAATTTCTGAGTGGTTTGAGGATGTAGCTATTAAAGTTTGCTTAATATATCTCCACAATATTGCAGTCCCTTCTCATGTAAACAAGTAACTTGTTTGTGATTTGGCTTTATGTGGCTCAGAGATGTCTCTTGCGTTTGCATATCCCACCAAAAAAACATTCAGGTTTTTGCAAATAATATAGCCCCATATCTATTGTAGCTTTTAAGTATCGAAGGACATGTGTAATGCCATTCCACTGTCGTTGAGTGGGTGTATAACTATATTGTGCAAGGAGATTTACAGAAAATACTATGTCAGGTCAAATGCAATTTGCAAGATATATCAATGCACCAATTGTACTAAGGTATAGTACTTCAGGACAACAAATCCTTTTCCCATCTTCAAGTGGGCGAAATTGATCTTTATTAACTTCAAGCGACCTAACAACCATAGGTGATGCCAATGGATGGGCATTGTTCATATAGAATCTCTTTAAAACCTTTTCTGTATATGTGGATTGATGAACAAATAATCCTTTAGGGAAATGTTCAATTTTCAAACCAAGATAAAATTTTATTTTTCCTAAATTTTTCATTTCAAACTATTTTTCACGTATTCCACAGTCTTGTTAAGCTCTTTAGGAATCCAAATTAAATTTAGATCATCGACGTAAACTGTTATAATTGCAAATCCTATATTTGTTTTCTTTATGAAAACACAAGAGCAGACATCGTCATTTTACTAAGACAGTTATATCACATCCATCCAAATTATTTTAATCCGTATGATGATCTTTGTAATTTGATTGAGTATATAGTCTTGACACAATTCTTATTTGTTTCTCACACTTTATATCCTTAAATGAATTTTTTATGTATACGTTATTATCAAGTGAACCATATAGATGTGCAGTAACTACATCCATAAGAAGCATATCAAATTTTTGTGACACAACCAAAGTTATTAAGAATCTAAACGTGATATTGTCCATTACTAGGAAATAGGTTTCCTCATAATCTATTCCAAGTCTTTGAGAGAAATCTTGTGCTATGAGTCTTACTTTGCATCTCTTAATTTCATTTGTTTATTCCTCTTTCTTACAAAAACCCACTTGTACCTATAAAGATTACATTATCAGGAATTTGAATTACATGTCCAAATACTTTTCTTTTTTTCTAAAGAATTTAACTCAATTTGTATGGTCTCTTTCCATTCAGGCCCATCATCTCTATTTTGACAGTCTTTAACGGACTGCGTTCATGGTCCTCATTTTTCATTATCTCAAGGGCCATATTAAATGTGAAGATATTRTCTATAATAATATTTTTTCGCTCTTATAATTTATGAGATAATGAGTAACTTATGGAKATTTCRTTGTTTTCAGACACGTTTTTCTGCTAGAATTTCACTRTTCTCATTTGATTGATCAATCTTTTTTCTCACTTGTTCTTGTGAAACTATTTATTGGTTTTTCTCTTGTACCTTTCTCTTTCGATGTACAAAAATCTTGGAACCAACTGGTCAGCCACGCTTTTGGCGCATATTAGATTCATTGGGTATAACAACTTGTCCTACAGGGACGTCAATTTTTGAAGGGACATTTTCTGCTGTTATATAAGATTTTATCACATTTTATGTATTAACAAACTCATCTGGGAGTTGATTTGTAACTTTTTGCAAATGAATGATCTTTTCAACTTTTTGATCACATTGATTACTATGAGAATCGAAGTGAGATAGAGTTGTTTCTTTCCATGAAAGATCATGTTATTTTTGGGGATGTAGTCTCTTGTCCCTCCAAAAGTTAGATGTCATTTTATCAAAATGGGAATAGGCAAATCTCGCTGTACGAAAATCACCCGTTAATGGTTCTAAGTACCGAATTACAGATGGCGAATCAAACCTAACATAAATTTCAAGTATTCGTTGGGGACCTATTTGGGTACATCGTGGGGGTGAAATTGGTACTTGCACAACACAACCAAAGACTCGTAGGTGAGAAACATTGGATTCTTGGCAAAAAATAAGCTGCAATGGGGAGTGATTATGATATGTAGTTGGCCTTATTCGAACTAAGTTGCAACATGCAATATGACATGACCTTAAGAAGAGTTTTGATCTCATAAGTAATGGTCTAGCAATTAATTGGAGTTGTTTGATAAAAAACTCTGCTAAACCATTTCGTTTATGGACATGAGAAACTGAATGTTCAATTTTAATCCCAATTGATATACGATATTCGTCAAATGCTTGAGATCTAAACTCAACCGCATTATCATGACGTATTTTCTTGATTGCGTAATCTGGGAATTGAGCTTTTAATTTTATAATTTGAGCAAGTAATTTATCAAATGCTGCAAATCTTGTTGAAAGCAAGCAAACATGGGACCATCTTGTTGAGCCATCAATTAAAATACTATAATATCGAAATGATTCACATATATCTCCATGAATCATTTCTAAAAACTTTGGAGATTCATTATTCATCTTCATGCTGTAAGGTCTAATAACTAACTTGCCTTGTGAACATGCAACACATGGAAGATTATTTGGCAAAAGAATCTTCTAGTTCTTTAAAGTATGCCATTGTGTTGTTAATTATTCAACCCATCATTATTGTTCCAGGTTGTCTAAGTTGATCATGTCAAAGTATATAACTTTTTATATTAATGAACTTCCGGTTCGTGACATTATTTGATTCAATTATTTTTATATATGCATAATACATTTCATATATATTCCTGGCTATTTTTTTTTTTTTGAGAGGCATAGTGCAGATAACGTGTGTTATAAAGTAAGAAGGAAAGACAAAGCAAGATTATAGGGAGATGAAAGAGAAGTAGGGACCCATCGTAGACTAAATTATCATTAACCATGATCTTAACGAAAGCTATCTATTTATAGAGGTTAGGCCCTAGAACTTCATGAGCTCATGGGCTTCTAGGATTTTTAAAAGAGTCATTTACTATCTATTTACAATATAATATACTTTATTACTGGATAACTTATTAAATATCATAACAGTCRACAACTAAAAAATTAGCTTTTTGAGTTCAATATTGTGAGAAACTTAAATTAACTTTTTTAGACCTTTTTTTTTTATCATTACCTTCGCAAATGTGATTTTTCTAAAAATTAAAATTTTAAAAATAATTTTGTCATCAAGAAAAAATCGTTTATTAAGTTTATTTGTCCAAAGTCTTGCACCCAAGCATTGCATATTTGATAATTCTATAATTATAAGCCTAAGCTTTAATACTATTAATTTAATTTAAGTGATGTTTCGAGATGTTGGTGAATATTTGCTAACGTATTATTTTTAAAAGCACAAGTTTTAGTTTAGTAGTATAAAATTTTCTATATATGGACTATTCAATTTTATATTAATATTTTATTTTATTACAATCTCATTTAAGTAGAACAACTAACAATTTTTTGATAAATGATTAGCGTATTTAGATTTCAATAACTTTTCTTTTACTTAAGATTTATAAGAGAAATAATTAACTATTAATTATTTAAGAGATAAAAAATCTGTTATTAATTACATTGAGTAGCATTCGTTATTGGATAACCGCTTCATTAATTAGTTTTAATTGGTTAGGGCCTTGTTTATATTGAATTTGCAATTTCAAAAAAATGAAAAATTAAGGCATCTTAATTTAAAGACCGAATTAATGAAATATTAATAATTATTTTATTCTTGAGACTAAGAGTATATTACCATCCAAGTATTCTTGAAAAATATTGAACTATTTTTCTTGAAGTAACAATGGTCTAAATTAACATTATTTATTCTTAAAGAACATGATATAACAATCACAATATTCGTGAAAAATATTAAATTATTATTTTAAATTAATACTATATACTTCTGAAGGATATATTATAATCTAAATATTCATAGAGAATATTATACTATTTGTTCTAAATTAATTTATCTATAAGTTAATATTATCTACTCTTGAAGAGTATATTCCAATCTAAATATTTTTGAAAAATATTGAGCTATTGTTCTCTTAGTAACAATAGACAGAATCAATCACTATGTATTATTATTGTGTTCTTGAAGTAGCACTTGCTTTAAGAAAAATAAAGTACTTTGATGATATAATATGTAATCCATGTGCGTACAATGTATGTCCTGTTGGTAATCGATTACTTTGTTATGACTTTATATCATTAGAAGGTATGTTTTTCGTAATTCTTATTGTAGAATTACACATATGAAAAATATTACGCAATTTGAATATGGTGCACTAGACATATCCGACAAGAATGATTTATAGGCACTTAATGCTTAATGCTAAGATCCACCTTAAAGGGTATGAGGAGATAATAAAAGAAAGAAAATAACTAAATCTCAGCAAGATCGTGCAAAAACACTAATTTTTCTTCATCTTCATCTCCACGATGACTTGAAAATAAGGTAAGTACCTGTTGCATGAAAAAGATATAGTGGACCTCTGCCAAATATCAATCAAGAAAAAAAGGGAACCGGAGATAAAATATTTTATTGATTTATAAAATATTTTATTGATTTTGATGGTCCCGTTGATGGGATTCGCTTAAATTTCTGCAATTCTTTTGCCGATTCAACAAAAAATATTGACCATTTAATGGGGGGTTGTGTGACAGAAAAAGAGATTAATTTCGCATCTTATCTATTTTTCTTTTCTAGATGGACTTTCTTTAAAATGTTGATGGGCTTTCTTTTAGGTAATTTTTGAAATCTTTTTATCTTGGACTATTTCATTATTTTGTTATTTTTAAAATACTTTTCTTTACAAATATTTATAGATTTATAATATATGGTTGAGATATAAATCTCATTTGATAGTGCAACAATACACACCATATACTCAAGTATAAAGAGTATTCTTCTCACCTAAAAATGAGATAGACAAATATGAATACTAATATTACAAATGTTAGTTTAAAATTGTTTTATTGTTCCGGAAGAATTTCCATAGTTTTATATAGAAATAGATAAAATTTATATGCAATATTCTCCTTAAAGTTCCTAAGGAATTTATTGAGTTTTAAGAGATATCCGTCGAAATGGGTATCAACATATTGAGACAATGAAGAATGTGATTCAAATATTTATGTACTACCACTATAGTCTCAAGAATTTATATTGGAGAAACTAGTGTCTCTCTTCTTGGGATTGTATTATGCCAAGATTGATGCAATTGAAGTCCATCATCTCGTAATCATAAGTTTACTTGTGATCGTAACATTCTTATTATTTGGCATAATAGATTGAGTCATATTGGATTTATAATGATGGAAAAAATGATAGAAAATTCGCAAGATCACGCATTGAAGAAAAAAAGTTATTGAACTCAAATTAATTCACTACGTGTTGCTTCTTCTTAAGGGAAACTGATTACTAGACAATTATCAGCAAAAGTGAAAGCTAAAAGTCTTACATATTTAYAGTAGATTCATAGTTTAAATACTTTATGATTTTGCAATATTATAATTACAATCAGAAGTTTCCAAGATTACTTGCTCAGATAATTCAATTACGAGCATAATTTCAGATCATAAATTAAAAATACTCATTTGGATAATGCTGGTGTATGTCCATCCCATATTTTTGAGCTTATTTTAAGTCAATTGAAATTATTGTTGAACATCCTATAGCTCATGTTCATACCCAAAAGTTGAATATTTTATTAAATATTTGCAACTAATTGCTGGACCATGCAATGAGAACAAAACTTCTCATAATTCTTGGAGATATGCTATTTTACATGAAGCAACACTATGCCAATAGGCCAACTGGTCATCATAAATTCTCTCATTTGAATTTGTTGTCTAGTTATGAACTGAATGTTCAAAAGATTATCCATTTGCAAAAAATAAAAAATTCACATGCCTATTGCTTGTATTGATCCAATCAGAATCACTAAATCACATTTATCATCAATAATTGTTCCCCTCCAGATGGAAGTCGCAATAGCACAAAATGTTAATATACTAACTAGTAATCATAAAACGCACCAGAAGTGTGGTAGTGATTCTAGGACATGCCAGAAATATGAATGATTCTAAGTCATGTTAGGAACGCGGCATATTCTAAAGCATGGCAGAAGTATGACCAACATCTTGGTTCTAAAGATTAACATCCTTGAAAGAAAGGGGATTATATGATCAAAATGACCATATTTAGAAATTAAAGATAGCCAAGAAATATTGATAACAATGTTCAGGTTCCTCAAAGTGAAATAAAGAGAGCTCTCGATATCATCAGTGCTAATGAGGATTTTGAACCAAAATCAATTGAAAACGTCAACGTAAACATGATTGGTCAATATGGAGAGATATAATTGAATCTTAATTAAACTCATTATCCAAATGTGAGGTTCTTGGACTTGTAGCCTGGAGACCACATGGTCTAAAACCAGTTGACTGTAAATGGATATTTTATGCAAAAAAGAGATGAAATTAATGAAGTCATAAGATATAAAGTACGATTAAAATTCAAGATTTTCCACAAAGACAATGTATTAACTGTATATTCACCTGTAGTCAATAATTACATACAAATATTTTGTAAAAATACATGAAAACTTTTATACGCTTTAATGGATATAATTACTTTTACTTATATGAATCAGTAGACAATGAAAAATACATGAATATCCCTGAAAGATTTGATTTGTTCGAAACATTTACTTGAGAAAATCAATCCATCGAATCACGAAAATCCTTGCATGGATTAAAATAATCTAGACGTATTTGATATAATCGTCCTATCGAATATCTGTTGAATGAGGGATATAAAAAGAAATATGTAGCCTTATGTTTTCATAAAGAAAACATTTATCGGATTCATAATTGTCGTAGTTTATGTTGATTTAAATCTAACTGAGACTCATAAAGAGCTCAACAAATCTGTAGATTACATCAAATAAATTTGAGATGAACGATCTAAGAAAGATAAAAAACTGTCTTAGTTTGTAAATTGTACATTTTCCTGAAGAATTATTTGTTCATTGATTCTAGTATACAAAAAAAGTAACCAAATAATTTATATAGATAGTGCACATCCATCGGTATTCTTTATGGTCATTAGATCACTTGAGGTTGATAAAGATCATTTTTGTCCACTCGTAGAAAAGATTCTTAGTCCTGAAGCACCATACCTTAGTACACATTGATACTTTTTATGTAAATTTTCTTGTAAGTTATAGCATTTAGGCAACACTATATCCTGGAGATTTGTTAAGCAAACTATAAGAGTTAGATGCTTAAATACATTCAAAATTATTGCAATTCATGAGCTTATACTATACAACCCAAAGGAAGCTACATCAAAGTTCTTCTACACACAAGCTTTAAAAAAAGTAGTGATATCGATGTTCATTAGATTCGATCAAGTGATAATATGGAGAAAATTGATTCATCATATTAGAGTGCATCGAATCAAAGACATTCAATGATTATCTATATGAGAGGGAGTAGCTGTACTCTTTTTCGTTCGCTCAAGTTTTGTCCTACTAAATTTTTTTGACAAGATTTTAACAAGGTAACAATTAATATCCAACATCAGTTGTATATTTTTTTCTTAGTTTGRTTTAGTTTTTTCCTAAAGACATAGGGTTAATCTCTATAAATAGAGATTTTTGATTTACATCAAGATTAATGATATTCAATCTATAATTCCTCGTTACTTCTCTTCTCTCTTTATAAACTTTTCCTCTCATTTTCCCTTCTTATATTACAACAAAATGTAAGTTTTATTTGATTAAAAAATTCTTCTTTGCATTATTCATTTTATATTCCATGTTTTGGAAATTAAAAACTAAAATCTATATGAATGAAAAAAATCTATATATATATTTTTTAAAGTCAACAGAAAACGCAATGGTCATGCATATGCAATATATATATATAGGAAAATTAGTTGCTTCTGTCACTGAATAATTTATAATTAATAACGAATGTTTTTAAATTTTTATTTCATATTATTCTATCACTCAATTATTTTTTGGTATCTATTCATGCCATCTTACGGCAAAGTCCGACAGAATCCAGCTTTCAAAGACACATGCCGTGCATGTGAGTATTTTTTAAAGAATATTTTTGTCAAATCAAATAATTTTTTTCCAGAAAAACTAAAATTAGAGGCTTCATCTTCTGCAAATTCAAGCCATGAAACCACCTTCATCTCCAGAAAAAGAGAACGTTAATTTCTCAATTATTTGAGAGTTTGTTTGGTCCTAAAATCCATCTAACAACAACTCCTTACAAGGAGAAGTTTCTCTATCATTGATAATTTCACACGTTTCCATTAGCGTCATTTCTGTGCATGATTTAGTGCCCGAGAGAGTCTCTTCTCTCGAAGCCTACGTCTTGTTTCTACATCTCTAAAATTGCCTCCGGAATTTTTTCTTTGGAAAATCATATTCATGTTTGTAATTAGAGTATTGAAACATAACATGGACATCTGGAGAACTAAAGATAAATGCTTTCTACAATGACCATTTATTATTCTTTGAGTTGAGATGATAAAATTAACCTTTAAAAAAGACCTACTTGCATGGCACATATATTTGGTCACTGGATTCTGCTAGATTCAGTCGTACAGTGGCGTAAATGGGTATTAAAAAATAGTTGAGTGATAAAATAATGTCAAATAAAAGTTTAGGAACATATATCATCAATTGTAAATTATCGGGTGATAAAAAATGCATGAATATCATAATATATGTATATTGTAAAATTCTAATCTTTTTCAAATATTATTTGATAATACGGAATCTTATAGAACACAATTGCGTAAAAGAGGAGACACTGACAAATGAGAGAATTTTAGAATTAAAATATTTCTTAATTATTTACTTAGTTATTATTTATTAATTATTTTAAATAATCGGACTGTAAATTGATTAGTTAAATAGAAGAAATTCGAACTATAATCTTTTATTAAAAAATTTAAAATTATTTAAAATAATAATAATAATGTTTCTTGTCCTGTCATCACAGCTTCTCTTTTGTTTCACACACTTTCTTTCTTTAACAACCATTCGATTTTTACTGATTCCACGTGATTTCTTATGACCATTTCTTTTTCTTTACTCATTCTTTTATTTTTTACCTGATGATCACTGCCATCCAATGCTCTTTTGTTCTCATTTGTTCTCTGTATTGTATTTTATTCTTCTTGTTCTTTATCAACCCATTGCACCGCCTCATTTCTTTTCCTTTACCTGATAACCACTGCGGATATTTTCTTATTCTTTTTCTTTGATTCTTTCTCTCCACCGCCAGATTCTCATTATTTTTCTCTTTTTAAGTTTCTTTCCCCCCGTTACTTGGTTGTGTCTCAGCAGCCATTTTTCTACGGCAACGTGTACCTATATCTTATCATCTTTTGTTCAGATCTCCCTCATCCTCCTTATGCCAAGAACATGTCATTGGTTTCGATAGTACAGGAATCTAACAAGCTGTTGCTTGGTTACTATACCACTGGAGTGAAATCAATCTAAGGTCAGTATTTTTGTTCCTCTGTAAATTTAAATTTATTTGGTGTCTGTGATTTATCTGTCTCGAGTTAATAGTAGTTGAGTAGATTGTATTAGCATTAAGCTCTGCCTTCTATGAATCTACATATACTCAAAGGTCCTTTCGACTATGTCTGTGGACAGGTTGTGGGAATATCCTGTAATGAATTCGTTTTCACGAATATACTTCCAAATTCTTTTCACTATGCTTTTATGGATCCTTCATTTGCTTTGATATTAAACTGGACAATCTGAAATATGCTGCAGATCAATTCCTCACATCATTCCATGAATACCATCTACATTATCAAACTTTACCGCTTGGAAGAGAAACTTCAGCCAGAATAACTGTGCTGTTCTTTTCCAACTTTTCTCTGGACCAATAATCAGCTCAAAGGAGAAAACCCATATATGAATCTGAGCAGGAACGGAGATAGTGTTCAAATCCTGAAGAATCATCATCTCCCTTACTCGGGTCCTATTTCCTCGAGTTCAGTAGCATGATCGGAGCATTTATTACTTATGAGTCACTTTCTTTAGAAGCCTTAGCTATAAAGTTGGTAATTTTTTATTGACAAGCCACAACTCAACAACGTTGGTATTGTCGAGTCATCCCTCACAATTGGTCTTAATTGACATCCGCTTTAGGCATTATTCAGCTAAATCCTTTTCTGGAGACTCTTAGCCAGTTTAAGCACTCTGGGAACAAAATATACTTGGTCATAAATTATAGGAAAGTAATGGATGTATATGAGGTTGGTGTTGGTAAAATTAGAATGTACTAAAACATGATATATTTGAAATTGCCATAATCTTCTGTAAAGGCCTAATGATGTTATCATTTGTGAACTTAATACAGCATTTGAGTTTAGTCACAAAGATGTGACTTTAGGTTGGAATACTCGATTGTAACTTTAGGTTGGAATACTTGATTTTAATGGTCTTTATCTTTTCCAACAATACAGAAACTAAAAGTTCGATAAATTTTTTTTCTGAATATTGAAATAGTAAGATAATGGGTTCTATCTTAATGGTCATTAGAGTGAAATTTCATATTCCTTTTATTTCGAAAGTCATGCTGGAGGCAAGCCTTTGGTGAAACACCATCTTAATGAGTGAAAAGTCTTTTAAGTTCATAACTGTTCTGTCACCAATGATCTGGGTTGCTGCAGTTGCAAACATACTTCCTCGAGTTGAATATCGGTTTTTATTTGTAGACCATTTTGAGGATCTTGCTAATCCCTTGTTTTGTCAATTCTAGATTTCTAGGAAATAAATAGCGTTAAGAGGATACACTCGCGGTAACATGTCCTCGCCCGTGAAAGAATATTGTTCATAGAAGAATAAGTAAATTGTAAGTGTACATGAATTTTATCTAACATACCTATTTGTCGAAAAATCAAAACCTAACTAGCAAATGGTGTTGAGGATTGGTAGTTGATATGGTGTCCTTGCYGTCCCTTAGGTATGATTGCAGTTGAATGAGTCAYCACCTGCCTCTCGAAGTCAGTACTATCATTGGAAAAGATAGAAATCCACAATAGAACATCTTGAAATGCAATCTAACGAGGTTGTTTGTACAATTACATATGTAGAACGAAATACACCATAGTGAAAGTGTAATGGACTGACACTCCTCGCTCTTGCTCCAAAATTCAAAGTCTTTAGATCTGTATCTGTTACTATAAAAACAAAGAAAAGACTATGAACGCTGACTCAGTGAGTTTTTCATGTTTGCAAAGTGAGTTAGAAAATAAAGTTGTAATACATGCTTAGCAATATAATAAAAGCCGTTATGGGAAGTTGTTTTGAGTATTTGGTAGACAAGACATTTGATCAAAGAAGTGCTAAAAACCTTTGCTGAGAAAATAAAATAAATCACAAGGTAATGCATAGTTACTATAGAGTAAAACTCTACACGATCTAGTAACAGTAGTCCTATCCCTCTGAACTTTACGCATGTGATTTTTTACTTTATCACCTTGTACAATCAATTGTACCCGCTAGCTAAGGTAGTCAACCGCCCTCGAGTTAAGTTTCCTATCAAGCATATGACTATCCACAATCAAATTTGGGCACCGAATGATACGAACCGTCTGCCTAATGCATTCCTAGTCCATCACTGGCCATCCAGTCGTTCGCCAAGGGTTGGCGTACTTTGATACTGTCTGGACTAGCTCAAGAGGTACTCATACTTGGGACTAGCCAAGTAGAGTGCTTTGCCAACTAATTATTCAGAGTTCATCAATTGAGTATTCAATTCTATCGATCAATGCAACCAATCAGTTTAATAGTGATCTCAAAAATGTTTTTAGTATAATTTTGTCAAATCAATCAGTAGAAATCACAAGTATGTCAATCATAATTCGAAAATTTTCCTTCAACATTTTCTGGAAATAAACTTTGCAAACATGAATGCCATTCAGTGACAATATTTTTTCAAGAAATGAGATTTAATCAAGGTCATAAAATGGCGTGCTCAAAAAATAATTTCAAGAAATCGATGAAAAATAATTTATAAGTAACTCAAATTCTATTTGCAGCAAAAAATAATTGATAAGAAATTTTAAATTAAGCATATGAGAATTCTTGGAATCGTATCTAAATTACACTTAAACAAAAATAAGCACTTTTGTGAAATTTAAAAGACAGAGGAATTCACCTGTGACTTGATTAATCGGGAAAAGTTTTACTGTCGAACGCTACCTAAAGTAATTTGTAAGAATCTCCTCAGTAATAAATCATGCCAATTGCATAAAGTTATTCTAAATAAACCTACCTAAACATTAACTTGGCCTTTAAGAATAATCAAGTCTATTTTAAAAGTTTAGTAGGGTTTATAKGTGGGATATATAACATTTTAGGGTTTCCCGAGCATGGATACAACCTGAGCTAGTATAATATTTTTTAATTTATAACAACTTAGGAAATTATGTTAAAAGTGTAAAACTATCTAATTGTATATGATAGGATTTAGAGAATGTATTCGTAAAAAAAATTGTAACGTAGTGTTGTAAAATCAATTTGACAGAAATGTACAACAGTGAATGTTTAATGTATTAGACTTATAATACTTTGAGTTTCTAAAAGAGTTTGGCGTGAGAATGTTCCTAGAATAAAAAGGTTTACAGTCATGTAAGTATTTAAGCTTAAAGAGGTCCGAATATTACCATTTTGAATGGGAATAAGAGTTTCATCTGCAATTGGTTAAAACTGAYCTTACGTAAAAGATCAACTCAYATCTTGAGTTTTACAAGCTCAATGCAATTTGGATTAAAGTCTTCTAAAGATCCGTGGATTTTTAGCCACATATCACAATCTAAAATTCACTTAGTAACAGAGTTTGTATACCGGATTTAGGGTACACATTATTCTGGTTCAACCAGAAAGCTGTATATATTTTATTGGTTATATCTTGAAACTTATGTAACTTTAGATGGTCCATTCTATATCATTGCAAATCTGTAAGATTTAGCTTACTATTGTCTAACTTATAKGGCCATAAAAACATTGTTCTCCCATCCAAAACTTAAGTATAAATAGGAATAAATCTGAACATATCATAGACTTACATGTTCTTTCCATTTTAATTCTCGTTGCATCTTTGCTGAATTTAAACATCATTAAATATACTTRTCCAACTCCTTATTCTTAATTTATAAGACCATCGGCCTTTAACTTAGTSAATTATGCAATAGCCGTGCATCATTTTCAGTTCTTATAATCGAAATAATACACATATAGCATTCATATAAGCATCACTCCGACATGCTAAATCCACATTATATCTTGCCAAAGGTTTACAAACTTACTTGCTTGACATTTGCAGTAAGAGATGGATGAACTTCGTCCTACTCACTTGGCAGAAAATGTGAATGAAAGAGAATGGAGTAGGACTTCAATTGCTAGTTGAAACTCTAGAGTTTTCCTCACTGCCCAAACTTGGATGTTATTGATTTCCAAAAGAGCTAAAGTGATATATACACACATATACTTATGTTTTTTCTGGGATGAAGAAGGAAAGAAATGAAACTTTCCTGGGTGTTCTCGGTGATGTAATGGATAGCAGAAATTAGCTGAATATTTTTGCAAGGAATGGCGTGACAGGGTACAATTTGTTGTGATTTTCCAAGCTTTCTCTCAGCTTTATATGGGAATGCTAGGTGGTGAAATCAAGGCTGGTAATGGAAGGAAGATTCAGCCAGAAGAAGGAAGAAAGAAAGTAGGAACTTCCTGTTGCTAATTTAGAGCTCAAATTGAAATTGAACTCTTTGAAGAAGGAGGGTTTGACACATGGGGTRGACAATTGCTAATATTCTAGCTAAACGCTTCTATTATTCAGATGACACACCATGGGCAACTGCCAAATTCTTTGCTAAGGTATTATAGAAACCGGACAGCACACACAATGGAATGACAACTGTAATTCTTGGCTGCATCATCCTAATTTTGGACAACACACTAGCTGATATTTCATCACGCTTCAATCATGCCTTAGGGGGGAATTTAGCTAAGAAGTAAACTAAAAATTTGAGGGTAATTAAATGGAATTTGGGCGGCAATAAGAAGGCTAAAACTCGACTACAAGAAGAAAAGAAAAAGTGAAACTGAATTCTTTTGGATAGCTTAAGTAGAGCCAAAATTTGGACTCTGATTGACACCCTTAGAATAAAACAATTTATGCTCTAGTATATTAACACATATTTTACATGCATCGATGGATTCTTAAACTAAAATTTAACTAAAAGTTTGCTGAATTTTGAAGGAATAGGCTTGGCTTTATGAGGACAGGGGCACGATAGGTAATGGTAGTTTTATGAAAAAGATTAAATTAGGAATTCAAACTAACTAAGTTGAATATCGATTAGGAAGAGAAGAGAAAAAATGAAATTTTGAGTTTAGAAGAATTGTTTGAATTTAAGAAGCAAAGCTGAAGAAGAGTCATGGTCAATTATATGCATGCAAGGTGATAAGAAATTATCTATTAGTCACAATAGGAAAGGGATTTCAAAGCTGGATTAAGTCGAGCAAATGTTCGGGTTTATCTTAACGGTAAAATTCTACCACAATTCCAAGCTTAATAAATATTTTACACCTAGATATACTAAGGCCTAACATTATATATCTACTCTTGTAATCATCAGTTATTCACTCATAGAAATATTTGGGGCCTCACGGTTGATATCTCCCAAGATTGCCCCAAGCTAAGTATTTTATTCTATATAACCTCTATGTTAGCAGAAATCTTGGATTCCTGTTTATCTTGGCACCTCTTTGTGGCAGGGATCACTTAAAAGAGTTTCATTTATATTCTTTTTTCTCAAAAAATTAATAATTTATTATATTATATATAATTAAGTTTGAAGGACAATTCCTCAGACGTCGCATGCCATATGAATTCTTAACCCATGAAGAGATCTTCAACCAGAATGCAAAACCTCCTATGGAGATGGTTCACTTGGCACCTATGAGAAGGATTTCCTTAACTTGTTATTGAGTACTTTAGCTTGCAAAGCCTTGATGGCTGCTCAGTAAGATGTCATATATTTATTTTCACTCCTTTAAGCCCTATGAAAATAAGACAATGGTCCGTTTTCAAAATGATGGAGTTGGAAAAGTAGTGGATTTACAAGTGATAAAATTGAAAGAACAAAAAGAATATGGAATCCACCAGAAAAAAGGAACAATTTTTCAGAAAACTCTATATCAAGTTTCATTAAAATGTTAGGGGCTTGGGTAACAATTGAGGAATCATTTACTTTCCTTTGATTAGCATAGCTTTATTACAAAATATAAACTAAGATGATTTCTTATGATATGACCATAGGACACGATACATGAATTAAGGATACCTGATGAGTCCTTCTATTTTATAAACTCCCACATGCAGTGATTTCGATACTCTAGAGAAATATTTTCACGTACTTCTAAATGTTTTAACGTGTTCCTCTGTTTTATGAACTTCCAAGAATCACGTTAAAACATCGATTAGAAATGTTTTTTTAAAGGACAATTCCTCATACGTCGCATGCCATA
>MEJB01000001.1:6706678-6721970 GCA_001752375.1 Rhazya stricta | reverse complement strand
AAGGCTAAAATAGGAAAATCACCCTTACTTGAATTTTGAAAATGTAATCTAATGAGTCATGTAATATTAGATTTTAGCCCTATTTGGCAACTCATTCAACACTTACAATTGAATGAATTAAAAACTTATTGAATTAAGAGCATTTGATTAATTTAATTTTGTAATGTCTTAATACATCAAACATATTTTTATTAAGAAATTATAAATTAAAAATTACAAAATTTAATATTCAAATTCATAAATTACAAAAAAAATATTTATCATTTATAAATTTAATTATTTTTCATATTTCAATCATCAGATTTAGGGTCATATCAAACGAAGCCTAACTTGTTAGTTAATGAATTATTATTATCAAGATAAAACAGTTTATGTTAGTACTATAATTCCAATTTCCACTCACTTTACCTTAAAATACCCCCCACAAAATCTGAAAGCAAGTGTCGACCTTCATTTTCTATTATATGTTTTTATAGAATATATTTTCCTTTATAAACATATACAATAATATATGCCTCTTTTAGGACAAAAATAACTATTTATACGTCACATTTAAGATTCTGAAATAGAATGAAATGAATTGCGTTTTCACCCAAAGGTCTTTTCCATCCAAAATGGGGTTGGAATCCTCTTTCTATTTCATTGGTTGGAAGGAAAGGTATACTGGAAAAACGATCCATTTCTTGCACTTGGTAGAATTGATGTCCAATATCATAACATGAAACTTAATTTAATATGACCTAAATGCTATGCCATATAGTATTTGTTAAACTAGATGCTAAAATTCAATGTTTAAATAAATGATTACTTTTGAAATCATCATTTGTTATTGTTGATGCCTAAAAATAATCGACGAATGGTTGAGGCAGAAAACAACGGCTGATCCGACAGAACCAGCATAGATGAAAACCCAAGGGTGCGAGTAGGCGAAACGACTAATTGACAAAATCACGTATGCCAAAGCTTCACTCATGCAAGTATATACGATCCACAAGTAATATAGAGTGAATAAGAGTATCGTCCCACGAGGATTTTTGGTTCACAAGTGATGGTTTAAATTCCTAATAAAATCAATTGGTTTATTGGTTGTCATAAAAATAAAGTAAAATAACTAAAATATCTAATCGCAATGATTCAAAAATAAGCATAGTAATCACACAAACGATATAATCAAGAGCTTAAAGGTGAGTTAAAGTTAAGAATCCCTATGTACTAATGTCGAAGAAGTCAAAACATCAATGCTGCAGCCTGGCTRCAGCAATGACTTCTGAGCAAATRCTATAGCAAAGGCTTAGCCGCAACATCAATGCTGCAGGCTGCAGTAATGGCTGCTGGGCAAATGCTACAGCAAAGGCTTAGCTAAATCGCGATAAAAATGATCTCACCCTTTCTGTTTGTTGGTCCTTGTTACAATTTCACTAAGTTGTTCTACCTGCCAGAGTTACTTAGCTTAAAGGAACGTGAATAAAGTTCAAGTCTCATGTGATGTTATAGGTGGAATATGAATGTCTCCTATATTGTATAGTATCCTTAATAGATTAAACCTTATCTCAAGATAACCAAACACACATCTATTCAAGTCTTTCACCTCTTTCACTACCTTTCGGAGTTCAAGAGACTCACACAAGCACTATTAATGGCCAATAAAATAGTCAATGTAAACAACACATAATCTTGAGTAAAGCATTTATAAAGAGCAACCCCTTGCTTAAATCATTTAAATAGACATTAAACACATAGGTTCATCAAAACTCTAACTTCTAAGAAGTTAGTTCATCTTCTTAGATAAAGTGAAAATAGGATGTGAAAGATTAACATATTGAAATGCATCTTGAAATAATCACTAAGAGAAGGAGAAACTAAGCCTAAAGAGGTTGATGAAGTCCAATGGTGAAGGCTTCCTTCAAGTCTTCTTCTTCTTCTTCCAAGCTTCCCTCTTGTGCTTCCTTTCTCTCTCCTCTTCTCTTTTCTTGCTTTTTTGCTCTTGATTCCCAAAAATTTCCAAATGCCCCATCCAAATTAGCCTTCTCCCTTTTATCCCCTGAAGCTTGGCAAAAAGGTGTCATAAACACTTTTTTGCTTTTTGCTTTTTTGCTTTTTACTTTTTGCTTTATGAACTTCAAATTTGACTTTCTTCTCTTAACAACGATGACTTTTCTTTTCTTCCTTGACTCTCTTTCTTTGAATAAAATATTTCTTTTTGCTTGTAGTATTCAATGCTACAGCCTTTGGTCGCAGCATTGAATAAATCTTTACTTATTCATAAAGTGACATTTTGTTTTGCTTATAGAATCATTTTCCTTACAAAATAGAGTATTTTATCTTAGCAAATGCATATGAATTCTGTAATTTCACACTATTATACAATTAAAGTCACTTGGTCGACTCTAAGCAATATTCAAGGTAAAATAGAATTAAGTCGCATTTCATAATACTAAAAATGGTGAAAATATGTACATAATCTCCAGTAAAATCAATGGTTTTTCACTCACATCAACAACTAAAAAGCTTAGTGGTTGATGAAAGTCAAAAAAGAACCATATTATAGATCGACCAATGAGCAAGGGAAAGAGTCAGTCGAATCGACAGAGATAGCGCGAAATCAAGCTATCGGTTCCTCAACAAGATAAATTCAGAACCATGCAGAGTAGCTGATTGAGGCGTAGGTGGGCCAAGAAAATAGCACAGCAAGAGGAAACATGACATAATGACAGTTGTTTTTCTTGGCCACCAGCTAGTAGGAATGTTGCAAGATGGAGTATAAATAAGAATAAACAAAATARAGAAGGAATAATCGGTCAACCCAACAATCAAGCAAATTATCTTCATCTTTACAAGTTTATCTATGTTTTCATTAGTTAGCTAGCTTTATGATCAACTTTGTAGTGTTAATAGATTTCATTTGCTTTGTTATTTAAGTTTCATGCATGTTTTCTACAATGTTTATGAAATTGAAGTCTTATTTGCTTTCACTTACTTGCTTTCATAGATGTTAATCATTTTACAGCTTAATACCATAATCTGTTTGTTGATTCAAGTTGTCAGCCTTCTCTTGCATTACTTTGTTTTCTTTATTGCTTTTCTTAGACTTAGCCTACATATAGTTGCTTAATTTACTTAGCTTTATTAGTACTTTGTTTAGCATATACCCTAGCTTAGCTACTCTAGTATAACCCTAATCTACTTCGCATCGGCTAACATTATTTCCCATTCAGTATAATCACTCGGCTAGCTTTAGCTATCTTGGTTGCATCTTTGTTGTTTGGTGTTTTGTAGCTTATACTTGCGTGCTTGCTCAGCTTGCTCACTTTGCTAATATCTTGGCTATAGCAAACAATTATTTTCCTAGTTATCTTAGTTGATTTACACACTTTGTGAGGGCTTACTTAAGCTAACTCAAGAACCTCACATACAAAAAAGAGGTAGCAACGATCCAGTTTGCCAATTAGATGGCTAGCCAACTAGAATCCAGGTCTCATTATGTTGAAAAGCTCAGTACGCCACAATCAGGATAGTCGATTTAGCTATACAATTTTTGCATGCCAACAATTACCAATGTTATACTTGTTATTGTTCAATTTTGTTTTTCAATTAGCTTTTTGCCGAAGTTGATTAGTGGGGAAGGACAGCTTTTTTATTTAGCATGGAAAACAAATGGACTCTCCAGTGAAACCAATCCAAGTTGTTATAATGAAACCATGAAAAGAATAGGTTCTCTAGTGAAACCATCATAGTTTCAGTGAAAATGAGTATCCAACTATGGCCTTATGATACATTGATTTTACTTCTAGATTATGGAGAATTTCAAATGTAATTATCGTTAATTAAGTAAATACTTCATTATGTATCAATTTCGCTTTTGTAGGAAATAAATTGTGAAAACCAAAGGTGAAAATGAAAAAAAAAAAAAAAAAACTCTATGGAACTTACATAGATGAATGGAGGATAGAAAGAAATTCGAAATGGACCTAGTTTGACCTAATCTAGATGTCGTTTGGAGCTTGATCCATCCAAACCCATACTGGTTCAAAAGAAAGCATTAAAGCATACGTGTCAAGTGCTAGTTTTTTAGATCAAACTGGTGCCTAATATAGAGGATCTTAATACTGAAAAACTTGCGTAAATTAACGTAGGGATCCACCGTCGATTAGGGTTTTCCTTCCTATTTATGTTTGATTTCCGCGCAAAAAAGACCATTTCTCGCCATTCAAGCTTGATAAACATCAGGAGAGGAGAATTGACACTAAATACGAGGATTTGGGCTTGAAGATCAAAGAAAATTGTGTTTTAAGTTGTTTAGTGATTTTTTTTCCTTCTTGTCATTAAGTTCAATACTTCAAGTTTTATTTCAATATAATTGAACAAGCCTTTGTTCTATGACCATGATGGAATATATTGTTATTTTATGTTATTTTATTTTATGTTTCCATTATTGATATATTAAATTATATTGAAGTCTTATTATTATTCTTAATGTTCGCTTGAATGACTGACCATCATTTAATTGATTCTCACATTGTATAGGGTGGTGAGAGATAATACCTAAACAATTAGGTCAAATAACAAGACAATAAACTCGTATGTGAAATAGAGATATTCACATTACTTGGGCAGTTGAATAAAACCATATGTTTAAGGCATTTTGCTAGGTATGTAGAGTCAAACATATAGATATAGTTTGATTCCTTAGGAGAATCAGTCAAGTATAGCTTGAAAAAGCATATTTGATAAATTAGGTTTTGTTTGGTCAATTATTAACACACTAATATGAAAAGTTGATAGAAAACATAAATTACATTAGGTGAAATCATGTGGCTTAGGAGCTCTTCTTATTAATTCTTTTATTCTCTTTTAAGTTGTTTCTTGTTAATCATGTAATTTGGTTAGAACCTTATTATATCTTTATTATTTGATTGGCTATATACAATTAAGTTGATAAGAGAGTGATAATTATGATTAATTCCCTATGAGATCGATATCTTCATACTATATTACTTGATGTGACTTAATGCACTTGTTATTATTACTTGCATCCCCTTAGTAGTTGGAACTAATTAAAGTGTACAATTATACCTTAAATTTTGAAATACATATCTTTTTAAATTATCTTCAATAACTAAAGTATTATTAAATTACTAATAAAATAGAAAGGGGTGAAATCGACACCTCAAATAACAATTCACTTATATGGTCATTGATGCCACTTGACTTTTTCAAAATCAATCCATTAAGTTTATAATTCCTAATGTGCCCTCTTAATATCTTTGAAAGATAATAGGAGAAAAGATAAATTTCATTGATAAATCAAACTTTGAATTTTCAACTTCGAATAGGATTCTTGTGACTAGCCAGTCGAAGGTTTCTGCCGGCCCCAAAGTAGTTGATGACATCATCGATATGAGATTGCTCGCTTCATTCCGGAGCTATCAAGTTATGGGATCAAACCCTAAATGATTAGAAAGATCTAGGCATTGACATTATAATTGCACCCGATGGTTGAATGTCAGGGCAATTTGGCTGTATTAGAAACATGGCCATAACTTTGATCTTCTTTATCTAAGGAGATCAAACCCTTTCATGGACCACGATATGGAGTTTATAATGAGAGAAATGCAAGAAGAGAGCCTCTAACGTGACATGTGTTTCTTGGGTGTGGAAGGATTGCAGAACAAATATATTTAAAAATCAAAAATACGTTTTTCATTATATTTACAGACAAATTCAAGAGGGAATTAGTAATGTGGGTGAAAATTCATTAATTATACTTGTATATATTGACCTATTCAAACTTTTTTTGTTGAGCCAATGTACTATTTTATGCTGCTTTGCCTCAAACATTAGCTAAATTTATTCAAGTAACATATCTCTTGGTGATTTGTGAAATTGTAGAATTCATTAGCTTTTACTTAGTTAAAATACCTTATTTTTTTGGAAAGTGATTCTACCTTAGATTTTTGGTGTAACTTGAAAAAGAATGAAGGATGACAAATTTGACAGCAATGCTATTGCATTATCTATAGCAATGACAGTCTTGGAAAGAGTAAGTAATATGATGTAATTCAAAGGCAAATGCCAATGGGAGGTGCCATCTGAAATGCACTAACCAGGAGAAGAACAAAAGTAAATGTGACATTTGGAAAGTGCAAAAAGTAGAAAAATGACACATGCCTTCATGAAGATAAGAGAGCTTGACAAGTGTCCTGCTTTTTTTCAAGACTTTAGGGCAATGAATTTTAAAGCTTCCAAGAGTCATTAACTCTTATAGAAACACACACATAAAGAGCTGTCGAAGCTTGTGAAGGGACGAGAAATAGAGCAAAAAGGAAGAAGAAGCTAACGATCAAAGTGAAAAAGAAGAAACCAAGGGATCTTTATCATAGGACTTCACTRGTTCAACTTTAGGCTTTGTTTCTCTATTTCGTTATCCACTTTTAAGATGTTGCACATTGAACATTTAAGCTTTTGGATAGTTGAGAACATGAACTAACTTTATAAAGTTGGAGTCAATGATGAACTTTTGTATATGACGGCTAAGTAAATTTTGCATATCTTGTATGATTCATCCAGAGGTGCTATTTATTGTACATTTACTATTTCTTGGCCATTAATGATAGATGTTGGATCTTTTTGAAGGTTGAAGGACATTATTACAATGGACTTCTTGAATGAGTGTATGTTTTGAGTATCTTAGAGTATTCCATTTAAAAATACTATAGATATATATGTTTAGCCCATAAGACCTTTGAAACTTGCACAATATTTGGGTTTATTAAGTTAATTAGCACTAAAAAGTGAACCAACCTAGAAAATAGGACCAAGGACCAGCAAATCTGGAAGAAGTGAGGTCATAGATTTATTTCGATTTGCGTGACCGACATTGGGATAACATCACTTATAGCATTGCATAATCATTAGTATACTGGAGATTCATTGGCTATAACTCACTTTTACCCTTGAAATCATCTCCTGATAGACTATTGTTGTTATTGTTTTTATTACCATCTTTGTAATTAGTGAAATTAACTACAATTTTATTTTATTTTAGTGATATAAAATTGTAACAAATTATTGTTTATTGGAGATTTTTATAACTATCTTTTACATAACCAATTCTCGTGGAATGATACTTAACTTACTCTTATGACTTATGAATTGTGTACAATTGAATACATATGCGATTCCATGTATCAATTAGCAAAATGATTCCTTATAAGGATGTGTCAAAAGTAAATTTTAATTTTACAAAATTTCTTGAAAAGAATATATATAATAAGTGGTTTGAGTTGGAGGATGGATTTCGAGGGTTTTGTTATGCAAGCTGATTAAAAGGATGGTTTAGGAATTACATTGTCAATGGATTAGTCCTGAAAGAGTCAAGGGTTTTAATACCCATACATGGAAATTATGATCTTAAAGTGTGGATTTAGTCGCTCTCTCAAAGTATTATGTTTAGGAAGGTCCCTTTTAATAAAATTGAAGTTTGAAGACTAAAGTTTGAAGTTTGAAAAGTAGCGGAATTTATAGACAATGAAATTTGCTTCAAATTCACTTTGTCGTCTAATTTTAAATGCAAAATCTTGTAATGTAATATGCAATTGTCTTAATATATTAAGTCAAAATAACATTATTTAAAATCTATAGGAGTAACTAAAATCATTTAATGTATTAAAACATTACAAAATTATATTATCAAACGGTCGTAATTTAATAAACTTTTAATTCGTTTAGTTTTAAATAATGAATTGGATTATCAAATATGACCTAAGTAGCAAAACTTTAATTATATGCTCTTATATCATTTTTTGTTGAATAATATATATGCGTTTATTTATTTTTAAAAAGTTAACACAGTAAAAAAGTAATATACTAAAAACTTTAATAAAATGCTATATTAATAATATGCCTAAAATATTATATTTAGTAAAAGGAAAGTTTTTGGTACATGCTCTTATATTCCTTTTGGCTACCTTTCCATTTTTATGAATAATAAATATACATTACTGTATAGTTAAAAAAGTTAACATAATAAAAAAGGAGTATTTTGAAAAATTAAATAAATACTAGATTAATAATATATACAAAAAGATGTTAAAACATTATTTTTTAATAACGGTCACTTGAGTGAGGAAATGTTTAATCTAGTACTCCGATTATACTATCTAGACCATATTTAGTAATGTAATTTAATATTTAATTTGAATCAATTTTCTCTATTTAAATTCAACTAATTTTTAAACTTTTATTTTTAAATTAAGTGTTTACACTTCAATTTTATCAAACGGCCTTAATTCTTTTTTTTCCTCCAAATAATAAATTAAAGATTCATAGGCTTTACTCCCTTACTCGGTTCAAGAAGAAGATGCAAATCTTGAAAGGGAACTTGAAATACATTTAGCACCAGAGGCTTATAATATGATTCTCTTGCACATTTAAGTAGAACGGAATGAACTCTCATTCCATTTCCAATATGCTTGTACCTTAACCATCTAATAATGTTCTGGATAGCACTATCTTTCTTAGTATTTTCTCTATTGACAATTGAAAATCGATAACACAAGATGGGTGGAGGCTTTTGGGATGTTTCTTGTGCACCTCTTTCAAAGTTTTGAACATTGAAAAATCGATAGAAGTTAATTTTATGGAACAACAAATGTCCATAGTTTTTGTTCACAACTTTAAGAAGCAAGCTTATCGAGATATGTTTTAGAAGAAATATTAGCAAAGAGTTCAAATTATCGGTCCATTTGTAGGCTCAATAATATGCCTCCAAATAATAGTGTTATTAGAATGAAATACAAAAAAAATATATATATTCTTTTGCTTGTGAAAAAATTGAGAAACTGCAGACGCTAAGTTTGGTTTATGAAAGGACATACGGGAAGGGAAAAGGAAAAGGAAMAGGAAAGGATGAAAAAGTCCTGAATAATTGTGTCATTTAGCTCATTTTTTTTGTCTCTTCCTTATTTTCATCAACTAGTTTCGCTTCACATTTCTCGTGTACAAAGAAAAAATTGAAAAAGGTGCTATAAAGGAGCCATAATTAGAACTAATTCTATGTAATATTGTTATCATTATATTATATTACTCAATACGACTTATTAGACTTGTTATTATTAGTAAATTTGTATCACTTTAAAGGCTAGAATTAATTAATATATTTTTTCTTTTAATACTAAAGTATTATCAAAATTTGCACCCAAAGCGAGATGTTAAGCACCATTGGCTGCTCTGCCATATGGCAGTGCAACTGCGGAAGCCATTGTAGTCTTCACTTACTCATCATCAACCACAATTTTTTTTTTTTTTTTTTTTTTGCATCGCCAGTAGAACTGCTTGCTGTTTCTTTCATAGAATCATGTGTTTTCTGGGTTTTATCTTGGATACACTGACCATCTTTCAAGGACGTTATCTTCACATTCCTGTCGTCTGCAACCTTTTTTTCTCCAAGAACATACTTCTTGATGTTTCCTTAAGAGACCCTCCGTTCTTGTTCTCTTGAACTTCTCTTTCTCATTAGCAACCAATTTTTCTTCCTTATCAGCGCAATTTCTGCGCATCTCAGTCACGGAGTCTTCAATTACGGTTTTCAAACTTCTCTTTCTCATCGGTTGCAATCCCCTTTTCTTCACCTACAAAATGACTCTTCATGACTTCATTCAAAAAATCTCTTGTTCCTTCATGTTTCTCATTAGCATCCTTCATGTCCATGTCTCCCGCTACAGATTTTCTTGTCATTTCTTTCGACTCTCTTTCGGCTCGTATACTCTAGTAGCCCTTAAGTAAACTTAAACCTACAAACTCAGTCAGAGAATTACTGAACCCTTTTTGATAAAATAAAAGTAATAAATTAACATGCTTGCTGAAACATTGCAAAAAAGTAGTTTTTTTTTTTAAAAAAAAAAGGAGCTGCTGAGCCGGCTTCATGCAGCTTCAACAGAGCCGGCTGAGCAGCTGCCAGAACCATTTTTTTCTCAAATTATTTTTTTTCAATTTTTGTCAAATTTAAATGGAAAAAAGTAGAAATTGAAATAATAACACAATAAAAGCGATAAATTATTAGTTTGAAAATATATTTGAAATAGTGTTGCATTTGAAAAATTAAGGTGATGGTTCAACAAATATGCAAGTAAATAGCAAAGCTTTTAGTAAACGCTTTTATATCCTCCTTCAGACTATGACTCTAGATCTTTTAATACATTTTTCTCCTAAAATTAATCAGAATATGATTTGTATATATCTTTAACTCTTAAGATAGTAGGAGAAGAGGTGTTGGAGAGATTAATAATATATACAGGTTAGACATCGATTGGTGTTAGACATCATGCTTTGATTAATGGATAGATGTATGTAATAAGGAATGTAATAGGTAAATATAGCAGAAGATCTCTAATCGTATAGGCAGAAAATATAACGTGATAGGAAGATGCACCAAAAGATCTTCAACCTTTGCACTACCTTTCTCTTTTGTTCAATAAAATATGCAATGTATAGTTAACAAAGCTAACATAATAAAAAGGAATATATATTAAAAATTAAATAAATACTATATTAATATTATGTTTAGTTAATAGCAAAAATTTCCAAACATGCTCTTATAGCCTTTTTTGCTATCTCTCTTTTTTTGTTAAATAATAAATATACATTTACGTATARTTAAAAAAGTTAAAACAGTTAACGGGAATGTATTTATAATATATCTAAAAAAACGTTGATGAACGTATGGAAAGATTTTATTCATCGTGACATAAGTGAACAAATTTTTACTCCCATTACACTATTTAATCCTTAATTTTTTCTCTAGAGGATTTATTAAAAATTCATAAGCTCTGATCTTTACTCTTCAAAGGTTGATTGAAAAACATGGCTGAAATCGACTTAGAGTCCTATCCTCCAATTTTCCGCCCAAAGAACAACCCAAATCTGGGTGTTGACTCCGATGAGGCCAACAAAAATGTTCAAGATTTGGACCCTCTACCTGTCATAGATTTCGAGAGCATAAACCATGAAAAGCTCAGTGAAGCTTGCAAAGATTGGGGCATGTTTCGGGTGATCAACCATGGTATTCCATTGGCCCTATTGGACAAACTTCATGACCATGCCAAGAAACTCTTCTCTCTCAGCTTTGAATCCAAGCAAGCTTTCCTCAGTAGTCCTATGGCCTACTTCTGGGGTACCCCTGGCCTCACACAATCAGGAGCTGCCATATCCAACCGCAGGCAAAGCTTCAACTGGCTTGAAGGTTTTCATTTTCCTGTGGGTGCGCTATCTGGGTGCAAACATGAGGATCTCAAGCTTGAATCTTTCAGGTTAGCTTTCTCCATCCTAAGATGGAAAGTAACTTCATATACCAAACATTGTTCAGTTTTAGAAAGTACAAATTTTGCAGCCGGCAGTCCAAAATTATATGCCTTGCGAAGATTGAGGATATTGTTCTAACTAGCTCTTCCAATGTTTTTGAGTTTTAAGTAACATTTTCTCTTGCCAATCTAGTCTTATTCATGAGACTTATGGGAGAAATCAACTCTTTACTGCTAATTTTTCAAGTTGACTAGTGAAAGTGATTTGTTCATGAAATGTTGGAGTTGCGTAAAGTCTTTGCAGTAATTCTGAAACCAATGATTAAATTAGTTGGTTTAGTGATTGAATTTGGTCCAATTTTGGTTGTATCCAGTAGCGGAGCCTTATGGGAGAGGGGGTCCCAAAAATTTTCAAAAGTTGAGTCTCGGATTTATAAAATTCATCAATATATATAGTCAATGTATAGATGTATTTGGACTCAAATATATAGTTATGTGCCTCAAGATTAAACTCCTAGCTCTATCACATTGTATCTGTTTGCATTTACCTAAATGTGTCATTTACCTCTTTTTCTTTTCCTTCTTTTCACCAACTAGAGTTACTTCACCTTTCTCTTGTAAGAAGGAAACTCTCTGCAGCCTATTTATATCACTGATTGTATCTGTATGCATTTACCTAAATGTGTAATTTACGTTTTTTTTCCTCTTCCTTCTTTTCACCAACTAGAGTCACTTCACATTTCTCCTGTAAGAAGGAATCAATCTGCAGCTCATTTATGCAATGACAAGTTTCAACTGTTTTTGCATTTTGCAGGGCTTTGCTAGAAGAATATGGAGGTCACCAAACTAGGCTGGCAACAACACTTTTTGAGGCCTTGGCGTTGAATCTCAAGCTAGATCCAAGCCAAAGCAAATCATATTTGTCACCAGCAACAGGACACCTTCATGTTTATCGCTACCCACGTTGCTTTGAGTCTGAGCGAGCCTGGGCCTTGGACGGACACACAAACACTTCTGTGCTCTCAATTTTGCACGAAGGTCAAGTTGGTGGCCTTCAAGTACTCTACAAAGATGATCAATGGTTCGATATCAAACCGGTTTTCAATTCGCTTGTTGTTAATGTTGGAGATATGTTTCAGGTATATTATATTACATATATATATATATATATATATATTGTCGGTCGAGATATGAATATATATTAAAATTTTATCGGTTAAAATTACAATGAAATCAACTAAGTGATTAACTTAGTGTGGTTTGTTTTTTATGTTGATAGGCTATGAGTGATGATATTTTTGTAGCTGTCAAGCAGAGGGTGAAGGTGAATAAAAATAAAGAGCGAATATCGATTGGTTATTTTGTGCCCCCATATGAAGATGTTGTGATCAAAAGCTCAAAATACAAGCCATTTACTTATACAGAATTTCGAGAAGAAGTCCGAGAAGACTTGAAGACTGTTGGCTACAAGATTGGTCTGCCAAAGTTCAAGCTTGAGGAAACCCCTTAAGTTTGGGGAAAAAGGGGGGAAAAAAAAAAAAGGGAGGAGCTATTCTAAAGATAGATAAGTTGATATAACTTGTGCCTCCTTTTTTTTTTTTTTTTTGGGTAGGATTCTCTTTGTTTGCAGTTTGGTAGGTTTTGGAATTTTTTCCCTTGCTTTTGTTGGAAACCACAAAAAGAACATTCAGATTATATATTGTTCGGATTTTTCTCTTCTTTTTGTTGATGCATCCGTATTTTTATCTATTAAATTAGTATCTTTCTTGTTTTCTTCTTTCTTCTTCCTTGATTATATTGATCGTTACATTTCCAAATGTAATTTTTGTAAGAAATAAAATTTTAAAAATAATTTTAAAGTCAAAAAAGAATCTTTATTGAATTTATTTTTCCGCAATTTTGCACCCAAAGCATTGCATTTCATATAATTATGTAATTATAAGCACAAGCTTTATTATTATTAATTTAATTTAATTGATGTCTGAAGAAGTTGATGAATATTTGCTAATGCTTTATTTTTAGAAGCCCAAGTATTGGTTTATTATTATAAAATTTCATTGTGAAGTAGAGATATATTTATATGGTTTGTACAATCGTTGAGAACCTTACGTTTAATGCATTTTTTAAGATTAAATTGAGTATAGAGATATAGTTTAATTACTTGTTTGCCCAATGCATTCCCAGTCAACCATCGACAGCCCAATCTTTGGCCAAGGGTTGATTCACTYTGATACTATTGCCTAGACTAGCTCAAGAGGTACTAGTGCTGGGGACCAATCAAGGACAGTATTTTGCTTGCCGGACTAATTATTTAGAGCTTACCAATTGAATACTTAATACTATCAATCAATTCAATAGTGATCTGGAAAATGTTTTTAGTATCACTTAGCAACAAACAATAAGTAGAGATCATAAGTATGTCATTCATGATTCAAAAATTTTTGCTGAACAGTTTTTCATAAATTATGCACTGATAATTTCCAAGAAACAATATTTGAACAATTTCAAAAGATATATGTTCATAAAATAATTTTGAGAAATTTCATCTTTTGCAATTTGCAAAAATTAATTTAGAGGTAACTCAAAGTGTTTTACAAAATAAAATAATTGATAGAAAATTCAAATTAACCTAGGAGAAGTCTGGAAATCATATCTAGAGTACGCTTAATAAAAACATGCACTGCAAGAGTTTTTTAAAAGATAAAGGAATTCAAGTTAAAATAACAGTTATCTACAGTACGTTGAAAACAAGCACATTTTACGAAATTTTTAAAAGACAGAGGAACTCACTTGTGATTCTAATTAGTCAAAAAGTTTACTGTYTGTTGCCTYCTAAAATAATTCACAAGAATATCCTTAGTTACAATTCACAACAATCACACTCAAGTCATATCCAAAAACAAAAACGTTTCATGATAACTCGGCTTTATTGTTTAATCAGTTGCATGATTTTAAAATAGATATTTTATGGGCTGAGATCATTTGAAAAACTATATAATGTTTAAGGGTATACAACTATATATCAATATATATATGTATACTACATAATATATATATGGTATTGTGTATGAATTTACGGCTCTTAACTAGTCCGTGATTCATGAGAGGTTGTCTTTTGTGGAGACTTTTTAATGGTATTCGTGACTTAGGGATTGTTACGTTTGTGGCACTAACGTCCATTCCTAGACAAGCTTGTCGCTTTATTTGAGGAGCAATTGTATTTCTCTACCATAGATCTACTTTTGATATTTCACAAGCTGATTGGTTCCAAATTACTAAACTGATGCTAAGGTTTAATAATTTTTATTGCTATTATAGGATAAAGATAATGAGCTTTATTTAATAAATATCAAAAGAATTGGCTGAATATGTTCTTGATATTGTTAATGTAAGGTGTGTGGATAAATTATAATTCTCTCCTTAGTTGTACGCACCAGATAATATAGCACATGCCTTAATGTATCTAGGAGGAAGCGCGGTGTATATTCCAGAAACTATGAGAAATTATCTGTTGATATGTTACTAACTCACTCATCTTGATTTTTTAACTAGGGATTTACAATGGATGAATTATGTACTTTAAAATTCTTTCCCATATAGTCGAATATCTCTACAATGGATTTCTTATGTGTACTGCTAGAACTATTGCATAAAAGGTCTACCAAGGAATCAATTTCTCTGTACGCTCATTTTATGAAATTTATGAGTTGTTTAATAGAATTATCGGTTTTTCGGGCGGAGCGTAACTCTATGTTTAGTTTTTGGTACTTTAAGGTATTTCTTATATTTTTTATTCATGTATAATTATGTCAAGTCTTCTTTGAGAATATGAAGAATAAACTTGCAAAATGTTTGATTCCACTTCTATTAATGAGCATGAACCCTATTTGATTGTTTGCCATTGTCAGACTAATACACAGCGCAAGACTAACTTAACGCTATATAAGGTATTGCTGATGTTTTCAGATTCAAAATATGACAATCAATTCATTGGT
>MEJB01000001.1:6651835-6706653 GCA_001752375.1 Rhazya stricta | reverse complement strand
AAAAAAAAAAACTGAACTTTAAAGGTATGGATAAAATTCCAGATTTAAAGAAGAAATGCACAACTTATGTTCAATCGGCCAAATTGACCATACCTTAAAGATTAACTCATATCTTGATTTTTACAAGTTCAAATTGGATGAAATTTGTATTAAATTCTTCCTAAGATCCATGGATTTCTAACCAAATATTGCAATAAAAAGTCTACCAAGGAATCAAGTTTCTATGACCTGAATGTTGTTAAAAATTCTGGTTCGGCCAGAATAAACTCTAATGATCATTACTTAGGTTTTCTAAATTTTTAACATGAAATATTCAAGTCTAAAACATATAAGAAACTTCATATCCAAATAATGACATCACCATAAATATGCACTTAGAATACCCATGCAAGACCTACTTAATATTCTGATTTCCAGAAACAAACACAACACTCATGCACACAACTATSCTATATAATTCAAGCTTAATATAATTAAATTTTGGATTCAATCTTAACATTATTATCCTTAAATTGCTGCAAGGAGATGGATGGAATTGTAAGCTATATAAGTGAAAAGATTATAGAGTGTATGGCTGAAAGTTAGCTTCGAAGAAGAAGGGTTTTCAATTGTTTTTAGGAATAGAGAACAAAGCTGAATTGTGGGGTAACAAAAGTAAAAGTAGTTCGGTCAATGAAGGATGGTTATGAGGGAACTCAAGCCAAATTTATAGGAGCAGTTGTGGAACATTCAACTCTTGAATAAGAGAAAAGAAGAAATGCAGAAGAATGCCGGTTGGAGCGAAGAAGAATTGCCGGTAGTTTTTCTTTGCAAATGAAGAAGACACGTTCAATTTTTTGCTTGTACAATCCTTGAGCACATGCCACCTACATAGAGAGCTTCCAACTCCCTAATCACTCTATCGTCAAAGCTTGAAAAATCACCAAGGATAGCTATCCTACTCTATCTAAAATGATCTCAATCAGCCAGCACACATCAAGAATGAATGGCAGCTACGATATTCATGTTAAAACTCACCTAAATCGTACAGCACACACATGCACACTCTTTACACAGCAAGCCATGCATTTGTGGGTTTTAGAGGGCTAGGATTAAACCAAAATTAGGGATCAAAAGGTTGTGATATGGAGGAAAAAAAATCAGCCAAATGAAGCTGGAAAAGAAGGAGAAAATCGGCTAAAATGGAGTGGATTTTACTGGTCGTTTCAAACAAAAATGAAGAAGGAAATTTCCATTTTTCTTCTTCAAACCATGGTCAATTGAACCTAAAAGAGGCAGCTGTCAACACTCTAAATGATCTACCCTCAATGCTTACCAGTGCACCAAGATGATGTGTCAAATTCCTAGATAAACTCCTCATGCAACCAGAGAGCTCGCCTCCAAGTACCGGCTGGAATTTTCTTGCAAAAATTCTCCCAAGAATCGGATACCTAGATACACACTCACTTATGCAGATTCAAGCTACATAACTGACATGCATTGGGAACGTTTTAATGTAGTGGATTGAAACAAAGGTTTGAAGATCAACGGCTGTGATTTGAAAAGGAATAATCGGCTATCTGATATGAAGGAAAGAAGAGTCGATGGAAATATTGAATGAAACTTTGAGGTTTAAAGGCTGAAAATTGGATTAAAGTGAAAGTTAATAATGTAATAATTTATATTAAGAATAAAATAAAGTAGAATTTTCACAAAATAGAGCTGGTAAATTTTTGAAATTCAATTAACCGAGATTATGTTTGGGCTTATTCTAACTTTTTAATTCTACCCCATTCTAGGCCTAATATCTTATTTCTAAATATCCTAAGTCCTATAATAATTCTATTCGCGATATCATAACCTACATCGGTTTTTATCTTTTAGAAATATCTAGGTCATCACAAGTATATGTAAGGAATATTGGTCAACTTTTTTCGGGTAATATGTTTGAAAAGTCAGATTTCTAAAGCATGCTTTCCGCTGCTCTTTTGCCTCCTCTCGGCCAAATTTAATTGTGTTGAAGCAATGTAATTGTAAAAGTTACCTACAAATTTGTATTGGCCATGAAAGGTTTGTACTTGTGGTTTTTGGTATTGTGTGCTTAGTTGACTATGGATTTAGAATAGAATACTTAGAAATTGGTCTCATATGGAAATGTGTTAATATATGGACTAATTACGAAGATGTTAAACTTTGGCATGATTGAGACACCATGTAGACATAATACAAGAAATAGTATGATGGGATTTGTATCTTGAAATTGGATGGAATTAGAATTTGGAACTTGATTATAATTTACTCATTGTTAGGTTAAGGACAAAAGAATTTAAGAAGTTTAGCGAGTTTGAGCCTCTCAGTGTTCCACCGTTCTCCCTAAATCTATTTGAAAGTGACATATTCCCAACGTTTTCTTGAACTTTAATATTTCTGAAATTTATTCATCTGTTTTAAAGCATCGCATGATCCCATATCATTGTTTTAAAGAAAATAATGCCCACACCATAAAGGTTTTTTGAACTAACATTTAATTGACAAATTATTTTGCTTGGGAATTTATAACACATATCATATACATTCCAAACCTTTTAAAATAGAAATTCCCTAAATGTGTTACAGGTTCATATCATGATACAAAAGTATGTTTGAAACTGAACATTCCATGACAAATGGTTTCTGGCCGAGGACCTTGAAATATGTGCATAGTTTTCTGAAAGATCTCGATCCATGATTTATAAAATGTCTTCTACGGGACTTTTTGATTTATTGAAAGTGTCTTTGCAACACTATATGATTTGATTGGAAAATTGTTATTAGTATAGATTGCTAATGGAATGATGGAGTACTCTATCGACTATCCTGTGTACTAGTACCACGAGTAAAGTACTGTCCTTGGTTGGTCGTCAATGTGAGAATCTCTTAAGTCGTTTGGAATGATAGTGCTCGATGATAGTCAAAGGCCAAGACCGGTAGATCATACTTGTAGTAGATCATACCCTTGGCTTAAACTGAAAGATCATACTCTTGATTAGGAGGTTTAATCTGGGGACAACTGATTCTAGATTACCTGGCTAGTTGGTAACATATTGATTGATTGATTGATTGATTTGATGGAGTGAACGGTTGAAAGTTGCATGCACATATGAGGAGATAAGGCTGGTATATTGACCAAATCAGTTTCAAGTGGTAGTATTGTCGTTGGATTTATTCTATTGACTATTGAATGTTTAAATTGCTTGTTTTTGCATGACTTTTGTAGTTAGTTTTGGAAAAGATATTGATCCTTAAATTATTCCTTATATTTTACCAAGTCATCCTATCTCGAGATTAATTGATTAGGTTTCTGGTTTTGCAAGCCACGAGTTTCAAGGAAATGYATATTCTTATAGGAATTCATGATTTACATACAAGCATGCATGACCGAATAACATTTTATGTTTAGCTTATTTCATTTGGCTTTACTAAAAAGAAATTGTATCAAAAACTCACTACACACAAAGAACTCAATGAGCTTCGCTTGAACCAAGTTTTCAAATGTTTTCAGTGACAAGCAAGGATAAGTCATTAGGTTAAGAATGAGAATTCTCTATGTATTATCTTCTATTTCAAGCTAAAATTTTGGGTACTATGTTTAGGTTCATTATGGAAGCTTACGTTTTGGGCTGGTAAATTATTAGTACTGTTTAGACATTAATTGTACTCAGTATGTACAATGTGTATTATGGTTTATAATTTAGTTTCAACTGCTAAAATTATTCCTTTCGGCTAGTTGCTTATACTAGAGAGAGACTTAATATTGATCACCGTTGGAAGATAGACAATGACTTGTGTTTACTCCATTAGTACCTAGGAGTTAGTCGGATCTTTAAGTTTTTAAGTGTCATTAATATTTGTTTTCATAATGGCACGTGCTTATATTATTAACTAACTTTCATTGTTGTTCTTATTCGTTTTGGTAAACTATGGAACAAAGAATCCTACGATCAACTGCCTCAAGTTTCAAGGACATATTTTGAAGGAGTTAATAATGAATAGGAAGATCTACAAAACATTTTCAAGTGAAGCTATCTTAAAGTAGACTCTTCTGACTTTCCATGGGCTATACTCTAAGTACAATGTTTTTCATTGTATGTTGAGTTTTAATACTTTGTCAAACTTTTTTAGATCGTGATAAACTGCATTTAGATATTATGTTCTAATATTTGAACTCAAAATAATTTTCAAAACATTTATCAAAACATTCTTAATCCTATCAACAATTTATTAGATATAATTGAGTTTAATTTTGAAAGCATGTTATTGGGTTTGGCTTCATGTCTCGAACGTGCATTTTGATCAGTTTCAAATATATTGTAAKTATTTGTGTATGCTAAGAATGATATCCTCTATTGATACTCTTGAGCGCAACTTAATGGCTTTTCGACCGTCCAAAACTAGTCGAAAGTTGAGTCCTCAAAATCATATTTTCTTGTGTTTAAATCATTTGAAAAATATTCAAATTGCCTTTGATACCAATTTCGAGAGTCTTCAAATGGAAATTTCAAAAAAAACCATGGTAAGTCGGCCACGTGAAATATATGATGGATAGGTTTATTATTGTTTCACTAGATATAGGGCTAATAGGCTAATAGGACATGGTTTTCCCTCCTATCATTTTGAACAAGTGAAAAACAAGCAAGGATTTCATAGAAAATGTAAAATTCAGATTTCACAATATTCTTCTCTTAAAGCTAAAACTTTGAAAAAAATTGAGCTTCTTAATTTTGAGCTTCTTCCATCGAAAATAGAATATTTTTGTGAGTGCAATCCACATCTTCGCTTAAGTTTAGAATTGCTAGAATCCCCACTGTTTAGAGTGGACTGGATCTAGAACCTATCTATGTAAATCTCTTTGTGGATATAGGTTGTATAGGACATAAAACTTTTTTGAGAGTGAATATTAATTTTTTTTAAACAAAGATTGTGTAAAACCCTCTTGTGGGTGAGTCTTGTAGCAGCAGTATGTGAATATTGAGGTTGTACGAGATACATAAAATCCTTTCGAGGGTGAGTTTTGATTGGAGGGTTAAAGAGCTGTAGCACCCAAGCGTGGTGAACCCTTCGTATATTCATAGATTGCTGAGGAAAAGTTTATGTGACTTAGTAAAGTTTGAAGTCCGAAGGTTGTATTCTTAAGTAGTAGATGTAGACAAGAAAGGGATCGAACCACTATAAATCATTTGTTCCTTTATTCATTCTTTACAATTCAACATTTCTTTCTCAACTGATTGCACAAATGCTTCGTCTTTCTTTTATGATTAAACTTTTAATATGTTTCGATAAGACTTTGAAAAATACATTAAGTGGTTAAAAGTATCCATAATCTAATTCATCCTCAAAGTTCTTTCAAATGAAAAAGTATAGATGATGTATATATAATAGAGTAGGATGAATCCATCATTTAGGAGACAACATCATTATTAATAGAAACATCCACCGCCAACTAGATAATCGAAAAGTCATCTAGTTTATATAGCTTCCCTTTTGATGTCCGTCGTATAAAGAACATGCCTCGTAAAAATTTATCTGAATAAAAGAAATCCAATGGGGAAAAATTTTAGTGAAATAAAAAGAATTCRCTTTCATTCATGTCTAATACTCCCWCGATTGAAAGCACTTCTTAAAATCCTCATACCAACGTATACCAATTTTATTTCTCAACTTTTCAAATGTTATCATAGTTAGTAATGTCATAGTGAATAAATCAGCCACATTATCACTTGAGGGAATTTATTACACATCAATTTCACMTTTCTTTTAAAGATATTCATGAGTAAAAAACGTTTTGGGTGAAATATGTTTTTTTCTATTTACTTTAATATATCAACCCTTTAATTAAGTTATACTAGTTGCATTGTTTTATGCAATATGGTCAAAATTTCTTTCTTGGAGGATAAGTCACAATATTCTTGAATATAATGAATCGTTGATATCAACCACACACATTCTCGACTTTCTTCATGAATGGCTATTTGTACAATATATTTGAATCACCACATGTGAATAAATATCCAATTTGAGAACGTGTATTGTATTAATGAGATAAGTAATCAACTTCACCATAACCAATTGATTTTGTGCTAGATTTCCTTAAATAAAATAATATGAGATCAGCTGTACCTGATGCAATCTCAAAAATTCTAGCAAGCATCTTATGTTGTACCAAGTAATATGTATAGAAAAACATTGATCCCACCAAGAATTAAATCTTGACCGCCATCCACTTATAATCCTAAACTTTATCTAATCAATTGATTAATTGAGATAAGAATTATCTAACTAAACCTAATTTTACCTAAGTGATCACACAAAACAATTTAGAAGGAAGATCAATGGATAAAATGTCTAAAACACATGAGTTCACATATCCTTCAACTATGTTATTTAATCGATGTTTCCATATCAGTATATCAAGAGTTGACCAACCAAACACAAGAATATTGAATGTACTTTCTCAAAATATATACAACATATCTTTCTTGCATAATTAAGCTATATCTCTCTACTTAATTTAATCTAGAAAAATGCATTAAACATATGATTTTCAAATATTGAACATACCATGTAAATATATCTCTATTTTACATGCAATTCATAACACTTGTTATTTGACCTAATTGGAAAAGTGTTATCTCTAATTCCCTTAGACAATGTTTGAATAAATTAAATGGTGATCAAGTATTCAATGACAATAAGCAAAATAACAAGACTTCAATAACATAGATTTACCAAATATGAAAAATGTCTAATCTAATAACATAATATCTGAGTAGATTACTTATGGTCTTAGAACAGACGAACTATAACATAGATATACCAAATACATAAACCATCTAATCCAATAACATAGCATCTGAATAGTTTACATCATGATCTTAGAACAAAAGAATTAGTTCAACATGGTTTGAATTAAAATAACTACAATTTGAAGATTAAGATATATAAACATCATGAAAAGATAATGAGTTTCATCAAGCTTAATCCTTTGGTCTTCTTTTCCTTCTAAGTATTTCGAAGTGTTCTCTAAAAGCTGTATAGATTGAATGACTAAATCTGGTCCAAAAGTCGCGCCTTTATAGAGCTAAATAAAATCCTAAACCATCTTTAGCCCGAACTGATGCGTGAACCAATCCAACTGGCACGGATTTGTGTTTATTCTCCATTAATTGGCATTGTCCATCTCCGAACTGATGCCAGTTTGATTTCCTTGTGCTAAACCGATGCTAGTTTTGGCTTGAATCAAGGGTTGTATTCCTATGTTCATCTTTCAAAAAAGTTACACTCATAATAGGCGCCGGTTTAGTCCAAATGGGTGCCTATTTGAGCGTGAATTTTTTCAAATTTGTTTTCAAGAGCATTTGAGACTCATATTTGCATTTTGGATCCCAATTCACCATTTTATGCTCTACAAAGCCAACGTGGAGGAGTTACGAGATATTTGCACTATAATCAATATTCATATCCAAATTTTCATCAATTTAACTCT
Source organism: Rhazya stricta (assembly GCA_001752375.1). Taxonomy (NCBI): domain Eukaryota; kingdom Viridiplantae; phylum Streptophyta; class Magnoliopsida; order Gentianales; family Apocynaceae; genus Rhazya; species Rhazya stricta. The sequence goes on along the minus strand of MEJB01000001.1, from coordinate 6,699,152 downwards.
ATAAAATCCTAATTCATATACATATAAAAGCGATCGATCAGTACCTTGGTGATATCGGATCACATGTTTAATATTATTCAATTATGTCTTTGATTTTAAAATTAAATAAACCCTACTATATAATTCAAAGGTACAATAATTATCAATTGAACTAAGATAAGTTACTTCAAAACCAAGTAATTTTGCATGATCCGCTCGTGGTCTAAAAGGATATTTAATAATATCAAGTGATAATCAATAGAGCACAACCAAATATTTAGTCGTACTACAAGTACTTAACCAATTCCTTTCTCATTTTCTCATGTAATTAGGTTTTTCGGGGGAAGGCCTTTCCCACGTTAATTGTGTCAACAAAGTGTATATATATATAACTGTTAGAATATAGGAAGAAATTAAAAAGTTTATTTCATTCCTGTGTATCATATGAAACATATTCAAATTTAAAACTTTAAATCTTTCTTCCTTCCGCTAAAAATTTTAGATTACAAAGTACTGTAGATAAGTTTTGAATTATTAAATAATAATTAAATAGTGTCCCAGACGAACTGAAATTAGATAAACAATTAACAAGATTTGTTATAAATACACCTAAGTATATAAACATTCAACAAATCAATTTAAATACTCAATTTAATTTATCAAATAAGTCCTTGATTAAGTTACTACGAGTAGTATAAGATAAGCATGCAATTGAGTGGTCAAAACAAACCTTATCCATTACAAAACTCAGTATTAATTGCTAAATACTTGTATTCAATTAGAGGTAAAAAGAAAAAGAAAAAACACAAGAATAAGGAAAAAAAACAGAAAAAKAATAAAGAATACAATCTCCGATAACACTGTTGAGTCCCTCTATTGATATTTTGTTTTTTAATAAAATTAATATTTCACCTCTATAATTGCATGCATTAAGTGTACCTTTACTATAATTTAAAAAAAAACAAAAAAAAAAAGGAGTGTTCTGATTAACCTAGAAGTTTGTGCAAGGTGGGATTCCTACGTTCCAATATCCCTCTAAAAAACTGTTTTTATTTTCCTTTTTTGTTGTCTTGTCGTGTTTTTTGGTGGGTCCATCTTGTTAAACTCGTCCCCACAAAATCAGTTGCCTACCAAAATTTCGATATTTTATTAGTTTTCGAGAATGGAAGAAAATCTTAGATATAAGAGAGGGAAAGAAACAGGAAGGGAGAGAAAAGGACACTCCCCTGTACTGAACCAACCATTGTTACTTGGCTACCACGGATGAGAGAATAAATCCGGAAAATCAAATGTAGAGATTAATAATCGAAGTTTTCTGATTTATCTATAGTTATTTATTTTCTCTTTTCTGATTTGGTGCCTACACATAATCAGTCACATTGTGAAACAAAACCAAAACCCAAACCCCCACACAATTCGCGCATACACGAAGTTGCAGAGGTTACTCGCCAATGGCGGCCCAAAACGAAGAACCAGAGGGAAAAAAGAAGCGGAAAATAGGTGATGTTAATACAACGAGGAAGAAGCTTATGTCCTGTGACTATGTTGAGGTAATGCTGTTCTTTTATCGTGCAGTTATTTTAAATGTATGTCTTTGCAAATAGACTTTTTCTTCTTCGTGTGTTTCCCCCCCTTTTTTTTTTTTTTTTAATTGTAAAGTTCTTGGTGTTCATTTTTGCGATCAAAGATTTGATTTTGGGTCGTGGCTTTGATGATTGATGGGGTTTTCTCTCGATTTCTTGAAGGCTCTTCTAGAGATTTTCTTTGCCCGATTTTGCCAGCATTATGTTCTTTTATGATCTCYCTCGAGTATGATATACTCATACGGCTGTGTTGCTGTGTGTAAACTGGTTGCATGTCGGGTTTAATTGGTTTCATGCATTGATCGAGTGGAATTTTATGGACTGGATTTCTCTTCTGCGTGTTAATCAATGAGTTTCCTTGATTAAGATTCTGTACATGCAAGACTTAATTGGGAAACCATAGGGTAATGTGTTGTTTCTGTCCCATTAATTAATTATTGTCCTTAATTTCTAATCTTGGTCTCATAATGCAATGTGATTTTCTGGCAATCCATGAAGTAATTGATAGTCGATCAGTTGACTGCGCGTGATGCAAAAAAATAAAAAAGTAAAAAGGAAAGAGCCTTCTTCACTGTTCCCCTTTTTGGTACAAATTTTGGGGTTTATAGGCCCTGTCTGTGTCGTAACTTTCCGTGCAGGTGAGGAGTATGGAAGAGGGGTTTCTGGGCTCATGGCATGTCGGCAAGGTCACTGGAATTAAACCTGAGGGTCGTTTAGTCAAATACCAAGATATTCTATCCGATAATGGGAAGGACCCTTTTATTGAATGGGTTGCTGTGAGTCCAGAGATTGATGGGATACTTCTCAAGGATCAWGGGGAACACAGTAATTATCGCGGCCATATAAGGCCTTTGCCACCTCCTATCGATTCTCAAAAGTGGTCTTTCCACTATGGACAGTGTGTGGATGTGTTTTTTCAGGACGCTTGGTGGGAGGGCGTGATCTTTGATCATGAGGATGGTTCTSAAGAGAGGAAAGTTTTCTTCCCGGACATGGGTGATGAAATGAAGGCCCAGATAGGGAAGTTGCGCATCACTCAAGAGTGGGATGAGGTTAATGAAGAATGGAAACCTCGGGGAACTTGGTTGTTTCTTGAGTTGATTGAGGAGCTTGAACAAGTGTGGCCACTTCTTGTTTCCGTGAGGCAAATTTGGTACGAATTACGAGTGAAGGAGGGCTTTCAAAACCTTAGAGAATGGACTTCTTCTTCAAGGGACACTTGGAAAAACCTATTGCTACAAGTTCTATGTGATAATTTAAAGCTAACTCTGAAGCATTTTTTTCATGAATTGAACTCTTCAGGGGACTTGCGACAGAGCCACTCATTGTTACAATTTTCTGAATCTGCTGCAGATGCTATATTGAAGCCTGAAATGTTTTTTGGCAATTCTCTTGCTATTATGCCCTATGCAACTGACTGCCAGTTGTACAACCGTGCAGTTGTGCCCAGTGATTTCAATAGTAGAAGTTTTTCCCCTGCTGAAGGGCAAACACATAACCATGATCTGGCTTCCATCACCAAACAGAATTCATGGCATGACAGGAATAATTTGACTAGAACAGCACAGGGACTTGAAGAAGCAACCTGTTATTCACCTTCTGCTTTGTCAATCCTGGCTCCTAATCAAGATGATGTGTTTAGTGAAGAACGTGTCACCATGAGCCTCAAGAATCTGAATTGGAGACATCAATCTGCAACAGAAAAGCAAAGGCATCAGTGGCTTCCTGCTGGACTGGACCTGGTTCCTGGTGCTGAATGTTGCCCTAATGCAATTGCTGCTTATATGGGGATGGATAATTCTGGGAAAAATCATAAAGGTCAGCGGGTCCTAATATCAAATGTTAGAAAGCATCTTGCATATATTGGCTGGAAAATTGAGTATTTAAGAGATGGAAGATCAAACAGAATGAGATACACATCCCCATCTGGAGATGTTTATTACTCACTTCGTGATATTTGTCGGATTCTTCCAMTCTCMCAGGGTAATGACAGAAATAATGCTGGTGCAACTGTTGATTTGATTTCTTCTGCACTCACCRAAAAACCACAGTCATGCACAGGGGTGTCTGAATTTTTCTCTGACTGTGAGTTCACGGCTGATGAATCTGATATCTGCCCAGAAGCAGTGGTGAACTATTTTTTATTGGGACAAGATGAAGAAATTAAACGCGTTAGGAATGAGAAGGTAAATAATATTGCTTTAAAAGCTAAGAAGCACCTRTGTGCTATTGGATGGAGATTCCATTACCGTTTCAAGAATGGCAAAAAGGAGAAGATATACACATCTCCAACTGGAAAAGTATTTTACTCACTTCGTACAGCTTGTGGATGGTGTGTGACAAAAGAGGGATTGTCCTGTAATGGTGCTTTCAACTCAGATGTAGGAAACTTGAAATTACACACTAGCATGCATCACAAGCAACTAACAGGGCCATCTTTTGATGCATCAGTCTTAAAGAAATATATTCAGCTGGATGAAGTCAAAGTTCATGGAAATAGTAGACTGCAGAGGAAGAGAAAGCTCAGATTACGAGAACATTCATCTGCCTTGCTGCAAACGAGCACTCAAGATGATCAGTCATATTTCCTTGAGGATATTAAAGGATGTCAAGCTTTAAACGAACAAAGAGATGACTCAAATGCTCAATATTCTACCTGTTTGCTGCGGCCAAATAAAAGAGCTCAACAAGTTGGTTCTTCTTCCACTCACCAAACTCCGCGCACCATCTTATCTTGGTTGATTGATGCTAATGTGGTTTTGCCTAGAGCAAAAGTGCAGTACTGTGGCAAAAAGGATGGCCGCCCCATGAAAGAAGGAAGGATAACCAGGGAGGGTATCAAATGCATTTGTTGCCACAAAGTTTTTACCCTTAGTAAGTTTGAAGCTCATGCTGGAAGCAAGTGTCACAGGCCTTCAGAAAATATCTTTTTGGAGGATGGTCGGTCTCTAATGGAGTGCCAGTTGCAAGTGAAACATGAGAAAAGTATGAGAAACACAAGATCAGGACAACATAGAACCAAGGATATTCGATATCATTCAAATGACTACATATGTTCTGTCTGTCATGATGGCGGTGACTTAGTCTTATGTGATCAGTGTCCATCATCCTTTCACACAAGTTGCCTAGGTTTAAAGGTTTGCCATTTTAACTTAACTGCCATAGTTAGCTCTTTCTTCTTCATGATCCTAGAACTTTTGAGTTACACCTATCAACATTACATTTGCAGAAGGTTCCAGATGGTGATTGGTTCTGTCCGTCATGCTGTTGTAGTATTTGTGGCCTGAGCGGATTTGGCATAAGCAGGGAACAACTTGAAGAGGATAATGTTGTCAATTGTGGTCAGTGCGAGCGTCAATGTGAGATATCTTTATCCTGTTCTGTGATTCGATATATTGTTACGCATCTGTAATCTACTTTTTGTATGTAAAGGTTTGTATTACTATCAACATTTTTGCTGATATTTGATCAATTTGATGTAGATCATGTTCGGTGTGTGAGAAATAAGGGCCTTCCTGGGCTTGACAGTTATCCCGAAGAGAACTGGTTTTGCAATAAAGCATGCAAACGGGTATCTCATGACTGCACTCTTTTCTATTGTTGTTTCTGTGTTGATATTAGCTGCTCCACAGGTGATCTTGTATATTTTTCATTTGCTACCAAAAGCTTCTTCTGAGTCCCTGGAACAGTAGGGGGCATGATAAAAGGAATTCACCTCATATTCACAAAAGAAACATTCCTATATGCCTGTCGCTGTTTTATTAAGTATTCAATCATGAGAAACATGTCCGTCTCATCTAACGTTTTAAAGTTACATAGTTGTTGAAAATTTCATTTTCAATTTSCCATTTTTCACAGATCTATTTGGGTTTACAAAAGCTCTTAGGAAAACCAATTACAGTGGGGATTGATAATCTAACTTGGACATTGTTGAAATACACAAAGGCTGAAGACTCTAATCACGGTCTCCCAGAAAATGACTACTTGGTGGAGAGTTACAGCAAGCTTAATGTTGCTCTTGGTGTAATGCACGAGTGTTTTGAACCTGTAAAAGAACAGCGCACCAGAAGGGATCTCGTGGAGGATGTCATTTTTAGCAGATGGTGAGAAAACTTTTATATGGGTAATTTGCAGAAGTTCTTGCTCTATCAACTCTTGCTAATGCTTATGTAAGTTTTATTGTTAGACTGGAAGATTTGATACGTTCTGCTTTTTGAACCCTTAACTGGGAGTGCAGAAGGTGGAAACCGTGAGYAGTTAATATTCCATTCTGTTAACCAGTGCAATTAACCGTCCTCTTAGATAGCAAGAGGCCCATGTTAGTTTAGGCAATTGACATGAAATTCTAGCGGGGTAGTTAAAGATAGAGCAGGAAAGGAATATAAAGAATCAGAATGGAGTCCAACYGACTTGCATTATAATGGCATTGTTAAACAGACATATACGTAGTTATGTTTCAACTGCAACAGTAACCAAGAGATGGAGATGATGGATCTATTTATTTTCTTTCTACAATTTAATTTTTCTTTTGCTTACTCAATTTGCATTGCTTTATACAATCTCATGACATTCTTCTCAAATTATAGGTCAGATTTAAACCGTCTAAACTTCCAAGGGTTTTATACTGTGCTCTTGGAAAGAGATGATGAATTGATTACCGTGGCTACTGTAAGGTATCTTATCACAACATTCTCTGATCTTATTGTCTCACTAGTTTTGCTGGACTGCAACAACCTAAATGCTGTTGTTGAATAAATTTGTTCAAGGGTCTATGGGGAAAAGGCAGCTGAGATGCCACTAATTGGTACAAGGTTTCARTATCGTCGACTAGGAATGTGTCGTGTTTTGAYGGATGAACTTGAGAAGGTATGCTTCATAAAATTTAGAATCTGATACTTCACTGTAATTTTGATATCTTTATGAAGTTATTTGCTGATGCTAATTATTAGCTTTTGCATCATTGCAGTGGTTATTTTTTTAACCAGTGCTTGAATTTGCTAAAAGACAGCAGCAGCAGTTTCCTTGGCTCTTCTATTGAAACATTATTAATAGATTTTCTTCTTAATATTGTTTGCAGAAACTCATGGAGTTGGGAGTGGAGAGGCTGGTTCTGCCAGCTGTACCTAGTGTCCTAGACACTTGGACCAATGCTTTTGGATTCTCAATGATGAAAGAATCTGAGAGATTAAACTTTCTGGACTATACATTCCTTGATTTCCAGGGCACTGTCATGTGCCAGAAACTCTTAAAGAATGCCTCGTACACTGAGTTGACTCAGCCCGCAGGTAAGCTTGATGAATCAAGTACTTTTCTCAGCCCGCAGGTAAGCTTGATGAATCAAGTACTTTTAGAGTCTCAAAACTTTACTTGAAAGATTAATTTTTCTTCTTTTTCGGGTAGAAGTTCAGCGAAACCTCTGCAACCAGATAAAAAGGAATGATGTAGTTGACTTGGAAGGAAACAGTGCCATTTCTGAGGTATTTCAAGCAGATCGAACGGAGGAGAGTGAAATTGTGGACCAAGGATCTGCAGGGTATGTACCCTACCCTCTCTATTCTTCTAATTTTAGATTCAGAGATTGGGAAAACCAAATTTCAGAATCCAAATGCACTGTTATGGAAGATAAGCAACTAACAGTAGGCAGGAAGACACCTACTTTCTAGCAAAAACAAGAGTCTAATAAAACTTCATATGCGAGGTGCATAATTATGTTACAGGGAGTTTCCAGTTCTTTGGTCTAAATTATGCAGCTCCAGTAAATTTCCAACCCAGAATTTGGAGAAGAAATAGTTTATTGTACCTTGTTTAGATGTCATTCTATCAGAAGCAGTTCACTTTTCAAGTGGCATTTTCTGTGGACATTGCATTTTAAAATTAGGATTGAATCTGGAACAGGTTTGAGAATCTTCTGATGCTTTCGGTGATGTTTTTAATTTGAAGCAAAGTAGTTGATAAAACAAAAAAAAAAATAGGAAAGAAATGCAACTTCTCTGTCATGTTCCACCAATCAACAAGGGAATGTTGGCGTCTCCTCTGTGCTGACATAACTGAAAGCAGTTGTTGAAGAGCAGGGAGTTGCGCTCCGCTTTTACTAGCATTGAAAAAGATACAAGTGGGATACCCTGTTGCCAATGGTCATTGGCTAAAATTTGTTTGACATATTCAGAATTATTCTATATTCACTGAAAGATATCACATTCCTATGATCTGATAGTTATCAAATGCATGGACTCTCTGGAATATGTGAATCTTTACCAGATTAAAGATGAAAAATAAAAACAGTGATTTCAAGATAGAGTTATTTCTTTTTTATTCAGTTTTCACTCTAGAATTGGGTGTTCACACAGGATTTCCACTCTTAGAATTACAGATTTTCCGGAACTTAAAGTTAACTTGCTTGAGGGTTCCTTATCTGCTTACTTGGGCCTCTCCTTTCCTTATTAAATTTCTTTGTTTTATCTATAAAGAACAAGAAACATTTTACGGGAAAATAGTACTTGCTTCTGGAAAACAGAGCATTTAGTTAACTCTAAATGTGATGATTAACATAATGAGTTTCTTTGCATACAATTCAAGAAGATTTCTTATTTCAAAAACGTTAATGTTTCACTTTCTAGTCCATTATTTTGAGAAAAGCTTTTGATACTTAGCTGACCTTGACAGAAGAATTGACATGGCTCGTGGCAATGCTGCAACTCCTTCCATTATTGAAGTACACTCATTAAACTTAACTCAATATTCCTCTTATTGTCTCATAATTGATTATTTCCTGTTCCATGAGATTGCATGATCTCCATATTTGGTCATAATACCAACCTTCTCGTGTTTATTTCTTATTTTGCTAGAATGAAATTACTCCTGCGTACTCATTTGGAGGGGTCAATCATAACGAAACTGAGGAAAATGTCAATGGTGTTATCAAATGTTACAAGCGAAGGAGATTATCTACTTGTGCAACTTAAACTGCCTCCAAGAAATTGAGAGAAGGGATCTGGGAAATAAAAGTTCAATTTTGAGTAAGCCGTTGCAAATCCAGTTATTGAGCCATGAGAATCTTCGAGGCCTGTTCAGCAGTTGATGGGCATCGAGTTTTGCTATACAATATATGGTCTCCTTTGTAAATGATATTGAGGAAGGAGCCACACGATGACACGAACAGTATTCTCAGGCTCTTTATTAATTCTTGTACAGTTAAGGCAGCTGTAAATTTGCTTATGCTGATTTTGGAATCTTGTGTAGAAATTAGAGTCCAGAAAAAATGTAACACAGCCATGTCACGGTTTTGAAACTTTTCACTTTGAGATTAGTCAGAGGCGATCGCTGTTTAGCTTGTCTTTCCACCTTCACCCTCCTAACCTTTTCTCCAGMCATTAATGCTTAGGACGAGGTCCAAGAATGAAATGATCTGCCGAATAATCAGGTTAGCATCGCCATCATTCTCTATGGACTTGGGCTGGTTTTTCTTTTCAACTTGGGAGGAGCCCAAATTTGTCTCTATACAGAGGTCAGGAGGAACTTGAACTAAAGACTAGCTACATTCCTCCTTCCTCTATTAATGAGAACCGAAAGACTATATGACCTCTTCAGCTGAGCAGTTCGATGATATATTTCTTTCTTGGAGGTGTATTTGCTGCGTTCCTAACACTGGATAGAGGTAAGAATGTCTTTTGCTTTACTATGTAGAGATAAGAGGAAAAGAAAAGCAAAGCAGAAAGACTATTATTTTCARGACTTCCCTTCTCGGACAAGAAGGGTGATATACTTGGCCTTTGTTGATCATAGCAAGCATTCCATTGTCTCTTGCTTGTAATGGAACGCGAGAGGTCTTTGAGGCACCTAATACCTGGCGGCCACCGGTCAAATAAAGTCGATTGCCAACTTGAATACCTAATTGCGTGAAATAGCTGATCCAAATCACTCTTTCAACTTTTTCACAACCGGCTTCAAGTTGAGAACAGCTGCCCCGTGAAATACTGCAAGTTGGGGATTAGAGGTGACTCTCCTAACAACTCCTGCCATCTACCCCCAACTCTAGTCTAGTGTCAAGGGCCTTCGCCTTCCCTATCTGGAGCAAACCACCGATGAGAAATTAAAAACAGCGGCCAACTCTATGCAAAGTGGTTTTCCCTGTCAATTCCGGTCCACATTCTTCGAGTCGCGTAGTACTTAAATAGCTTTTTAGAGTTTCAGTAAGACTTTTTGGTCTTTCAGTCTTCTTAAAGAACCCCACATTTGGTTTAGGTATACGAAATCTGAAGACCAGAGTCTCATAGAGATGATAGAATGCTTCTTCACAAGCACGAGGAATAGACAGCAGGCCCGAATTCCTAATTACAAGATGGAGGAAGTATGGACTAAAAATAAAGCTCCTCGGGTTTCGATTCTTTGTGGGTTATGCATCTGTTTTTATTATGACGACCACATTGTAAGAGCTAATGCTGGTAACACACATAATCGTCATTGGAAGAAAAATAAAGCAAAGGCTGATTCACGAGAAAAGGAGGATCAAGTGATGCGCAATGAAAAGATCTCTTAGAATGGATGGGTGAATCCAAGACGACCAGTCCCCCRAGAAGAGAAAAAAACAAAATGCGGGTTCTATTCATGTATGTGGACGCCTGTCCTCATCAAACACCTTCTATAAGAGACACAATTGACCATCTAATTCTCACTTTCTAATAATTAAACAAGGATGTTAATCGAATCAAAATATTTTGTTTGATGAAAAATATAGCTTAGACAATTGAATTAGAAACTTAACCATGCTATATTATATATAAATATGAAGACACGTGAACGTTTGCAGCTACCTTCACATGCACACAAGACAACAAAAAACCCTTGGAACTTTATTATATAGACAAGAAACATACATACCATTAAATTCCAAACCTCAGATCCCTCCTCCCTTTCTCCTCTCCCACCTTTCTCTTTTCTCTTGCTTTATTAATTTGGTCTTTTTCTCTTTCCAACTAAAGCTTCTGTAATGGGTCTGCTTTATTCTCAATCCTCTTGTTTAGCTAGTACATTTTCTTTAACAATCCTGTGTCTACTACTGTTRCAATTTCATATAGCTTCATCAGTTGTTATAGTAGGTCTGAAGAATCACCATAACCAGTATCACCATAGAAGACCTGCGCTCCAAGCTAACCAGACCTCTTGCGCTTTGTTCATGGGCACTTGGGTTTATGATGATTCTTATCCTTCGTACCAGTCCTCTGCTTGCCCAATCATTGACCCGGAATTCAACTGTCAAATGTATGGTCGACCTGACTCCGACTACCTCAAATATCGATGGAAACCAGCCAACTGCGAGCTCCCAAGGTAGTAATAACCACTTATAATCATGTTCTTGAGCAACCCGCTAACCAAGTTTCAATATTTTTAAAGAGATTTAAGTTCTGGGTTGATAATTTGCTTGCTTGCTAAATTGCTACGTTCCCACTGCTACTGTTAGGTTCAATGGGCTGGAATTTCTATATAAAATGAAAGGGAAGACCGTGATGTTTGTGGGTGACTCACTGGGACGTAACCAATGGGAATCATTAATTTGCATGATATCAGCTGCAGTTCCACGATCACCAACCCAAATGACCAGAGGGGACCCCATCTCAACTTTCAAGTTCTCGGTGAGCGTCTGATCTTAATCCAATTGTGGTAAATTGGAGTTCTGGGATTGCTTTTGCTAATGGGTTTCTGTTGTTTATTGGTAAAAATGCAGGAGTATGGTTTGACAGTSTCATTTTACAGAGCCCCATATCTGGTGGACATAGACACCGTGCAAGGCAGAAGAGTGTTGAAATTGGATGATATCAGAGGAAATGCAAATGCCTGGAGGGGTGTAGATGTGCTGTCATTTAACACGGGTCACTGGTGGASTCACAAAGGATCTCTCCAGGGGTACTGTATACAACTTTATTTGGATTTGGGGTTGCTTTTCAAGAATCATTGAGGTTAATTAAACTTAATAATGCAACCTAACTTTTACAAATGCTAATCTGCAGGTGGGACTATATGGAATCAGGTGGAAGTCTGTATCAAGATATGGATCGGTTGGCTGCGCTTGAGCAAGGACTAAGAACGTGGGCCAGATGGATCGACACAAACATTGACAGGACCAGAACCAGAGTCTTCTTTAAGAGCATTTCYCCCACACACTACAAGTATGCTTCACTCCCTCTCAAATTATTTTTCTTGTGGAATGCCAGCTTGAATGCAATTTCTTTTTGCAATTCTGAAAGAACTGTAAAGAATTCCAATTCTGCCGCCACATGGTTCTCGGTATAGCTGTAACCACTTGGTAGTACAACTTGGACCGCGCATGAACGCATTATTGGCCCTYAATCTCTTTTTCCCATCTTGACCAAGATTCTTACTAAAGTTTCTGTCTAGTGTTTTTTCCCTACTTTAGCAGCATGACATATGAAGTTCTGCTAGTGCTTGCTCCAGTACAAGCCAAGTTCTTTACATAAAAAGTACTTCTACCTTTATATTGAACCTAGTCTTGCTTAGTCTAGTGGTAAATGTTACAAATATTTTTGCTGCAAATTGGCGCGATATTGAAAATTCATATTCACCAGCTCAAAAAGAATGCTAAAGAAGATCGCTTTTTACCTTAATTGCGGATATTATTATAAACAACTAAAGCTTTTAGCAAGCTTATTTTGCAATTTTGAGTTGAATATAGTTGGTTGCTAATTCATCCACCCAAATTTTGCTCCTAGTATCTTGAGTGGCCTGGATGGACCGATGAATTCGTTCAGCCAATTATGAGGGATCTGGGTTTGTCCATGGACATTTACTGATGATAACTGATAAATACGTGATCAAGTCTGTAGTCAGTTGTTCTAGAATCTGCCTGTCAAATGGATGGAATATTATCTCACTGATGAAGCCATGTAACTTCATATATTCCAACACTATTTGATTCAGTTCTAAAGTAGGATCATTTAAAATACTGTGTATAATTAGTTAATTACATAATAACAAGCTGTCAAAGGCAAAGATGCAAATTCTTATGCAGTCTGTCATAATTTTTATTTTCATGAAATAATGTAGTCTTATCGGAATGAGCACATGTCTGTGTCTGAAATGGAGGGGGAGGTGAACTTGTCAGTTGTCAATACAGTTTTGTTTGTTTTCCTGTCCCTATCAGCTTCGAGAATATTAAAGAGCACAAATGGCCCTCACCATGGACTAGTCCAGCTATGGCGAGGTCATGTTGCTTGTCCGTCCCACTAATTATTCACTCCTCCTTAGTCACTTGTTTAGTCGGTGGCATGCCTCTATGAATTAGATCACTTAAAGGCTGTTCATAGCTAGCTGTTATTTTGAATCATGATGTGCACTGGTTTCTGACCATGAGCAAATTATTGGTAATGGCAGCCCTAGTGAATGGAGTGCYGGTGCAACCACAGCAGCCAAGAGCTGCTACGGGGAGACTTTACCGATGACCAGCACGACCTATCCTGGGACTTAYTCTGATCAGATGRAGGTGATAGAAACAGTGCTGAGGGACATGAATAGTCCTCCATTTCTGCTAGACATTACAATGCTCTCAGCAATGAGGAAAGATGCTCATCCCTCCATTTACAGTGGTGATCTGACCCCAGACGAAAGAGCTAATCCTGATCATTCTGCTGACTGTAGTCATTGGTGTCTTCCTGGCTTGCCAGACACTTGGAACCAACTATTCTATACTGCATTGTTCTTTTAACTTGTTATTAAGCTTTTCTAGATTTTGCTATCTTAATCAGCTTTCCTATGACCAATTCTATTTGCTGATGCATTGCTCAACATACCTAGGAGAGGTTAAAAGTTGTTCCTCTCTTCCTTGTAAAATAGAAGTGCATTATTAATTGGTTGAGGGGACAACAGAAAAAGAAAACATTCGTTGGTAGTTAACTTCCTCCCAGAAACTGTATCTATTACAGCGAAAGAATAATGTTATTTACCATCCATTTTCTGTTGACGATGGATAGATTGCAATATCAAAGATGTTATTCTTCAAAAAATTACTCGAAATGTAAATCATTTACTACGTTTTGATTACATATTTTTTTATACTCTATTGTCAATTAATTAAAACACGTCGTGCAGAACGTAATAAGTGGTACTAATTCTCAAGATGTCTTCTTGCCTTCGTATTTTGATTCTTGAATTAATTTCTAAAACATCAAAATTTAAGTAGCATATAATTCCATTTAATCACTACGGCTTGTGTTCTTCAATTAAAAATTATTTATAGATCTTTGCCGAAAGTTCTGAATTCAGGGAACCTRYGTAACGACTAGAGTGGGTCGGGAAGATACGGTAAGTAAAAGCACCTGACAGCGATAGTCCACTGGCAGTTAGGCTAGGTCCAAAGGGAAGTCCAGCCCATGATCTTTGAGCCCTAAAAGGATGACCTACGAAGGTTCAATCTGGTTTWTGTCAGTAAGGCCCGTCCAACTGAGAAATTGAAATTGTGGCTGGAGATGAGAACTCGATGATGTAAGTTATTTAGGGACTTCTTTATCGAAGTTTGAAGGAATTGCTCCTTATGTTAAAGTTTGAAGAATTCATTTGTAATTTCTGGAGTTCGTAAAGAATTGATTTGTAACCATTACTGGATTATTCCATTTGAATACTGGATTAATAGAAACGTCGTTGGTCGATGATGTTAATCTTTCATTACTCGATTGAATTCCAAAACCCTGACTCGATCATCCGAGGCATTACTCGAGTATGAACCTTATATGAGTCCAGAAATGATAGAAGCACAAGATTTATCAGAAAACTGAGCAAAACAGACAAACACAGCCTCAAACTTTCATGGTCATAGATCAAGGATCAGAAGATATATATAATATACAGACAGATACAATCCATGTTCTTCCTCCTCCAAACTGTAGAAAGGTCCAATTACAAATGGACTAGGGATTCGGTAGAAGATATAAGAGATGAAACTCTGCTAAATGCCTCACCTCTTATGCTGGAAGCAAAATGGAAATAGGAGCAATTACTGGAACTCATCATACCACATGGGTAAAGTTCTAGACCAGCTACTCCAATAGCATACTTAGTAATATGCGAATCTTTAATAGCAACCCTTATGGCGTTTATTTATTTTACACATCTAATCATACAAGCAGGCATGGCATCTAAAATTCATCCTGCATATCCTACAGTCAACATGAATGTGCCCCCTTTCCCAGAAATGTTAACTCTGGATTGTGAGCTCCTGAGCAGCTACTCCCACTATTTTTGGTACATTGTCAATCTTGGTGCCCAAATTTGCAGTAGCAACAGCTTGGAGATGCTTTTCATAAGCCGAATTATGGACACCAATTGCAGCTCTGCCTGAAGGGTCGAGGTTATTAGACCATGACGCATCCCACTCAATGGCTTTAGCTGTACTGCATGCCACGCTTGCTCCACCTGGAACAGTCAGCCTGGCCGAGTTCTGCAGAACACAATGAATGAAGAAACAATAAGTCAAGGCCAGTTTTAACAATTTATGAATTCTACGAGACAGTTTTTGGTTGATTTGAACAAGTTACCTGAGGGAAGAACCTCTCGAAGATCATTCGGTAGTAGTATGCTTCCTTTGTAGTTGGGGTGTTATGGGGGTATATGTGTGCAGCATTAAGCATCATCTTGTCGGTCACCTGTAACAAGAAAAATTTCTCTCCAAATCAAAAGCTATGAAAAACTACGTTAGTTTTAAGCTTCATCTGTTCTAGAGGCAAAATCAAACAAGGGGGTTAATGGAGATGACAATCATGAAACCTACATGCAATTCAGCATGGGCTTTAAGGCCATCAATCCAACTATACCCTACACCATCACTGAATTGCTCTTTCTGCCTATACAGAATATGCTGCAGCACGATCAAAGAAGATAGGTTAGTGGAAGTAAAGTAGAACTGTTGATTGAAGAACTGGTAAATTAAGATTGATGCTGGACCTTTGGGAGATAGGGATGATCCTCATCATCAAAAGCTCTCCTGAGAACCCACTTCTCTATTCGTCCTTGATCTGGTTTAATCTGAAAGGGAATGAGCACATTTAGAAAGGTATACATCTCATTGAGAAGCATTACACATGTACTTCGAATTAATAACATCCCACCATCTTCCATTCAGGGTCAATGCTCATTGCAACGTCAATGAATTCTTTGTCTAAGAATGGGACTCGAGCTTCTAAACCCCATGCAGATGTTGACTTATTTGCTCTCAGGCAATCATACTGGTGAAGGGCCTTAATCTGCGCATACATGAACAGAATTAGTTCAACTTCATTAGTTTTGATACTAAGCTCACAGCAGCCAAGCCATCTGCCACTCTTATCTGATTTACCTTACGGCATGTTTCCYGATGGAACTCTTCCTTGTTTGGTGCTTTATGGAAGTACAAATAGCCTCCAAAAATTTCATCAGAACCTTCACCAGATATGACCATCTTCACTCCCAGTGACTTAATCTTACGCGACATTAGGAACATAGGGGTGCTGGCTCTGATAGTTGTCACATCATATGTCTCGATATGGTAAATGACATCTTCAATTGCATCAATACCATCCTGCAATTCCACACAAAGTATATGCCATAAACAAAAACAAAGTGAAATAGACGAAATAGAAAAAAAATAAAGCAAGGAGGAGCTAAGCACTATGTCAAAACATGCTAATTGTATATAAATACCTGAACAGTGAAATGAAATTCATGGTGGACAGTACCCAAATAATCAGCAACTTCTCTTGCAGCCTTTAGRTCCGGAGAACCCTGCTCAATAAAGGAGATCTATTAGAGAAAAMTCGAGACAAATTCAAGCCAACAGTTTTCCCCCTCACAGAAGCATAGTACCTACCTCAAGACCAACACAAAAGGAATGAAGCTGTGCTCCCCATTGCTTGGCAGCCTTCGTTCCTGCCAAGTGGYGAGCAGTGATAGCAGCAACCAATGACGAATCAAGACCTCCAGATAGCAGAACCCCAAAAGGAACATCAGTCATTAACCTTTTAATYACAGCCTGCATTAGTTTCCAGAAGATTTGGAATAATTAGAACTTCCAAAATTTATTAATCAGGAGAAAAACAACAGTACTTTCTGAAGCAAGTCTCGGAAAATTGAGCTTAAAATTTCTCATTATCGTGAAATAAAATTATAAATCTTACATTTTCAAACGCACGCCTTAGAACTAGAGGATCATAAGGGGCTGACGGAATCGCCTCAGAAAACCAAGGAGGATTATACCATCTTCGGAGGCCACCAGATTTGCTGGAATACAAGTGCCCTGGAGGAAAGACTTCAAAATGTTCGCAATCATCATTCAAGCCCTTCAGTTCAGATGAAATCCAAATTGAACCTGCAGCGGATGAGAAAAAAGGATCGTGATCAATTAAAAAAAATTCCTTGGGTTAGAAATTGTTGAGAACTATTCTTCACTTAATAAAGTCTTACCATCAAGTCCCCAGCCAATATAGAGGGAAGTAATTCCAATAGCATCACGGGCTACAAGAAAGCTGTTGTCTCGGGTATCCAGTAGAACAAAGGAAAACATTCCATCCAGCATATCCACAAATCTTTCACCATGTTCCTCATACTGACAAAGAGATATTTGCAGGGAGCTTTGGTAAATCAATTAAATCCAGAAGAGAACAAAGATCATAACCTCAAAAACTTCCATCCAAACAATGACAAATAGAATATCCTGTCTCTAATATCTGACATATTTCAGACAGTCGTGGCTTTGATGATCAAGTTTGCAATACTTGGCTTTGAAGAGACTACTTACAAGATGTGCAATGACATCACAGTCACTACCAGTTCGAAACTTGTGATTAGGCAAACTCTTGCGCAAATCCTCATGGTTGTAGATCTCTCCATTTACCTGAATTTTGATAAATATTTCAGCCCATCAAAATAAAATTCCAACCCATCTACTAACATTGCGCTGTTGAAAAAGGAAAATTAATTGTTTACAAGTGTATGCATGAAAGTATATTTCCCCAGAATATAGTTCTAGGTGTATTTCAGCCATTTCACTCACCGTCACCACAATGTTTTTGTCTTCGTTGTAAAGAGGTTGATCACCGGAGGCAGGATCAATAATAGCTAGCCGCTGGTGGGCCAGAAAACAATCACCATGCTGATACAAACCACTCCAATCAGGACCACGATGCTTCAGTCTGTTTGGCAATGAAAATCAGAACAGTTCATGTTAATTAATTTTCATTCACAACAAAAAGAAAAGGAAAAAAATCATCTGTTTTAATGTCTTTAATGCCAAAGGGGCTCCCGTGAGCTACATCTCAACCAAGATTGATCAACAGATTAATCAGGAGAAACTAACACGAAAAACTGCACTTAGTTTATACAATGATCACAAAGGGTCCCAGGAATCAGCAATTCAACTTTACAAAGATAACGATTTGTCATAGACTAAATTGATCAACATACATATTGAAAGACTCAAGGCTGTTAACCCAGTAAATTATCAGGTTAGGTCCCACGTCGAAAATCGATAAGTGTGACTGATCAATGACAAATTTGAAAGGCAAAACGCTGTGTCTGGTTTTCACATATATGACGAGGACAAGAGAGTCCCGTGAACGAGTATAAAATTTCATTCAAATACATAACATTCAATCAAACAATTGCTATCTACCACCACTAGCTAGAACGGCGTCGTCTAAACACTCAAAACATCAAAAAGTAAGTAAAAGAGCGCAGATTGTGAAGAATAAACAAGAAAGTGAATCAAGAATTGCCTGCGAGAGAGCTCAAGAACGCGGACCCTTTTGGCCTGAGAATCATCAGAACAACCCAAAACTGCCAATATTCCACACATGATGTTTAACTTCCTTGTACAATCTTTTTTTCTTTTAAAAACAAATCTTTTTGGGACAAGAATGGAGACTTGAGCAAAGAAAACAGATAGAAATTGTGGACAAAATTCAAGAAATAGAATAGCAGAGAATCTGCGGAGAAGAGAAAGAGAAAAAGATTATGAAACGTGGGGTGAGCAGAGAAAATCAGTGCAGTGATGCAGGWAAGGAACAAGTGTGGGTTAGTTGAGCTCTGAGAATRCGGTGCACCAGTAGCGTTGTCCACGTATTTATASTAGTAGAGTGGCTAAAAGTTGCTGACACTCCCAACTTAGCTTTTCACAGTGTCGACGTTTATCATCACTTCCCTTCATATATCACCAATCACTATTAAACAATTTCTTTCCAGGACAACACAAGAAGACACAACCCCAACTTTTGGGTTTTTCATCCTATCACTTTGTTTTTAAGCTTTTTGGAACTTTCCTTGGACCTTAAAGCTATCACTTTGTCACACGCAATTGGGATTATAGAAAAAGCTTCGAATCAAATTCTTTTTAAGTGAGAAATATGAACCTAATTTGAATTTGAGTTTGAATTATTAAATGTTAAAGGATTAGTTTTGTTAGTATAAAAATATCAAATCTCTAAAGAAAAAAATAAWAAACATAATCATGAAATTGTGTGTAAAGAAATTTAGATTAGAATAAAAATGAATAGTTTAAATTTAATTTAGACTGAAGAGTTTATTAAATATTATTACAAATTTATTAAAATTTTTAACCCGTAGATACTAGAAAAAGAATTATTTTCTGCAGGCTAAGCTAATTCAAGTACAACCTAACATAGCCTTCACTATTGCATCTTCTCTTCTCTTCTGAATTGTTATTAAGTCAGATACGAGTATAGGAAAATTCAGAACGAAAAACAAAAAGAAAAAGAAAACTTTTAGGCGTACAGGGATTCCTTAATATATTGGGACCACAGTGAAGTTGGCCACGTGTTGTGTTGTAGCAATATAGCAATCCTAAGGGAGTTGGCATGAGGGATTATCCGCTTAGAATTATCTTGCTGAGTCAGCATTAATTTATTCATCTTGCATATTTTTTCAACAGTCCACGTGTTTACAGCAAAAGAGTTATGGAGCTCCGAACAAGGCATGATTTTTATTGGTCAGTCTTGTCTTTAATTTCAACGTGCAYTCGCATGTTATCGGAAAGTCCACTAAGCCTAATGCTTTTCCCACTCAATTATAAGCGAAAGTATCTTTCTTTGATTCTACTTATTTACTCTTATCACCTTTCGTTGGCATGCTTTGGGATCTCATTCCACCCTTTGTGGATGACGYTGGAATATTCGCTAACGTGAATCAAGAGTTTATATTTGCTAATATTTTAAATATGAAATGGCTCCAATCTTCAAAGGTATTTTAATAAAAAATGATCAAACACTTCKCGTGAATATAAAAGTATGCTTAGAAGTTTGAGYAAACATATGCRAGTRTGTGATAAACACAATAATAATTCGATCAATACTTTATTGAACTTTTTGTCTACTATTTAAAGTCATAATTTTAAAATTGAACTTTCATCGAGAGTTATCAATAYATAAATARTTCAYCCACTTGAAATTTATACATGATAATCCTTTAATMAAAATAAATCAAGGTTCTCTCTTTACCCTTAGGTCCCTTGATATCCAAAGTGAATTACACAAATATATATATATATATTACCACTTTCCTTCGAAGGGGAAATGAATACCATGAAAAGCTCATATTTTCTCCTCGATTTGATTTCACATAATAAAGTAGGGAATCTTACAAAGCTTGCAATTTTGAATCCTGAATAGCTGGACATTGTTATGAAGAAAGGTTCGAGAGATGGTAAAAAGAACTAGTGTTCATTGGAAATTTCAAACTCTGACCTCCAGAGGTTTTGGGCACCGAAACTAATCTCAAGTTAAACAAAAAAAGGGATTTTGTGTGGAAAATCAAGCTGGAAAAGTAGCAACTATTCTAAGCACATATACTGGAGAGTGTTCCTCGACCATGCATCACATTTGAAGATCTTAGACTCGGATAGTTTTCATTGGCTATCATCCAAGTGCTCCTTGAATGCAATCCTATAAAGCAAAGAATAATGCAAGTTAGCCAAGGATTGTCTTCGTAACTCATTATGAAAATTTATATATATAAAATTTTGTAAGGTTTACAAATATATTACAAATCAATATTCAATGTTTATATATCCATCTATTTTTCAAACTTTGATTTTATCCACTTAGTAGCTTTATTTTAAAGAACGGAYGAAACAATTAATTACTAAATTAATGGATAAAAATCAAATCTTATCGATCACTTATTCRAGTGACTTCTTTTATATGAATTGAGAGGGTGAAAATTTTGACCTTCCAACAATTAAAATGTTCTCGTGCTGCCCTTTACTCATCTCCCTTAAGTCATTTGCTCATTCGAATCTGATGGAAGGACAAGATGGCTTCATTTTAATAGTTAAGAGGGCAAGTTGCTTCAAGGGTGGTCAAAAGAAAGCTGTCTGTACAAACTAAGAAGAGGATAGTTCAGTTGGCTAGAAATGACCCTTTGAACATTTCAAATGTTWTGCTCTTAACATCATTAATGTGTTATGTATTGAGCCTTATTATGGTGACTTTTAATTTTAGAAGTTTATTTTTTATTTAAAGAGAATAGAGATGATTTTTTAATTTCACTTTTTTTTTTTAATTATACACCTTCATATCATGTGCCTTAAAATATTCAATATATTTACTATCATGCACTCATCAGCTGATGCACACCTTTGTATAAAAAAGATAAATAATTGTGAAAGATTCTAGCTCTTTCTATTAATTAAAGTGGGAATTGAAACATACCTTTTGGTTCACGAGAAATGGCTCTTGGAAATTTCGTTCGTTATTTCTTTTATTAATATTGAATTCCACTGGCGATTCGAATGCGGCAGAAGATGCAGGAATTTCGTTCACAAGTTGTTGAGGTCGTCAAAGTTGAGGATTTGATACCCAAACAACAAGAAGAACAACCTCAAAGAAGTAGGCCTTATCTAGTACTACCAGAAATGATGAATGAATGAGGACACTGTTGTCTGGCGATAATATCAATCCCATGCATGAACCAAATTAGGCTTACGCCCATGACAGCATAGATATCCAGTAGACATTATTAACGGTATGGAGAGGACTCACGACTGCGACCCTCTCGTCCTCGTTCCCCAGAAGATAACAATCCACCACCGTTGGTCCTGTGGTGGCCATATTGGTGAGCGTGCAAGGAAACGGCAGCAGCTTTAGCATAAGGGCTTGCTTTTGAGAGTGAAGTACCGTTTGAAAATGAAAGTAGTTCAATTATTTTAGTAAAACACTAATATGAAACCGGGAACGATTTCTCGAGTTGGCGTGCGGCGACACGGTGAAGTCGCTGTGGGAAAAGTCAAGATGCTGACGTTCTGCTGCTTGTACACGTGTATGTTTCAATATAGAAGTTATACATTACGTCCTTTCCATGTGCTCCTTATGAAAAAAACAAAAAAACAAAATATATATATGGACCCCTCTCACATAGCAATACTTTTGTTGTTTTTGTTTCTTTAGTGACCCAGTAATCCTTCCAAGCCAAATRCCACAGGAGTCAGCTGCAGGGCAAGAACCTTATAGGATAAACTTTTAGGAGTACAGCATGCCCCATAAGTTAGAACAGGATAGGTTTAACCATTCAAATCTTTATTTACAACATGTATGGATAAGGCATGCCCTATAATTGTATGCAAAATTCAGGCATAATTAACAAGATTTGAGGCCTTAGAGCATCTCCCAAATTATACGCATAATGTTAAATAGATTTTGACAAATAAGGTTAATATATGAGACATTAATTCCCCTCAAGTTAATGTCAATGTTCGTTGATCTTATCAACGTGACATTTATTTTCTTTTAAATAACAAAATAAAATAATAGATAATGTGCTTGACACTGTTAACATTTATTCTTTCCACGTTAACATAACATAGCTCAAGAGTTCATCTATTTAAAATAAAATTATTAAGAGAAACATTTTATGATGTTAACATTATGGCACTAAAAATGCTCTTAACCAAGTCTAATCAGTGACAGTGATTCGACATTCTTATTCCTAGAAGAAGTGAGGGCTCGAGCGACACAATCCTCAAATAAAAAGCCGAAAAACAATATTTGAAACCTTATTCTAAGTTATGAGTTTCGAGAGTAAAAACAAGGATAAAATACGAGCCATTCCCCAACTAGTAGAAAATGGATTTGGCTCCTTAAAACTCACTCGGATGGGGAGGATTCACCTATATAACGTGCACTTCATCATCTCGCCCAATTTATGCGAGACTTAATGCATCTCCCTCACACCCAGTAATCTACGTTTAGGATGAGATTTGCAGAATTAGGCATCTATGGTGGCCTATATTATGCTAGGACTGGCTTTGGTACCATATAGGACATTATTGGTCCATTGAAGCTCTACCCCTTTGAGGGAGATTACCGGTTCAATTATAAAATCTCAACATCTTTATCATTATCATTCTTTAACTTACTTGGTCTACAAAAGAAAATCTAACAAATAACTTCAATTACGGGATCCATACAATAAGAGACGATAATAATTTCTTACTCAAATTAAAGGTTCTAAAATTTGCAAAAACATGGTAAAAGAAAGTATGGCATGTTCGGTTTCTTTTTGCGGTTTGGAATTGCGAAAATGATACGTGTTTACAAGRGGCATATTACGGAACGCAGAACCATGTGAAATCTGCAAAGGTACGTACATTCCAACTAGAACCATCCATATATACATATAAAAACAGAAACAAAACTGGGTTTCGAGAACGTGTTTAAATATAAAAACCAGAACATACAATTGCATGCATGGTACATGGTGGAATATTTTGAGTGGCCGGAGGAGAAAGTAAGATGTTTATAAGATTAGATGGATTCTTTCTTTTAGTTAGCATCTCAAAGCAATTTATATAGACTTTTCGTCCCTTTCACGTTCTATATTTCTGCCATTTATATTCGCCTTTCAAAACATTGTTTCTGGCTTCGTTCTCGGAGAGGTAGAAAGGTTTCTTGTGATTCTAGTTGGCTGGCCAGGGAGAGGTAGAAAGATTCCATTATTGACTTGTACGTAATTTAATTATAGTTCATATGAAGAGAATTGTTGGCCGGTAACTTTTTCTAAGAATACTGAGATTCTTCGCTTAATTAAGAAGGAGAAATTTTAGTATTTTGAGTTGAGGTACAACATGAAGGAATGTTTTATAAATCTGTCTGAATCAAAATTTCAATAATTGGACATGCAATTGTCAATGCATCTAGTAGTGATTTTTTTCTAAGAAAAGGAAAATGCGATTGCTTTATACTAAATCAAGGATGAAGAAAACAAATGGGAGATTAAGGCAATTACACCTATAAAAACGAAGGGAAAAAAATTTAATACAACAAGACATTGATCTATCTTGGGTTGCTCAAGGTTTTGGTTAAGCTCTTGGGGAAGAAAATATAATTAAAAATAATAATATCTGTAAACAAAATTTGTTCTGAAAAGCAAGAAAAAATAAATTCAAAATAACGTGAACTTTAATAACGCTCCACAACGCGAAGAGCCCAGACCCAACAAGCTTTCTCTCCTTACCATGGGCTTCGTTGTCACTCAAAATTGGGCCTACACATAGCTAGGCCCAGATTCATCCAGAGCAAAATGGCGCTTCTTATTGGGCCTTYACCGATCTATTTTTACGAGGGTTTATGGGAGACCCTCAACGCTACTGAACCCTGGGGCTTCTCTTTATAATCGCCTCCCTTTCTGCTTTCTCGAGGCCATTCACGACTCTCTCCTCACTTCGTCGTAGTCCCCTTCCCAATCTCTCCCTCTAAAACCACCGAAAATTGTGGATCGGAGGCTTCTTTATCTGGTCGGCAGATGGATCAGTATCTGACCGACTCGTTCCCTTGAAGCAAAATTGATTGTGTTGCTCTTTTATTTATCACTCCTTTTCTCTTTAGTGCGCTGGGATCGGAGAACACTAGGGCAGCTACATTCATATTCACCTGGAATTTGATTTGATTTTTTGTCGATTACGGAACAACGGTGATGAGCCCTAACAGACCTGTAATGATTTGCGGATATGATCGCAATCATTAATGAACATCTAAGGGACTGAGTTGTTTGACTCTATAAGTGCTTTGCTCTGCTCAAGTTCCTTTCGGTAATAACTCAGACCTTGATGTTTGGACGTTGGGGAAAGCTATTGGCAGCAAAGCTAAAAACACGTTCCTCTCGCTATCCGGTGCTCCTCTTCTTATGGCGCATCTGGATGTTGGGGAACGACAGATGGTCTTTTTGAGATTTTGAGTTATAGTATTATGGAGGCGAGAAGGCTATGGAGATTAATAGTAAAATGAGACCTAAGTTGTATGGTCGTTTTCTTCCGCGTAGGGAAGACAATATGSTWGAKAGGATGTGACGGRGACCAACAAATTCAGGTTYWGATTGTTATCTGAACAGTGACAGCTGAAGAAATCAAAATATGTGTGCCAAATAATCCTTTGTAGATTTTTCGTTTCATACTAGTGAGTGAGACAAAGGAAAAAGCAGACATGCATACCTACATTTTCGCAAAATCTCGTATGTATGAGTTCACAATAGTACAACTCTTCCTCATCAACTAATTTCATTTAAAATATTCTTTTACTTTTAATTAAAAAAGGGTTTCTTAATTAAGGATATAACTATGAATTTTAATTTATCTTCAATTCTTTACTGATTCAATCAAAACCTCTTAGATTACTTTGAGTCTTATTWCGGGCTATATTTGGATAGAGTTTGAGGAAAGATAATTGAAAATAGCTGAAAAATAAAAGTTYTAATTTCGATTGAGATTTATGAACAGAATCTCCTCCAATTAAAGAGTTTGATTTTGTAGCTTAATACCAAGTAAAAGTACTTTTTCGTATCATATATTAATTTGACCAAACACATATTTTATTTATTTGATCTAAATAAAATAATTCTAAGTAATCTCCCTTGAATCTTTGTATCGAATTAATTGTGAATATTTATTTTATATAATGGATATTAAATTAAACTTAAAAGTTCCCAAAAAAAAAAAAAAACCTAAGAAGAACATTTTTCATTTTTTTTCTGCTTGAAGGTATTAAAACTTACGGAAAATCCTCAGTTTTAAAAATGTTGGATGAGCGTTGGAAAACGTTTAGAAAAGGAGGGAATGTTTGCTGATGCAGATCAAATGTACAAACCGTCACCGCCTGAACTATCCCACGGTAAGTTTCCGGGGCAGCTTCGGGTTGAGTCAAAACGTCGGCTTGAAGATTTTGTTATGTGACCACGTGTCCTCACTAAGTAACTTCTTTATATATAAAGTTAATTATATATTTGTAGTGATGATTACGTGGGATATAAAATAAGAGACGGTTAACATAATTTTACCCCAACTAGAGAACTGTGCACAAACATGTAAAGAGTTATATATTTATCCAATTAGACTCCCATTCTTTTATGCCAAAAATTTTTTATCTTTTGAATCCAGATTCATTACCATGGGGCTCAAAAAGAAGAAAAAGAAAATGACGTTYTAGTCAAACCCACAAGAAAAATGGAAAGGCGCAAACACTCTTGAAACGCGGGATGGGCCATAGAGTCCACTTTGACTATAGCACAGGCAAATCGAAAACCCCATTAGGCCATTAACTCTSTCTTCCCCTCATATAAATGGCTCCTCCTTTCACTTTCTCACGAATCCACAATCGAACACGAAACCACTGAAGAATTCGAMCGTTAAAATGAGCATGTCTTTCGCCGTTGCCATTTCAAACTCACCAGTGTTCWCCCCTTCTAGTCGTGTCTCTACTTCTTTGTTCTGTAAAACTTCTTCTGCTTCTTCCAGCTCACCGGAGACCCTCAAGAACCCTTCTTCGCCTTCTTCCCCGTYGAGGATTTTGCGGATTCCGAGGCCACCGCCGAGTCCCAGTGGCTTGATTAGAGCTTCTGCGGACTCTCTGGCTTTCGATTCAGCTTTGACTTCGACTTCACCCACGGTTTTGAAGAGGAAGAGGCCTACTAGGTTGGATATTCCGATTGTCTCCATGGACCACGGGAATATTCCGGCGAACCCTTTTGCCSGATTGGCGAGGGAAAGGGAATTCTTGGAGGTGGAGGGCGACGGGTACGCGGTGTACTGCAAGAAAGGAAGGAGAGAGACCATGGAGGATCGGTACTCGGCTGTGCTTAGTTCTCAAGGGGAATCCAAACAGGTACCAATATCTTTTACTTGTGGGCTTTTATTTTTGCTAAAGAAAAAAATTTGTCCTTTATTAGCTATACTTGTTAATTTTAGCTGATTATGATTGGCCTAATAAAACTGTGGTCTGTATTGGAAAATTTTGCTTTTTCGCTAATTAAATGAGTAGTGATGAATTATTAAAAGCTAAGAACTAGTTTTTATTACCTTATGATGCATGATTCTTCATGAAATTCTATTCAGTGCTCCTATAAATTTTCTCTGGTTAATTTCACTTTGCTTCAAAAAASCAGAAATTTCTGGTTCTTTGATGTTTGCTAAAACAATGATTTTGATAAACTATTGCAATTCTTCTATAGGCTTGTTTTGGCATTTTTGATGGGCATGGAGGTGCAAAGGCTGCCGAGTTTGCAGCAGAGAACTTGCATAAGAACATTATAGATGAAATAGAAAAGAGCGAAGATGGTGATRTTGAGGAAGCTGTCAAGAAAGGTTACTTGAAGACCGACACTGAGTTTCTTAAGGAAGATCATTGGGGTGGCTCATGCTCTGTGACAGCATTGATTACGAAAGGCAATCTGGTGGTCTCAAATGCTGGGGACTGCCGTGCAGTAGTTAGCAGAGGTGGGGTTGCTGAGGCTCTTACTWCTGATCACCGGCCTTCAAGGGAAGACGAGAAGGATAGGATTGAGGCCCTAGTAAGCAGCTAATATCTGATTTTGATCAGCTTACAATTATTCTGTGTTAGTAATTCAATAACGGTTCGAATAGTAGCTGATCTTATATGCGGTGCAATTTTGTAGGGCGGCTATGTTGATTGTTGCAATGGTATTTGGAGAATTCATGGATCTCTAGCTGTATCTAGGGGAATTGGTGATCAATACCTTAAACAGTGGGTTACAGCAGAACCAGAGACAAGGGTCCTTGATCTCAAACCTGAACTGGAATTCCTAATCCTTGCTTCTGATGGATTATGGGATAAGGTACAAAGTTTTACTTGCTTTTATGCATTATTATATTTCTTTTTTGGCAATTTATTCATATTATCATTTTACATCTTCTGATAAATAAAATGTCATGTCTTTGATTTACAGGTCAGTAATCAGGAGGTGATAGACATTGTCCGCCCTATGTGCATTGACATCAGTGAGCCACAAGCACTCTCAGCGTGTAAAAAGCTTGTTGATCTCTCTGCTTCACGAGGTTCTGCTGATGATATCAGTGTTATGCTAATTCAGTTGGGACGATTTCATTGATGATCCTCAAACTAGATTATGAGAGAAATAATCTAACAAGATGGGCAGAGGGAATTCCTTGACAGTGTAGAGAACAGAGGGAATTCCTTTGATGGAAGTTAGGATCATTTTCCTTTARTAGCTAGTGACATAGCTGAATCATTCTTTTTATCTGACTTCATGCATCTATTTCTCAGTGAGAATTTAGATGACCCTGTCATAGTAAATGAATAAGTTTACAATGTAAATCATTCTGTTGAAATGACGAAAGATCTAACACTGCAAGTTCGTTTTATTTGATCAAGCAGTGCATTTATTCACACTGTCCCTTTTTCATCTGCCTGTGATAGGGATATTGATCTTCAAAGAATATGTACTTCTGAATGCTCAAAAGAACTTGGGCAATCCAATTTCTTTTGCATAGTTCRCAAAGTTTACAATCTGGATCTAGAAAATGGAATTCTCACTTGACTCTTGCGAAGTGCTGAACAAGGTCTTTCATTATCTGGAATTCTGAATTGAAGTAGATTCTGAAAATGTTGTCAAAGACCACTGAGGATTATTGAGGATCCTAATATGTGAATTGTACACGCATGTTCACTTGATTCTTGAACAGTTGAACAATGTAGTTGAGGCAAGAAGTGCCAAGCACATAAATGAAATAACTAGAACGTTAAAGTAGAAGAAAATTTAGATTTTATATTCCCTCAATAAATGTCTATGTCTAAATGGCTCTTACATTCTTTCTTGAATTTGTCTGCTGATAGTATGGTTTTCTGGAAGAGAATTTCTGAAATAGGAAATCGACATCCTAATGCGAATAAGACAGCTTTGTTGTATAACTGCTTTCCACTCGGTATACAATGACTGTCACTGGCTGGCTTTGTGATTTTCTTGATAAGAATCCTTAGTAGTTTCATTGAACTTTCTCCGCGCCAACATCGTTCCAAGGACAGCCTACTTTATCTTCTAAAATGGGTACAAGTCTCAGGCCCTGTTCTCGTTTAGTGTATCCTAAGTTAAAAGCCATCTTCGGTTGTTTTTCACTTAATAATTTTAACTTCAAACAATATTTTGAAAAGAGGGGAAAAAAAAAAAATTGAAGTTCAAGATAACTTTCCTTATTGATGCTATTAGAAATGAAAATATAATATTTGTTGTAAATAAATGAATGGCTCTATTATCTATCAAACTATAATTTTAACCTAACTCTTTTCTTTTTCAATTCGCCATTCAAATAATTTCTATTCATACCGTTCACAAATATTACAATAAGTATTAAGTTAAAATTCCTGACTTATATTGTAAAATTAATTATCTGGTACCATTAAATTATCATTTTGATGATGTTATACAAAAAAGATAATACTATACAAAAGTATCTAAAGTGACAATCTCGGAAAAAGCCTAGATGGTGGAAAGGTTTTGCAACGAAGACGAACTTGTTGAATTCAGTAGGTGGAATATATATGAGACTTTGGTGGGGTAGATTTTATTCGATTTCCGAACAGTTACGAAATGGAGTCATTGTCCTCCTTCAAACTAATTGGTACCTTCGATCCCTCCATACGTAGTCCTCGTATCCGAATTCTGGTTGCATGCATCTCATTTGGTTTGGTGCATTCTGCCGGCCAACGTTGGAAACCCGTGTCTGCATATGCAATTTGGATTTACAATCAACCATGATTTGCTTCATTGAATCAGATTGAATATTATATAAGCATTTGGAAGTTTAATAGCACTCCATTTTGAACATGTTGGTTGCATAATTTTGCATCACAAGTGGAATAATATTGATAAAGCCTCTGAATCGAATAATCAAAGCATTCAAACACATCATGATATGCTGTCTGATGCAGTTCTTGCATGCACGACTGTGATTCGGTGTCTTCGTTTCGTCCCACATCTAATGTTCTTCTCGTTCATTACTTGATGGGACAACTCGGGCTTCTTTACTACTTCCTCCCCTTTTGGTACATATCATCGTATCCCTTCTCATGTAAACATGTTAGCTAATCTTGATCTTCGACAACATTATTTATTACATGTCACTTGCCTATCAAGATTGATGCCCATAAGTGCAAATTGAGTTTGCATTTTTTTTTTTCCCAGAACTTTTGATACATTATCTCGTTACATTCTCACAATTACACATTATTTATATATTAATCGCGCTTTGATTAATATAATAGATAAAAGATTTGAAACTTATATTTTTTTTATATGAACAATGCTTGGTGGCTCAACATAATAAAAAGATAAAAGCATTCAAATTTTTTACTTTGATATCTATGATAATATCCAAATCTTTAATAATGTTGAGTAACAAAAACTTAAATCAATATCGATCCAAGAAGAATTTTCCTTTCTTATATGCATGGTGAGATGTGATTCTTTTTTAACATGAAATGACGCTTGAGTTTGCAAGGGGTTGGTTGTGCATAGGCAGGAACATAAAAACACAAGAGAGGGAGTGTGGTCTGTACAGGGCTTAATAATAGGGAACGTTTTGATTGTGGACATATATAGCCTGTCGGTTGCGCATTTTCCTTTTGTCTTGCTGTCCTGTGATATGTTGGCCCCCAAGACCGACAACAAATGCCTCACTTAACGCTAATCCAAACATTACCAGTTCTCCATTTGTCCATGAACTCCGATGAAACTTGTAGTGTCGTTAGAGGAAAGAGATTAGCTGTTGATTCTTCACAGGGAAATCATATGACCTACGGAAGATCAAATTCGATGAATTCAAGACTTTGATTTCTTTGGTCAACAAAATTATGAATTGATTCGATTTTGCATTGCAGATTAGGCTTTTACGTAACTGGACCAGCATCTTCTTCTTCTTCTTCACGCACGACTGACTAAACTATAATTAACCAGTCCTCATATGTATACTAACTGCTGACCCACTTCCCAAATAATCCTAACTCAATTTTATTTTTCTTTATCCTTTTCTTTTTAAACAAAATAATATGTGATTTGTTCTATAAAATAGAATCGTTTTACCATTAGAATATCACTTTAGTTGCAGAGTAACCAAGTCATTATATATTGTTGGTTCAAATATGGAATTTGATACTTTTAATTTAAAGGTAACTAATTTTTTATTTTATTCAAAGCAAATGTTAATCAGTTGTTTTAAATTTAGAAAAATTGTCTCGAATCTTAGAATAAAGTACTATCAATAACTATTTTGGAGACCCATCTTGGAATCACCTAGTCCAAACCAAAGTAGCTCTCTTGAATACCCATCAATATTTCAGAAATAACTTCAATAATATGGGAATCAATTATCGTGTGATGTAAAAGATAGAATATCACTGTATTTTAAGAAAAGAACTTTAGCATCAACTATAATTTGTCATTAAGAAAGGATTCAAGCATTCCTTAGTCTAAACTCTTTTTAATAGCTTAGCTATGCGAAATCAATTATCAAGTTGATAGTCGATACGTGAATTATCGCTTTTTTCCTTTCAACTTTTTAAGAGAAAAGAGAAAAAGAAAGAAATAATTTTTTAAGTTCTGAATATTCTAGTATCAGACACCGTCCAATCATTTTTTTTTTCTTTTTCCTAATTAGGCTTGTTTGGACAATGACCAAAATGAAGCTTTGTTAGCCAAGTAGTCCCACTCCCGGAATAGCCAAGTTGTGGGCTAAGATTTCTTCACTGTGGTTTTCTAGGAGAAAGGAATTAAAAAAATATTCTTGAGTGAGTCCATGTTGCGGCAACCGAAGTGAGGATGCAGCAACGTAAATGTTAAGTTTTTTAACATGTAAAGCAAGCGTACACTTCATTGCAGACGTCGGACTCTACGAGTCCACAAGGCAATGGATTGTTCAGCTTGCCCATAACGAAATGGCTGGTTGAGACTTCGTGAGCCAACCCCCTTATCCCAACTTCTACCTAAATTTGTGGTAGCAGCCTATACTGCAACGTGTTAATGTGCCTCCTCATCCTTTTAGACATCCCATATCATCTCATCTTTTTTTTCACTTTTCTTTTATGTGATCGAATTAAATGAGAGTTACATTTTCTCTTTTTTCTTATAATCCCCTTAGATTGGCGATGCAAAATTTACTCTTATTTAGAAAAAAATTTGATTCAAAACTCTTTTCCTTGAATCAAGCTCCGATCATGAGATTTTACTTTTACTTTCGAATGTTTTAAAATTTAAGATTTCGACGTCAAAATTAATTGGTACCTCAAAGGGTACAACATTAAGGGTTCATTTTTTTTCTTTTTGGGGAGGTCAAGACTCATCCTATAAACGATGCTCTTCCATTCGTACCAAATGAATGGAAGGAAATTAATAACTATAAGGCCTTTTTGTAAATAAATCACAAATATGAAAATTCAGGTGGAGGTTGGCAGTGCACGTCACCAAGAAGTGAGTTAGGGAAGTTCGTCTCTTGTGGAGAAGGAAAGAGAAATTGAAGACAACTGGAGCATATCTTTTTGCCAATTTGCCTTCGGTGCTCGGTTTCAGGATCAGGATTTGGACTTCCTTTTATATTTATCGGCTGTTTTGACTTTTTGTTTTTTGGCCCGATATCATTTCCAAATGACACGAATCTCTAACCTTCAGCTGAGACTTGGAGCGTTGCGGGTAATTTCTCGACCCTGAATATCTGGAAAAGTTTAAAAGCCAACTCGTGTGGCCCGCCAGATCCCTTCGTTCCTCTGTTGCCTCTAGATTGCCGAGGGGGCCCCCACTTTAACCCCTCTGTCCTTTCCTCTCCTTCCGGATCTCAAAGACCATAGCAGATGACYATTACTATTTCATTTGCAATTAATATTTTAAAACCGGATCCTTTATTATTCATCATAAAAGCTTTCTAAATTAGTAAATGCGTCCCTTACTAGCTTAAAGCTTCTCACTTTGTTATATTTTTCATAGATTTAGCAATCTAAATACCTTGTATTGCTTGGTTTCTAGAGGCTCATTTACACAGGCCTGAAAGGCTACTTTCACCTAATACTCTTGTTTACTTTTGCCAATTGCACGATTAGTACAAACTCTGGATTTCTTGTACATTTAATGTGGTCGTCTTTGTTGAAAGATGCTGGGGACAATTCCAAGCCCTTGATAAGTTAATTTTTAGTATCGCTAATTACTAAGAAACTTCAAAAACTATCACGAGTATCCCTTCATTTGAATTTATCCACAAAGAATATTCCAAGGTTACAGGATAAACGTAATATGATTTCATTTAAAATTGGATGAATTAAGAATTGATCAAATTAATTTCATTTGATAATATAATTTTGTAATGTTTCCGACTTAATATAATAACTAAGCACCAGTTATATTAGAACTGGTGTGATGAAATGTGCTCTCAAGGAATTCAAGAAAAGTTTCACTTTCTAACTTTTTTCAAAAGTAAAAAAAAATATTTTTTGCACAGCARTTAATGTTTACCRAACACTTTTRATAATTTTCCTTAAAAGCAAGTAAAGTTGACCAAACATCTTGGGAAAAGTAATCTCAAAAGCACCTTAAGAAATGACATATTAGTCACCACTATAAATAAATTAAATTTCTATTTTTTTATAAATTTAACAACTTTTTATATTTCAAACTCCATACTTTAGTCTTATCAAATGGTATTAGTAACTATAATTAACTTTTCGTAAGATAATTCTTCATTAACTATCAATAATGTCTTGTATGCGCATTAAGTTATTGTTTTCTTATAATTTTTATTTTAAAATATAAATCATTTGAGGAAAATATTATTTTTACAATATAAATTATTCTACATTTACTAAACAAAAGTCCTCATATATCTTCAAATTAGTTTCGAGATCCCTGTTTAAATAAAAAGAAAAAGTGCATGTATTATATTTGATTACTTTATCTTTTTAACTTTTTCAAGATATGTTTGAGAGACGATAAAAGAGAAATGAGAAAGGTAATTAATTAATTATAAAAAATATAAAAAAGGAAAGAAAAATGATAGTATTTTATAAAAGCGTCTAGTTTTCATGGGATATATGTATGTAAATTTAAAATGATTCACATTTTAAAAAAGTAATTTTGAAATATATTAATAATAATATAGGAAATGAAAGTCGAATCTAATGCGCGATATTAAAAGGTTTTCTAACCCACTACACTATTACATGCCATTAGAAAAACAATGTGAGCAACTCTTTAACCTTTCCTTCTTATTTGAATACTATCAAAAGATAAATTGTTTCACTAATTTTTTTGGTCCAAATGTAACATTTTACTAAAGTATAATGTGAGTATGAATCTTTTTCCTTATTTTTTTTCTCCTAAGATTTAATATTCTCACACTAATAAGACGACGACTTTAGATCCAATTCAGATTGCATTAGCAAGAGTCTGAATTTTAATTGGAAGGAAAGAATCAATCAAAATTCTTCCAATATGATACTAAAAGAAATGATCAAATATAAAATCTCACATTAATATAATTATTTGCTTATTAATTGTTCAAATATGAAGATAAGCTTCCACCGAAACCATTAATAGAGAGGCAGAAAAGACCACAAGTGTCAAACACTTGTTGAGAAAAGAAGCAAGACAAAACAAACCTCCCAAATCCAACTGCCTAAGAATTACGATGAATCCATCTTTGGATCGGATAAGGATAAAACCCAGTATCATATATGCTGATGTCCTTTAGAACTCTCTAAAACACGGCACCAAACCGTTTTTCCCACAGATAATAACTTCCTCCACGCTCCTACTACTCGTATATATATATCTACCCCTCCTCCAACATGGCGCCTCTCTTCAAGAACCCAATACACGCACAACCAAACCTAATACTCAAGTAATCTTCCACAAAGCAACCAAAGTTTCTGAGCTCTACGTATGGTGATGGAGAAAGTTCAAGAAAACTGGGTCAGAGGCACCCCTATAGGCAGAGGCAGCTTTGGAACAGTCAGTCTTGCGGTGAACAAGTCCAGTGGCGCCGTCTTTGCTGTCAAGTCCGTCGAGAGGAACTCTTGTTTGCCTCATCAATTGGAGGCTTTGGAGAATGAAATTAGAATTCTGCGCTCGCTTTCCTCGCCTTACGTAGTGGGGTATCTCGGGGACGGTGTGACGGTGGAGGATGCTCCGGCTGGGAATTCTTTTAGGAACTTGTACTTGGAGTACTTGCCAGGTGGTACCGTTGCTGACTTGGCGAGGGCCAGAAAGACCGGCGCTGACGTGGATGATATAATTTTAAAGAATTACAGCTTCTGCATCGTCTCCGCGTTGAAGTATCTTCACTCAAAAGGCATTGTGCATTGTGACATCAAAAGTGACAATGTCTTGGTGGGTCCCAATTGCTGCACGGCCAAGCTGGCGGATTTCGGATCAGCGATGGAGGTCTCTCCACGCGGAAGAGGACAAACCATGCCCAACGTGCTGCCTCGCGGAAGCCCGTTGTGGATGGCGCCGGAGGTGATTAGAGGGGAGTGCCAGGGACCGGAATCGGATGTCTGGTCTTTGGGGTGTACGATCATAGAGATGATCACCGGAAAACCGGCTTGGCAAGACAAAGGCCTAGCGGAGACGCTGTGTCGGATAGGCTACTCGGAGGAGTTGCCACCGTTACCAACTCAACTATCCGAATTGGGCCGCGATTTCCTGGAAAAATGCTTGAGAAGAGATCCTAACAAGAGGTGGAGCTGCGATCAACTATTACAACATCCATTTATTTCAACATGTTCAACTGCCAATTCAGCAAGCCATTCATCGCCGCGTTGCATTCTCGACTGGTTCAGTTTAGATTCCGATATTGAAGAAGACGATGAAGAAAKTGTTCATACACGCACAAGCTTTCCTCCCCTCGAAGAAAGAAATACAGACGATATTGAAACCTATACGTCCAGAGTAAAGGATAGAATTAGGGAATTAGCTTCCGGGACAGGGCCAAATTGGAACTCAGACGGATGGGTGSTGGTGAGAAGTTTAGAATCTTCAGATGCCGGATGTTGTTGGGGGGAGAAGCAAGAAGTAGGGACAAGCTCGGCATATTCTGAATTGATCGGGGTAAGTCCAGCACATGCGGATTCCATAGAGATTGGAGAAGTAAGTAGAAGGACAAATGAGGAATATTCCCCAGATTCTCACCGCAGTCCTTCACAACAAGAAGAAGAGGCAAACAACGGCCACAACGACGCCGTTTCCGCGGACCATGAAGCTGGACGATTCTTATTGGTGTTTTATTTATTATCAAATTTTAAYACGCAAAATTACACAATCTGTAGCCAGATGGCAATTCTATTGACATATATAAGAAATTTCTGCTACTTATTCCTTTCACTTGACTTTCTTGTTTTGGACATATCGRTGCTCTTATCTCATTACATCATCGTATCCTGTTCAAAAGATGGAGTTCTTCTGGATAGATGCAAGAACTTTTATGGGTGCACATTGGATTGTGAGAAGATGAGTTGGAGCCTTTTATGGTGTTTGCTTTTGTTGCCTTTTTTTTCCTCAAAGACCTATCAAGATTACAAGTAAACAAGTTTCTCATACGTAATAATGCTAAAACCACACGAACCAAGCAACTTCMGGGTACAAGCAATTCAAGAACCTCAAATGTGTTCATTTGGGTTACAAAAGTTGTTTTTCTTTTCCTTTTTTTTTTTTCCTTAAACCATTCGAAATTTTTTGTTAACTTCGATAATTCTAAATTYGAATCATTGTTTGCTCCATTGATACAGAGCAAACTTAAAATCTTACACTCTTTACCATTTAGATGATGATGCTCTAAAATCATAAACAACATCACCGAAGTAATAAAATCTAGCAAAACTTATCCCAAAAGTCTACTAATTGAAAGATTGTAGAAAGTGAATAAGGTCTACAAATTATGTCTACACCAAACCAGGTTCTTTTCCCTCAGCCAGATCTTCTAAATGGATACGGTAACCCAAAAAAGGACAAGAAAATCGGAAGATTCTTGATATATTACTCACTAATTTACAAGTTTTAATAATTTATTGTTTTACAATTGTTGAACAACAATCCTCTTCCTCTGTCTCCAAAACTTACATTGCTATTTATTTGTAATACAAGTCTACACCATGAGTCTTTGATTCGTACCYCCTTAATCGAATAAACTAAGTTTACATTATCCATATCGAGCTGTCTGCCGGTGTCTAACAGATTTGGTTATGTTTTCTCAAAGATATGGTTTTTGCTTATGCGGTGAGTGATGACGAAGTGATTTTGTTGTTTGCTGTGTTGTGGCTCCTCATGACCCAAGATATTATTAGTTATGAAGAAAAAAACTATTGATCCATTTCCCTTTTTTTAGAAAATAATGTTTAGTCAAATATTTTTTTATTAAACATTCAGGTATTTTTAATTTTAATTCAATATGAAATTGTGATAAAAATATTATTTTTCGAAAGACTCATAATATAACTTGAGATTACGTCGTAACTTGTAATGACACAAACTCACATTGCATTYTCATTAAAGTSAAAAACAATAGAGGTAAAGAAGAAGACGGTTCACTCTAWTTTGTTAGAAAACAAAGCCAGAYGAATAAGAAAACCCTTGAGSTTTGCTACGTTGGAGAAACACMTCATACTGAATGTTGCATGTTTTGAGATMAAMCGTTAAAATGTTTTACCATGTTCCTCTGTGTGACCTGATAAAATAMAATTATGTATAAGTTGAGGAGTTAGTGATGGAATTTATGTTGTACTTAAACTTGTAATCTATCAGAGATGAAGAGATAAACTTAATTTTTTGTTTTAAAGAAAAGAACATTAATTTTAGAATTATTTAAAATAAAAAAAGCTTAGTAGTCAGCATAGCTGGTCCAATGGCCTAGGAGTGTGCCCAAACTCGGGAGCAGATTCTGCTACGAAGCCCAGATCCCAGTGTATTCTCGTTCTGGTACTTGCCGTGGTCCAGACTCCAGCCAGTTCAGCACCTTGTCCAATTTGCAGGCCTTCCGCAGTTGTAAAGATGCATAGAGGGTTTTTATTTTATTTCAATTTATTTAATCAATAATCTATAAATTTATTAAAATATGACATGGAATCCGAATCATTTTCTGAACATTTTTATCTATTACCCGACTTTTAATTTTCTAATAGTAACCTTATTTTTTAACATTTAAAGAAACATTAATACATGTTAAATATATTGAAAAAATGAATGATTATACTAAGTTAAGTTTAAAATATTATTTCATGAATTCTTTGTTATTGAGCATAGACAATCAATATATTTCCAGAAAAGACCCTTMTTTAAATAATTTTTATTAMAAGGCATCATGTATTAAAAAAAACTCTAAAATATATTATTGAATGACCAAAATATCGATCTATATTAAATTTATTAAATTATCTAATCCCAATAGATTTTTAAATGACCAAAGTACCCTCTTCTTATCATAATTTTTTATTCTCTAACCAATGGACAAGGTGCTAAAATTTTCTTTTTTTCTCTTATTCATCGTAAATCTCAGCAAAACCACAAGATCTTCTTTCTTTCTTCTCCATTTCACATTTAATAGCTCTGAACCAAGAGTTTTCATTCCCATTCAACGTTGAAGATCAAAGCAAGAAGTTGCCAAACCATTGTCAAAGAAAAAAATRCAATCTCTATCATTATATGTAAATCGAATTTCYAAACTTGTATTCATGTTGATCTCATTTCTTCTATATACTACATTGCATGAATTAAGGGCTCTCTTCTTGTCTATTAGTATGGATAAACAATATCTATCATAAAATTGTTTAAGTTAGTCCATAACAGTAGGAGTATCAGTTATGGAAAGTCACATAACAGTGGGGGGGTATCAGTTATTGGAAGTCGCATAACAGTGAGAGTATCAATTATTGGAAGTCGCATAACAGTGAGGGTATCAATTATTGGAAGTCATATAATAGTGGCGGGGTAAAATTATGGGAAGTCACCGCAAGTAATGATCAATATGAAATATTGCTCATTACAGAAGGTCACCGTGATATAATGTCTGCCACGGTGAGCTGCTGTGATGAATATATGCAGTATTATTTTAATTTATTCTTAGATAGAAAATTTTTCAGCTGATTTAGAATTAAGAAAAACTAAAACTAATACACTAGTATTAAATATTTCGTATCACAGCAGGCCATGTGATAGAATGTCTGCCATGGTGGGCTACTGTTATGAACAAATCAGTTTAAAAATATTTATAAATGCTAATTTTAGGTTGTTGAATTGCAATTATGGTTGCCTCGGATAATTTGTGGATATCTATTTGTTACTTTAGTGAGTTTGTTGAGAAAGAAGACGGTGGTGTGTGGACATGGTGGTATAACGGTCTAGCAAATRTGGCTCTTATTCTTATTTCAAAAAATATTACCCATATCGAGTTATGTGAAATTGTTCGAGGAGCAGTAGGGATGGTTTATCGGATAAATGATATAAATATACAAGTATGGTGTCAAAAAATTCTAATTTTCCGATACCACCAATAAAAATTGATTGTAACTACMAATTAAAATGGTATCTCTCGATTTGTAAAAAACAAAAAATTCTTTTTGTGTTACTCTTTTGGAGAAAGAATCTGAGAGAATAAAAAAGACGATGGTTTAGGAGAGCATGAAGCACAAGCAACACCAATTGCATATGATAATTTGAAGGAATCACCTATTGCAGCATTACTTGGAATGTAAACAGATTGGGATGGTGTGGAGATAGGATCTTTTTGAAGATGCTCATGTGGCGGGTGGGAACATAAAAAAAATTAACRGTTGATTTATGTTCAACTTCCYGTGGACCATTATCAAGGATATCAGAATGCAAAGATTTGCAAAGGAAACAATTGTTCCCCAACAAAGAAGCTTTGATATCGATGTTATACTTGCTTGCAATCAGGTGTCACTTTGAGTTTAAAGTTAAGAAGTCAAATAAATCCATTTATATAGTTATTTGTCTTTAGAAGAGCAGTAAGTGGCATTTTCGGGCTACAAAGTTGAATGAATCTGAAATATTTGAAGTTCATACTTACCATAGCCAGCACACATGTTCCATGAGTGCTAACTGTCGAGATCATAGACATGTTACCTATTCACTAATCGGAAGTCACATTGAAGTTTTAAGATGTTAGAAGGATTTACAAACTAARAAACATCATTAATGTTGGGATACTTCATCGACCTTCTCTCATGTAATATAATGCCAGATCTATATGTTGTATTACATTAAACATTATACTAAATCAGTAATCAATTATTCACAATTATAAGTTTGTTTTACATACATCATCACTATGTCGAACGTCAAGCTTTAGAAGAAGAAATTTTGTTTTGACGTTGAATCGGGAAAAATTAATAGAAGCTCTGAAAAATTTCAATTCTTAGCATTAAGATATAAATCTATACAAGATAAAGACATTTCAAAATTTAAACAGGGTGAGTTTCAGGAAGGGAAATTTACAGGGCAGTTTCATCCTTAAGCYAGGACTTGAGATCTTCCATTTTYATAGGATCAACTGCCTGAAATGGATCAAATTGCTRAACCCCTCAAACTTTCTTGTCTTGGAAGGATTAATGAACCGAGATTTCAATGGAGGGGCATCCTGCTTCTTTGGCAATCCTCTACCTAGAGGCAAATCATCTTCTATTGTCACTATCGGAGTCTCAGATGCTATTTCATTTCCTACCAAACAGAGTTCAAAAAATAATTATTGATTAAAAATTTTTTTCACCATTGTGATATTTGAAAAACAATATTCATAAAAAAGAAAAAGGAACCAACTTTCAATGTGGGAAGTGATAGCAACCAAGYTTAATCATTGTGATCATCAATCACAATATTATTTTCTTGAACCTTCGCTACAAAAATAGGTAGAAGATAGGTTACAATTAAGCTTTAAAATTATAAACTTACTTATTATTGGAAAAAAGTAACCCATCTTCCTTGGACTGTTCGTCTCTAACAATGAGAGTGGATTGTTCTTCTCTTTCTTGGGCTGTTCCTCTCTTTCTTGTCTTTTTGTGGGATGTTCTTCTCTTTGTTTATCACCTCTTGAGGGCAATTGATTGATTAGCTTATCCAAGCTAGCCTCTAATCGATTCAACTAATCAGTTCAGTGCTTCTCAACTCCTTCTAGTTGCCTTTGAACTCCTTTTATCCTCCTGTCAACTATTACATGCATCCTCTTGATCAGATCAGCATTTCGAGAGGGGGATTAGTATGAGGGGGTATCATGAAAAGGGAAGCATCCTCTGAATCCGCTTTATTTACTATAGCCTTAGGAGGGGAATTATGATCACTTGGAGCACTTGAAGATGCCTTGTTATGACGTTTTCTTCTTTGTCATATGAGAATGGAACCAAACTCTACCAAAATTCTTCCTCAGCTTTCGAGCAAAAAGGAACTAAGGCCTTAATTACATTTAAATTTTGAATCTTGTCCTAAAAAWACTCATAGACTGAGGAATGGTCCGGTGGGCCCTCAGCCTTTAAAGTCYAGTTCAACATTCTTGGTATTCTCTCTCCAAGACAAAATTCGAGGGTGACCAAATTTGGCATGGTTTCGAACGCCTAAATCTATAGAAAGAAAACAAAAGAAGAGGCTTAGACATCTAATGATGATTGGGAAAAAAATATACATATGCAATTGTATTAAATATTACATAAATAGAATTGGAAAGAATACAATAGAGTGATTTTTCATAAGCTATACCAGTATGGATGGAGGAAATCCACGTTAAATGATTTTATACACTTTCTTTTGTTTTCTTTAGATTTCTCCATTGCCTCTGAATAATCACGTTGGAATAACTCAATAGTTTCAAGACTTGATTTCCTTCCCCATTCATAACAATTGAATCKTTCCAAATCATCTATGAGATAGAACCATCACAAGCTAATAGTTGCATTTTCTTCCTTAACACATAGAACATATGTCCAAATTACTAAAAGCCCGATCTTGTACTTGTCCCTTARATCATTGCATTTTGTAAACGTATCAAAAATGTCTGACMTTTTYAGATTTCCTTGCTCTTAAGGAATTACCTCTTCTACAACTCACTCTATTCCCCTTTCTTCAAATCCTTTTGCTCATTCATTTTGATTGCTGGTAAGCCAATCACAAGAGTGACTCTTCAAAGCCAAACCTACACYTCTTGTCACCAAATTGAAACAACACTTAATTTTTTTTACCTCGGTTCTCAAGGACCTCAACATAAAATCATGATTAAATTGATTGCTAACCTCAAATCCCCTATCTTTGTTAAGGGGCCAAAATAAGATTCAGATAGCAATTCACGATGATCATCATCTAAAGSGTCTGTCACATCATCTGTCTTTTTCAAAGTGCACTGATTAGTAATTATAGCCCTAGAATATGTTTAGCTGAATTGATCTTGCAAAAATAATAAATTATGCATTAGATTGAAAATCTTTACAATCGTAGTCCTTTTAGCTTATCAAATAAGGCCACCGTGATAGATATTTCTACCACGGTGGGATGCTGTAATGAATATATACAACATAAATTTGAAAAACTTTAAACACACATCTTTTTAATGAATTATAATTAAGACAAATTAAA
Source organism: Rhazya stricta (assembly GCA_001752375.1). NCBI lineage: Eukaryota > Viridiplantae > Streptophyta > Magnoliopsida > Gentianales > Apocynaceae > Rhazya > Rhazya stricta. The sequence continues at coordinate 6,656,694 of MEJB01000001.1, read as the reverse complement.
TCTTTGCCATTGTAGTCCTTTTGGCTCATCAGAGAAGTTCACCGTAGTAGACATGCCATGATGGCCTATTGCGGTGCGCATATTCCATTAATATTAAATATTTTCATTGGTATTAACTCTAATTCAGTAAAAAAAGAAATGTTTAATGATATCTTGAATATTTATATTGTMTAGGTTCATCATAGATGGCCACCATATGATGCCTATCACGATGAGCTGATGTGATGAGCATATACGACATTCTCTATAAGACATTAAGAGCAGACGACCTCATMCCCTCAAGTCCAAGATCGCTTCCAATTTCCAAGTTACCTAGACACCTACCCCACCCATAACATTCTTCGCAGCCACTAAGAGATTGACCAACACAAAAAATCCAAGACTTTACCCCCTAAAAGCCCTCAGAACTCAAATTCTCCAACAAAKTGAAATTCTTTGGCATTCTGTGCCAACAAAATAAACTACTCGCCTCCAATCGAGATACCACAAAGTTTTATGTATTTCACAAAGATCATGGCTATGACACAGAAAAGTGTTACGACCTAAAAGGAGAATTAGAAGAGGCGCTCTCAGACTGGGTCACCTCAAAGTATTCGTACAAGCTTGCACCCAGAGAAGATGCCAAGCCGGCAACCCTAGCTAAGTCCACACCCAAACCAACKTTCATAATAATAATTGATAAGAAGCTAATGTCCTGACAATAAACTTCAAACCACAAACAATGCCAACAATCATAGAGTCATTCATATGATCTATTCTTTCCGAGGAAGAATTGCAAGATCATCCCCGATTACCCCTTGCTTGAGTCCACATGTTGGGGTGAACTCTGTGATGCAATATAAATAATGAGTTCACTATGCTCGTGCAAGTATACACGGTCAAACGAGTAATATACGATGAATGGATGTCGATCCCATGAGGATTGGATGCTATACCAATAGATTGAAAGATACACAGGGTATTGATAGATTAGAATTGGTGACTTAARTGAAAATGAAATAAAACTAAGATGATCAAGTATTAGAAGGTTGAAGACATGCAAATACAAGCGTAATCACTCGAATATGACATTTAGTTAGGTATTTATAGATTCTGTGAGTATGATGTTTATGGGATGCGATCATTCTAGCTACAACATATGTTAATAGCATATTATGATGAGTAACGGCACACAGCTATACCCATGCTAAAGGACTTAAAGGGAATGTTACAGCAGGGAGTGTATCCACCAAACGRATRAAGTCCTTAACCTTGTAGCTTTTTGACCCTACCAACTACCTCGACATTTGCCCCACATTACCTCGGATGACTAAGTCCTTAATTCCATAGTAAGGATGCTCTATGACAGTAAACCTCGAGATCTCGCTACTTTAATATTTGATGCTCAGGTGTTATGTTCCCCCAATACGATGCTAGGCTCGTGTCATCTTAGTTCAAGACCTAACTACAGTCGCTTGCAATGACCCTGGGCTACGAAAATGCTGCACATTGCTCACCAGTATAAACACTACTTGGATTTTGCTATGACTCAAGCAATGGTATTGGCTTCAGTACAGCTACTCAMGATCTAGGTTTAAGGGGTATTGCTTTCAAAACTCTCACCATGAACCCCGTTTATGAACAAATATTCTCACAATGCATTGGTGACTRTAGCTTAATGCTACAATAATCATGCAAAACCACTCACTTTACCYAAGTCTTTCTACTAGAGTTAACATTCCCGTCTCATGTTCTCAACACTAGCTCTAATGAAACGATTTCCCAACAAGAATTACATCTCTTAGAGTAAATTGCAAATTARCTTAAGCATGCAAGAGCCAAATTTAGCACATCATCATACTCAAATTCGCCATAAATCTAACTAAAGTAAATTAGTTCATGATCAAAATGTTAAAACACAACATTGCAATAAGCATTCTATTATAAGTATCAAAATCAGTTTTATACAAATAGAATGTAAGAGCAATGTATTAAAATGAAAGATATCTGCGAGTGGATGTGCACCTCTCCAATTTCTGATGTTGCAGCAACCACTTTCAGTCTAGTCTCCATTATCTCGTTGGCTCCTTCTTCAACTTCTAATATCTTCCCTAATAGTGGCTATAGTCCTTCTCCATACAATTTTCAGCTCCCACAAAAGATTTTATCTGAAGGAAATGGTGAGAGCCCTTCTTAACTTGGCCAAAGAACACTCTTAAAGGGCTTCTTTTTCTTCTTCTTTCATATTCTGTCATTTAATAGTTGTTTGACCTCTTGCAAAATTGGGCCAATGAAGTAAAATTCGTGGCTCCAATAAGGCTCTACATGTGGGATTCAAGTGCGCATGCCCAGTGAGTTTTTAGATGGTTTGCTCAATCTAGTGGCAGCAAAAGGTCCAATGGTGGTTTGCCATGTGGCAGTTCTACTCTTTATGCCAAGTTGACATTATTTTATGCATATCTTGGTTTGTTTTCTTGCTTCCCAAGTCCCTTGTAGCTCTTTTATGCTCAAATTCTTTCCTACTTTCCTCAAATCCCGCCTATGAATAGTAAATTCGCAGCCTCCCTGGCAAACTTGCTCCAATATTGTTGTCTGCTTCTGCCTATTGATGATGGCATCATTATCTTGAACTTTTTATGGTCCAGCATTACCTACAATCACAGACTTCTTGGTCCCTTTTTTCTCGTTTTTCTTCCATGCAATTGTTCTACACAACTTTAAACAAAGAATTAAGATGATAAATTAGCAAATTATCTACAAAAAACTAGACGACATTGCCTATGATAAGGAGTATATATGCTATGCCAAAGAAGAAAAATACAGATGTAACTCGTGGTGTTTCTATCTCGGCTCGCGATGATTTGGGAAAGATTCAGTTGCTATGAGTGGAAGGAAGAAATCATATTTGGAAACTATGAGTTATTCCGACGAGATTATTTAGAAGCGCAGCAAGCGAAGAATCTATAGAAAAAGAAAGCATATAAAAATCAACTTACCGTGGATTTCCTACATACATAATGGTATAGCTTATGGAAAATCACCCTAGTTGTATTTTTTTTTAAAATTCAAGTCTAAGTATTTAATATTAATAATACAATTGCCAAATTATATATTTTTTTCGGAGCTAAGTAAACTTTTTTTTCTATAGATTTTGGCATGTTGTAAATATGCTTAGATTCTTTCTAGATTGCACCGATAACACCAAAGTCTCGCGGCCTTATGTGAAGTGCGGCGATACTCTTAAAGCGGAGGGACCACTACCAGACTATGCCTCGATCATTGAGTTTTTTCATCAGGAAGAGATTAAGAATTCAAATGTAGTTAGAGAATTAGTCCTTTCTTGTCAGAAGCTGAGGAAGAATTTTGGTAGAGTTTTGTTCCATTCTCAGAAAACAAAGATGAAAATATGGATGATGAGGCATCTTCAAGTGCTCCAGGTGATCATTTTTCCCCTTTTGAGGCCATAGCAAATGAGACGATAAAATGGATGCTTCCCCCATTCATGATGCCCCTTCACACTTATCCCCCTCTCGCAATAATGATCTAATCGAGAGGATACAAGTAATAATTGATAGGAGGATAGAGGGGGTTGAAAGGAAAATAAAAGAAGTCGATAGAAGGATACAGGGGGTTGAAAAGAAAATAGATGCATTTGAGAAGTAGTTARCTGATCAATTGATTCAGTTAGAGGCCAGCCTAGATAAGTTGATAAATTAATTTGCATYARGAGGTGATAGACATAGACAAGAAAGAGAAGAACAACCCACTCCCACTGTTGGAGAAGAACATGYAACGGAATGGTCAAGTTTATAATTTATAAGCTTAATTCTAACCTATCTTTTACCTATTTTTGTAACTGAGGTTCAAGAAGATAATATTGTAACTGATCACAATTCCTAAAAGCTTGGTGGTTGTTATTTCCCCCATCGAAGGTTGGTTCCTTTTTTTTATGATTATTTTTTTAAAGTATCACAATGGTAGAAAATGTTTTCTAATCAGTGATTATTTTTTGAACTTTGTTTGGCAAGAAATATCACAATACTTGAAAACTCATAGTCATTTTTGTGTTAAAAGAACTCTTGAAATGTTCCAATTGAATGTTATAATGATTCAATTTGCTATTTGTATAAGTTGGAGTTGACTAAACAACGTGTTAATTTTCTTTCTACTATAGGCATAAAGCTGGATAGAATGATGGTATGCTCAATGCTAAAAACTGTATAGACATAATTAGTCCATGTATTCCCACTGAATACGTAATATATAAATTGGCATAAAAGCGTTGTACATTTATATATTTTGTCCATTGATGAGTATTATACTCATCACATCAGCCCAACGTGGCAGATATTCTATACTTCCCTGCCTGTTGTGATGAGCCAATATTTCATTACAAACTTATGCTACTTTTAGCCATTTATTATTTCTTAAATGCAGTAAATAAAGTTGCTCTTTTAATAATATTTCAATTTATGAACATATATGAGTCATCACAATAGCCAAACCATGGCAAACGCTTCTATCACAGCAGTGCCTAGTGTGACGAGCAATAGCTTGTCTGTTATATATTTGTGTTAACTCCTAATTCAGGTAAAAACAAAAGATTAGGTATTTAAATAGGATTCCATTTTATTGATGTATATGTGCATCATAGTATTCGAAGCTATGGTATTTAAGAATTCAACATATACTTGAAAGCATAAACATATGTCTTTACTTGAAATTTAGAACAGTCATATCTCACAGTTAAACATTATAAAAATAATAAATTAAGAACGCATAATTAGATAGTTCTTCACTTCTCAGCAAAAGACGTACAAGTATTTACGGTTGTGGCTAGTCTTTGACACTCTTTACTACACTTGCAAAAGGCTGCTGTA
>MEJB01000001.1:6569395-6651810 GCA_001752375.1 Rhazya stricta | reverse complement strand
GAACATCTACTACACTTGCAAAGCCTGCTTACCTCTTCAATTCATTTTTTTCGTAGTTTCGGTGGGCGTACACCGGAATATGTAGCTCTCCAACAATAACGGCATAAAAGGGAGAACAAAGAGTATGAATGTCTGTACTATCCTGCCTAGAAGTGGCAATTGCATGTGGGTCAGAAAATTTACCAAGAYCAAATTGTCGACAAGTACACGTATATTTTTTTAAGTTAACCACATATGATTTTAACTTGTTAACAACTTGAAACTCATTCGGTGATACCCTGATTGCATCCCAACAGTTTGCCTCAAGATAGTTCAAACACATCTTGAGCTCCATAGGTGGGGTGAGGTGACTAGTGCAATTTTCGCCACCTAATTTCTTTTATAATACCATTTCTCCAACAATTGTCTAATCTACTCAATCAAACTAGCTATAAGAAATCTTGAGCCTTTTTCAATGCGAAGTTTAAAGATTCTACATTGTTTGTTGTCATTATATTATATCGAGCCCCTCTAAAATATGCTTTACTCCAATAATGTAAACTAGCAGATTCTAAGAACTCTATGGCCCATCTTTTTTAGTGCAAAGTGTTGTCATGCAGGTCTCAAAATCTGTTAATGTATAAGCCTGCAGTCTTTTTGAATAATAAGGACAAATCAGGCCTTGAAAATTTAACCTTCAAGTTATTTGCTCAAGTGCCATATGCAATTCCCATAATATGCAAAMTGGTAGACATTTCTGAATGCATGAGGAATGCTTTTGCCATGGTTTGAAATAATAGTCAATTTCTTCGTATCACTCGTTATTTCTCACAAGTGACGAAAGAACCAAGTCCATGACGCTTCACACTCCGAGTCCACACACTCTATGCAAGTGAATATATTTAGTTGTTCAAATCTTAACAAGTAGCAAYAAGTAGAGTTCCTCAATATCTACATCTCATGAATATAGCGTCTATGCAAATGACRTGTATCATTGACAATTGATATCTACGTATACTTCGTCCTAATGCCACGAAAGGTATYTGAAACKGAAATATTTGTCATTTTCAATGAGTAAGATTATTCTAAAACATAGGATTGTGTCAATCAATAATGGGAAAGTTGCAACACGAGAAAACATGACAATGCAAGAAAATGCATACTATTGCCRGTTTCAGTGGACATCATTGTGCCAGGATTAGTTTTCTTTAGAATATGACAATATGATGAAAATTTGACATAACTATCCTCCACATGTTCCTCGGACGAGCCCATAACCAAAATAYTTAACGGAATATGTCTTACTATAAGTTATAGTTATGCCAAACTCTTCACAAACATCATTGATGATGTTTCTTGGTTTGTAAATCTTATACCATCTTCAAATATAAAGGCAATGTGAGTTTTGGTTAGTGAATAGGTAGCATGTCTATGATCTCGAYGGCTAACAGTCATGAGTATATGTGCTGKCTATGGTAAGTACGAACTTCAAATATTTCAGATTCATTCAACTTTGTAGCTTGCGAATGCCACTTACACTTCTCAAGATAAACAACTGTATAAATGGATTTATTTGACTTCTTAACTTTAAACTCAAAATGACGTTTTACTGCAAGCAAGTATAACCTCGATATCAAAGTCTTTTTGTTGGGGAACAATTGTTTCCTTTGCAAATCTTCACATTCTGATATCCTCGATGATGGCCCACAGAGAGTTGAACCTAAATTAGCTGCTAATTCCTCTATATTCCCACTTGCTACATGAGCATCTATAGGAAGATATTTCTGAATCCATACCATCCCAATCCATTTGCACTGCAATAGGTCCTTTATTCAAACAATTATTTGCAATAGKTGCTGCTTGTGCTTTATTCTCTCTTAAACCATCGTCTTTTTCATTCTTCTCAAATTTTTTGTCCCAAAGATTAACACAAAGAGGAAATTCTTACAAACTTAGAGATACCACTTTCAATTTCTAGTCACAATAATCTTAATTAGTGATATCGGAAAGTTAGAATTTTCGACTACTGTACTTGTCAACTCTACATCATTTGACCCAAAATCCATCCATATTGCCCCTCGAACAGTTTCACATAACTCGACATGGGTAATGTTTTTTGAAAAAAGAATAAGATCACATTTCCTAAACTATTATACCTCCATGTCTAGCCACCACCGCCTTCTTTCTCAACAAACTCAGCAAAGTAACAAACAGATATCYACAAATTATYTGAGGCAACCATAACTGCAATTCAATAACCTAAAATTAGCATTTACAAACATTTTTGAAATGATTTGTTCATCCAGCAACATACCATGGAGATATTCTAATCACGATGGTCTGCTGTGGTGCGAAATATTTAATGTAATTGTCTATTTTTAGTTTTTCTTAATTCTAAATCAGCTGAAAAAGATTTTTGTCTAAGAATAAATTAAAATGATATTACATATGTTCATCACAACATTCATTGTGGTAGACATTCAATTACAGTGGCTTGTTGTAATGAGAAATATTTCATATTGATCATCACAACAGGCCATCGTGCCAGGCATTTTATCACGATGACCAGCTCTGTTAAGAAATATTTTATATTGATCATCACAATAAGTCACCGTGATAAAATGTTTGCCACGATGGATTGTTGTTATGAACCTAAGTTGATAGACTAACTTAAACAATTTTATGATAAATATTGTTTAACAATACTTATAGATGAGAAAGGAGCTCTTACTTCAAAAAAAAAAAAAATAAATCAATATGAATACAAATTTTGAAATTCGATTTACATATAGTGATGGAGATTGCACATTTTTCCTTGATGATGGTTTGACTTCTGCTTGCTTTGGTTTTCAACGGTAAGATGTGGAAGAAAATTTTTGGTTTAGAGTTGTCAAATGAGTGAAATGGAGAAGAAAGAAAGAAAATCTTATAGATTTTACTAAGATTTATGATGAAGAAGTGAGAAAATTTTAGCTCATTGTCTGTTCGTTAGAGAATAGGCAATTAAAATAACAAGAGAGTACTTTTATCATTTAAAAAATTTATTGTGATGAGATAATTTAATAATTTAATATATATGATTATTTTAGTCATCTAATAATACATTTTTGAATTTCTTTAAAGAATGATTTTTTTTCCAAATATATTAATTGACTAGACTCTTTAAAAAATAATCCCATTATATTTTGAATTTTTATCAAATGACTTATTTTAAAAAAAATAATCTCACATTAAATATCTTATATTATGAAATGAATGTAATACTATCGGAACTCTTTATATATCATATATCAAGCAATATTATACTAAAATCTGATTCGGCATTAATGTATTAGTAAAAAATATAAAGCAATACTAGGGTTTTATTGAATGTTTTATTCTCCTTCACCTCCTTATCGGTAAGAAGATTCTCTTAACATATAGGCAACTCTGGTCAAGAGACACCATTGATGAAGATTTCTCTAAATTAATTCTTTTCCTATTGCGGATACATGTTAGGACGACGTTACTGACACCCTACACAATCTTTCCTTCGGTGCACCCTTGCTGACACGTAGACCACACTAGGATGAAATCAAATCAAAACAAAAAATATTAAAAAACCTTTAAAAGTAAAAAAGGGACCACGGCGGCTATCCCCTCTCTGGGCTCTCGCCGTGTCAAGAAGAAAACCCTACCTCAACCCTTACCTTCAATTTCCATCTTCGCACAACTGACTAGGTTGAAACCGGTAATTTTCCCAGTCTCTGGGCGCTGCTCTGCTTTTCTTTTTTTTTTTTTTTTTGGTCTGGTTCAATTGGTTGTTTGATTTTTCGTTTTTGGTTTGGGTTTCTTTCTGTGGTTGGTTTTGTTGGCGGCAGTGTAATTCGGAGCTGTGTGGTAACCATGTCGGACGAAGAAAGAGAGGAGAGAGAGTTGGATCTCACAAGTCCCGAGGTCGTCACCAAATATAAAAGTGCTGCGGAAATTGTTAACAGTTAGTTCCCTGCGTTCCTTTTTATTGTATTAATTTATAGTGTTGTTGCACTGTTTTTTGATTTGTGACTGAAAGGATTGAACAGGTGCTGTGGAATGGGTTTAATGGTTTGTGAGCTACATTTTATCTTTGTTAATGATTGTTCATTTACTGAACTTATGCCTTCTTATGGTCTTATTTGGGAAACTTGATAATGCAGAGGCTCTTCAATTGGTGGTTTCTGCATCCAAGCCTAAAGTAAAGATTGTTCATTTGTGTGAAAAAGGAGATGCATTCATCAAAGAGTATGGGACTTTTCCTTTTATTTGGATAGGAAGCTCAAGATTCTTCCTTTTGATTTACCTAATTTTAGTTATATTGATGCTTCACTATCTCGGTTTAGGCAAGCTGGTAACATGTACAAGAATGTAAAGAAGAAGATTGAGAGGGGTGTTGCATTTCCAACCTGCATTTCGGTGAACAATACTGTTTGCCATTTTTCTCCACTGGCTAGTGATGAGACAGTACTTGAGGAAGGTGATGTAGTGAAGATGTAAGTAACTGTGCTTAGTTATCATAGCTGAATTGGATTTTCCTTCAAATTAAACTTTTGTATACTCCAACTTTACATAAGGCACTAGTGTGATAAATTTGGTCAATGTGGTTCCGTGGCAATGCTTATTGTTAATAATTTCTTTTTTTTTTTTTGTTTTTTTTGGGTTTTGGTTGCAGTGATATGGGGTGTCATATTGATGGCTTCATTGCGGCAGTGGCACACACTCATGTGATACAGGAAGGACCTATTACTGGTAGAGCAGCTGATGTTATTGCAGCAGCTAACACAGCTGCTGAAGTTGCTTTGAGGCTTGTGCGGCCTGGAAGGAAGGTATTGCCATGGTTCTTTTATTACATTTAGTATAACTTTTAGGATTAAGAAATGTTTAAGTTTGCCTCATTTGCATGTTATAGCTAGCCAGTTTCAGCACATTAGGCAAGCTTTTCTTTTGTCTCTCTCTCTTTTATTCTTCTCCTCGTGGTCCTTTTGTATGTACATATTTTACAGCTCATAGGTAGACTTATTGAGCCTTTCATATTGGGGGAAGAACTGATATTGTACAGGTTGCACAGGAGCRTTATAAAGAAGGCCTTAACGTAGATACCATGTGCAAAACTTAGTCTATAAGTTGCGTCTGTTTTTCTCTTGACTCGTTATTTACATTTCTATTTCCTTCAGCTCTCTTTTTCACCTAAAGGACTTCCATCATTTTCAATTTTTGTTGCACGCGAGATGATTTCTCAAACATGCATAAATCTGGTTCTTTGCATGAAATAATTTCTTTATGATCTTGCCCTTTTGGATTGAACTACAAACAAACTAAGCAATAGTAATATTATCAAGTGCATATATTGTGATATTTAATATATATTTGGGATATCTATTTTGGGGCAGGGAGGAGAGGGGGTGTTCAGCCAGGACGATGTCCTAAATTTATATATAAGTACTCTAGTTATTTACACATCTCATAGTAGAAATTACCAATCTAGAATCTCCATCAAGTAGAGGGGGGAACTGYAACCCCTGGGGGGCGGGGGTTGGATAAAGCTAAGACAATTTCCTGAACAAGAAAATTCACATGCAATAAACACTCTTAACAAATCACATGTTACAGTAGTAATAACCACTCCTACAGACGAATATCTCCCTTCTAGCAGAAGGAAGCTTCTCCTCTGCTTACATGGAGTATTTATTCTGGAATTTTGGCTACTACTCTGACATCTCCAACTTGTTAGTATATTTGTTTAATGCAAAATATGCTTCTTTAGGACGTCGTATTAGCTGAAAATACCCCCCTCCCAATTATTGTCAGTCGCTTTCTGCTCAAATGGAGGTATTCGGTTACAGTGTCAGTCACTACTGTGACATGTATGATTAGCTAGTGTGTTTTTATTTTGAATGAATGTGCTTGTTTAGGACATTGGCTGGACTACCCCACCTACCACCTGTTGAGCATGCTAATTCCCCCCCCCCCCTTTCCCACCTTGGGTCACAGGCAGTGAATGCTTTACCTATAAGCTTGTAGTGCCTCTTGGTTCGCATTTGAACAGACCTTTAATGAATCATATTCCTCTTTATTATTATTTTATATAAATTTTTTAGGGGCTGGGATGCTGCAGGAATTCCTAGTGAGTTGTATATGAGATTGGCAACCTTACTTAGATTTCTTCTGGATACTGCAGAATCAAGATGTAACAGAAGCTATTCAAAAGGTCGCAGCGGCATTTGACTGCAGGATTGTGGAGGGTGTATTGAGTCACCAAATGAAGCAGTTTGTCATTGATGGAAAYAAGGTCGTGCTGAACGTATCTAGCCCTGAAATGAGAGTAGATGATTCAGAATTTGAGGAGAATGAGGTTTATGCAATTGATATCGTTACCAGCACTGGCGATGGCAAAGTAAGCTCATGACTTATTGCAKTCTATAAGTTTCTAATTTGAGTTGTATGATTTTCTAATTCATTTTGAGGTTTAAGCAGCCAAGGCTGTTGGATGAGAAACAAACAACTATCTATAAGAGAGCTGTGGACAAAAACTATAATCTGAAGATGAAAKCATCAAGATATATCTTTAGTGAGATCAGTCAAAAATTCCCTATTATGCCATTTACTGCAAGGTTTGCAAGCTTTATCTCTTGGCTCATGAGATTCTTCATGAGAAATGATTGACATATTCTTTGTTGTTATGTTTAATTTAATTGTCTCCTTACCTGTTCTTTTCCTCAAAAGGGATCTTGAAGAGAAAAGGGCCCGCTTTGGGTTGGTCGAATGTGTTAATCATGATCTTTTGCAGCCATATCCGGTTTTGCATGAGAAACCTGGTGCGTATATATGCAGTTCCCTGTTTCGAAGTAGCTGATGCCTCACCCCTCTTCAGTAATATTTGCTTCTTGTTACTTTCTTGCTGTCAGAGAGCCTGCTTCGCTGACTCGTATTTTGGCTATCATGCAGGTGACTTGGTTGCTCATATTAAATTTACAGTTCTGCTTATGCCGAATGGATCAGATAGGATCACTTCTCATCCTCTGCAGGAGTTGCAGCCCACAAAGACAATAGACAATGATCCTGAAATTAAAGCCTGGTTATCTCTTCCCGTGAAGACAAAGAAAAAAGGTGGTGGGAAGAAAAAGAAAGGTAAGTTGATTAAAGGACAGGTTGACAGCATGACCCTTTTACATTTCCAGTTGAAATAAGTTAGTAAAAGGAGAGGTTTGAACTTCCATCCTGATTGAAGAATTTGCATGATCTACTTATCATGGGAAGAACTTAGATATAGATTGAACAGCATCCAATGAYGCTTTTGAACGTTTGCAGGCAAGAAAGGTGAGAAGGCGGAAGACTCCTTGCAAACTGAGGCAATGGATGAAGAAACAGATGGTGCTGSGACTTGACGATGAGTTTCTCCCCATGTTGGTCCTCTTAACCCCTCCCGATTGCAAGCTTTGAGTTATCGAAGAAAGTATTTATGGGAGTGACCGAATCAGCTAGGTTCTTTTTTGCCCTTTTGGGGAGGTGTAATACAAATGCTTATCACCCTCATTATGATACTTCACCAAGGTTTTCATTTCAACCCAGAAGTTGCATATTAGCTGACATTCGTGTTCTCCAGTGGTATTACGGGTGTGACTGCAACTATCATTTGTACGAAATAAGTTAGCCCCTGATTCTTAACTCCAACGAAAATTGATCTATCAAAGAAATCTTAAGAATACAGGGGCGCTGAAGCATGTAGTCGATTACTGGACAATGTGGAAGCCTGTTTGACAAAACATGTCAATGATGCAGTTTCTGGGGTGATCATGTCATGCTTCTTCACTTGTAATTCTCTTTAAGAAAATTCCATTTTCTTAAATTTTGACTGTTTCGTGGTAAGATGGAAGTCTAGGCTTAGGTAGTAAAAGACATGTTCTTCCCAGTTGACCAATTTCATCCCCCAAGTTGCAGATTTAGAGGGATGTGACAAACTATAACCTGACTTCTTCCGGTATAAGAGCCATGAATGCTTAGCGTTCAATTTGTAGTTGGACGGTTATATTAATCAAACACACAAACGAGCTTAAGATTGGTAATGTTCAAATTTGAATCAAATCCCAATAGTTCCATATGATTCGTCTGCAATCAAAATGTATTAAAGGTCATTAATAGAAGAAGCAACCCAAGAAAAAGAAAAGCCCAAAGCAAATAAAAACATATAATACCCAATTGTTAGTGAGTCGAATTGAATATTAAAATATTAAATTTGAAATTGACAATTATTATGTACATACCGCATTTGATTCGATGTTTAATTAGTAGATCGAAATTTTTTCTTAAAATTTTAAGAATAAATCAGTTGATCTAGTTAAGTTTGAATGTTTGTCTTCTTTAAGAAAATTCGTAGCAAAGATCATGGTACAATTGAGAGAAATATATAGTTATCTATTACGTGAGTATTATGGAGGTCGCATAGCACTTATTGGGTGAACATGGTTCAATTTGAGGTGTTTCTCGTACTAAATAAAAAATTTCAATTTGAAAWTTTTCAAACCCAAATAAAATGATTTAAAAGTTTAAATCCTTCATTCAATTTTACATTAATTCGATTCGATTTGATCGATTTGAAAAATGTCAAAAATCATGAATGGCAAGTCTTAATAATTGACATTTTTCAAGGCCTAATTGTTTAAAATTCTTTCTCATCCCGAGCCTTTCTATCGAGATGGAGAAATAAAGCAATAGAGTTAAAGGCATTCATTATTGGCATCTAAATAGAGCTTGCCAATATAAGTATGTCGAGATCCATCCCAAGCTTTTCCATGAACATGTATAAACATCATATTAGAAAGCCTTTTTCATACAGCAAGTAACAATATAAATCATTTAACATAATATTTAGGCCATTATTTATTTGAAAAATAAAACATATTTTAAGCATCCTTATGTTTTAATGGAGTACATAAACTCAATAACCTACTAAAATTGATTCAATTTGATTTGATTTGAAAATTCTTAAAATTAAACTAAAATAAAAATAAAAATTTCGATTTAATGGATTTAATTTTTTTTTTTTACACCCTCAGTAGTCACAATAGTTCAACCTTGTCAAATAGATATAATTTTATACTTAAAAGTAATTTTAGAATCTCTCACATTGACATAGTGTCAACTAGTTATCACTACTCCCGTTATAAAATAATTTAATTTTAAATTATTTGTCATTTTAAAAAATTAATAATATATTAAATATTTTTTTATTTTATCCTCTTTAATTAGTCTCATTCAGTTATAGAACATTATTTTGAATGTATTGTAAACATATATTGGTCAAAATATTTAAAATTATAAGAAATTAAGAGAAGGTTAATATTATCATTTTATCTGAAATTTAAAAAGAATTAATATTTATTATGCATAATTTTATAAATAATTATTTTAAAATGAAAGAAGTATATAAGAAGGCCAAAGGGCAAGGTCCAAATTTTCCTAGCATAAGCACAGTCATCAACAAGTAAATGCACTTCGGATTCTGGTAGTTTACCCTCAAAACGAGCATAGTACCTGGGAAATATGCATCATCTTTGTTTTGGACGACAATTTGTCATGACTTCAGTGGGACTTTCAGGTTCCAAAGGGCCTTCCAAGAAGCCTCCCCACTACTTGTTGGAGAGGACTAAACGGATGCTTTCCGTCTACATCTGGTTAGAAATTGTGCCTAACTTATAGGCAGGTTTCACAGTGAATATCCCAATAGGCGTTGTCCTCGGGTAAGRGGACTCATAAAATTTTATCGACATCTCACTGCATGCAGATGGATTGGATTAAAGAGTGCTCCATTGTGGTGGATTATGGAGGATCAAATTACTAATTGCAGCATTTAATGGATGTAAATGATAAGGGGGTAAGAATTTGGAAGCCGTATGGCGTCGTAAGCCAAGTGGAGTTCCATATTAACACCAACTCTTCTCTAGCATACCCCTAACTTGATAACCCCTTAGCCTCCAAAATGTTTCGCGCCATGCATAGGATGCTTTATATCTCAGTTTAGCTTGCATGAAATCTGTCCTTGGGAAGTATCTYGCATTAAGACCGCGGCATACAAGTGACTCAGATTGCTGGATGATCCTCCAAGCTTGCTTGGCAAGAATTTCGAAGTTGAAAGTTACCACATAGTTTGGATGATAATTGCCAATGAATACCACGTCCCCTTGTTGATGACCCGAGCAGAAATTTCTGATATTGGCTGACAATTTAGAAAGAAGGCCTTGGGGCAAAAGAAAACAGGACATGGTATAGACTGCTATAGCTTGCAATACGGCWTTTTAATTAATATTTCTTTCGCGGCTTGAGACAACAATTTCTCTTTCCAACTCTTGGTTTTCTCCGTAATCTATCCTTCAGATAGGAGAACATCTCTTTCTTGTATCGAGAAGATATGGCAGTCCAAGATAAGCCTCTCTCGGATTAGCCTCCTGTATGTTTAATGCAACAAAGATTTAACGTTTGCTGAAGTAGGTTTTTCAAAGACTATAATGGACTTGGTGAGATTATCTTGCTGGCCAGAAGCTTTCTTGTATTTCTGGATAAGCTCCAAAACACTCTGGAGACAACAGATGAGAGATTTATGGTGCTCTCCGGCATATTTTCGATCCCCTAAGTTGACTAGCAGCCCGCACGTGATAAAGCATAGTAGATAATTCTTCTGTACAAAATATAARTAAAAAGGGGAAAAGGATTTCCTTGTTAAAGATCACGAGATGGCCTGAAAGCTTCCATAGGTTTACTTTAACGAGGACTCGATAATAAATTGCTGTCACAACTGCATAATCAGTCAAACCCAACTGTTACGAAATYCCAATTTTAACAATATCCATTGCTWATAGGTTCACTTAACTCAATGATAAGCCTTACTTATGTCAAACTTTAAGGCCAGGSAGGGGGGGGGGGGGTTGGTTTGCTGTTTCAGCGAATGAAACACTTATGAAGCAGTCAGAATGTCATCTGTAATTTGTTTGCCTTTCACAAAAGCACAATGTGGACGRTAGTCAGCCATGGATTGRGCATTACCTTTCTTTGAGATACTGACTACCAGCACATATGAGAAAGGAAAGAAGAAAATATGTTATCTTCGGACCACCAATACCCCTGTATCTCTGAAAGTAGGTGGCATAGTGTTCATCGAGTCACGAGGCTTTGTGGGGGTTTATAGATTGAAGAGCCTGATAAATTTCCTGCCAAGTATATGGAGCTTGGAGAGAGTCTGATTATCTGCTCATTGAACCTTGGGTGAATTATGTCGTCTAGCGAATTGTCCGAACCACAAGTCTCCCTCCCTGGAGTCATCGTAAAGATGTTGAAAAAAATCCACTACTAGTTGCGTCATATGTGGTGTGGTGATACAATTATGCTTTCTCTTATAATTACCATGGTGATGGAAATATGTTGTACTTCAACCGATTAGACTTTGATCAAGTCTTCCAATAGAATTTCTTGTGCATTTAGGGTATTTTCTAGTCTCTACATGCTTCATTCATTTGCTGGTTTGGAGCTTGTTTGTTGAAAAAATACGGTAAATGGTCAGATGCTATGCATTCTGCGCTGGTAAGAYACCATATTTTCTTTTACTCCAAATGCAAAATTTAGATGAGAAKGATTGCAATCCTGAAATGATATTATTCCCWTGYTGTGAGCAAGGTGATCTTGTCATTTTATTCATATTCGAAATCATGAGGTCACATCCATTAAAATTAAAATTTTAATCGTTATCTTTTAACTTACGTATTATGATTAATATTTWTTATAATTGATAGATAAATCGAATGAAATGAGAATTCATATTATATAATAATATTGCACAAATACTCTCCAAACAACATTATCTAATGCACGATCCAATTTAACTCAGACTCTCTCCCTCCTTCCTCTTCAATTACGCCGGATAAACGAGCCTTTTAAAGCCTAGATCGTATAATCCACATTGTCAATAAGAAATGGGCTCATATATAAGCTTATCCAATAGTGCAGGGTTTCCAATTTTATTTTGAATTTCTTTTCATGGTTCCATATTTCTCGGCTGGTGCGTAACCTTCACGCCTTCACCCCTGTCCGGTTCTAAAAGGAAAACCCCTCCCTCAATTTACAACAGTTGCTCGGTTATTATAAAACCCTCCCACCACCCCACCCCATCTCCTACAGTTCACCGCTGTCTTCTGTCGCGCTCTTGACCTCTGTCTTCTCTTTTTCTCTATAATCTCTCTCCCGACTACAAGTAATATGGCAAGCAACGAACCCGAGCACGCCAGAGAGGAGGAAGAGGCCACCGGAGCGGAGGACGAAGATACTGGAGCCCCAGTGGCCCCTATTGTAAGACTCGAAGAGGTCGCCGTCACCACTGGCGAAGAGAATGAGGATGTCATCCTCGATCTGTAATTTTCCTGCTCTTCTAGTTCCTTATCCCTTCTCGCCTGATCTGCTTAATTCTAGGGTTTATGATTGGCTACTTTTATTTATTGAATTTTGAGAATTTGGTAACAGGAAAGCCAAGCTTTATCGGTTTGACAAAGAAGGAAATCAGTGGAAAGAGAGAGGCGCTGGAACTGTAAAGCTCCTGAAGCATAAAGATACTGGGAAAGTTCGTCTCCTCATGCGTCAATCGAAGACTCTCAAGATCTGCGCTAATCATCTCAGTCAGTCTTTGTCTTTCTTTTGTTTTGATTGAGTTTTGATTGTTTCTATACTTAGATTGATTTATTGGAGTTCTTTTACTTTTTGGCTTGTGATCTGAGAGAATCGTTAACCGTGTTATTGCAGTTTTTGCTAAGATGACGGTTCAGGAACATGCTGGCAACGACAAGTCTTGTGTGTGGCATGCGGCAGATTTTGCAGATGGAGAGCTCAAGGATGAGATGTTTTGCATGAGATTTGCATCCGTTGAGAGTAAGTCTGCTTTATAATGGATACCTTGATTCAATTATATGCTTGGGAGGCTCTGTATTTCACAATTTGAAGCTTAATGTTTGCTTGTCCATGATACTTTTTTCTCGGCATAAAATGCTGGACTTAGATTTGCCTGTCAGCTCAGTTCATTGCCTGCTATTTTGTTTGCTACTTGAAAGCTGAGAAAATTGGCAAAGTGCTATGCACATGTGGTAGCCTAGCTAAGTTTAGGCAGCCTTCTTGACTCTATAAAAGAATTGACAATCTTGTTAACTTTGACAAAGATGGTTCCTTTAGCATGTTCAGTTGGATAAGTAGTTAGTTTTATGCCAATTTTCTTCTGGAGATTCTTCTTATCTACAAGAAGAATTCTTCCGCAGATTCTGCTAAGAGTTTTTTTATTTGTATGGTCTATTATAAATTGTCAAGACAATTGTTGGTCATAAATGATTCGCACTTTCGGTCTGGTTAAGCCTCTCATCATTGAGATTGTCTTGTTCTGTTATATAGACTTGGTCAAAGGCTGTCAATGTTTGCTGGTGGAGCAAAGTCCTAGCCGAATTAACCCGACGGTTACCTATTGAGTAATGATGTAACCAGGCTTGATCCCAATAAATGACATTTGTAAGGAACTAGTAATTCCACAGTTTTGGTGGAGATTTGGCAGCAGAATGACCATTAATGATGGGCCTTCTTTCATAGACCTCTTATTGGTTGCTGTACCAACAGGAACCAATAGGGATTCATCTTAGATTAAGAAATAAGATGAGGGAGGAATGTGGTGTAGGGAATGATATGATTTATTATTCTATATATTGTTTCTCTCATTTAAGTGTCACTATGTGTCACCCTCCCTTTTTCTCTCTCTCTTTGTTGTCCTCTCTCCTGCCTCTTTGTATATATTCCAAGTGTTTAGACATTTAAGTTTTGCTCCTAAATCATGGCAGTATTCCCAGATAAGTTGTGTTTTATTTCATGTTTTTCTTTCTCTCTAGTAGGCCATCCCCTGATTAGCTATTGATGGTAATAAGTATTTTTCATTCTTCATTAAAATTGGAAATTTTCTTGATTTACATCTGAGAAGAATCACAAACAGCAAGGCAGAAAAATGATGCCTCATTCCTTTCCTTTATTTATTTTTTTAAAATGTTTTGGGCGTTGTTATCCTTGTGCAATACAGAATCATTATAACTACTGAGAGGGATTAGAACTCACCTGATTTAATGACTTTGAAGTAAATCTGAATATCAATATGGTTGGGAAGGAACTAAGAGAGAGGACGTACATAGTGGCTTTACTTAGTTAAATTATGCTTCTAGTGTTCAATGGCTATTTAAGTTCCTTGGGGAACTATTACTAAACTGTTACTTTAAGTGATAATAGATGTGTACTTATCGGCTTATAACCTTCTAATTCAGTTTAATCTGCACARGTATAGCAAKCAGCATCACCTTCTTTAGTTTATCTTTTCTGAGTATTGTAGTGTGCATATGTTCGAGTAAATGATTTTAGTTCATCTGGTTAGTCCATTCCACGATGCTGGTAGTTGGACCCATGCTTGGTTCTTCTTTTCTCTTTTGACTTTTTGGGGCGTTGTTTTTATTTCATTTAATTTTTTCCCTTTGCTTTTGCCGGATGGATGTTTCTATGCACCATATTTCTGCCAGCTAGTGTTAGATCCATTCTCAGCTCCAACTTTATTAGCACCCTCATGAAAGCCTTCCTTTTATGGCTTCCCATTTTTGGAAATCATGATTATTTAATTGTTGTTATCACCTATAAAAATAGTTGGATTTTTATTGATTCAATGACACCATTTTCCACGCTGAACCCGTGACCTGTCGGACACCTCAGTGGTAACAAATGCACGTGCTTCTGTGTTGTGTTTTACAAGTTCTTTCGGGGTAATCATAAAATTTTAGTTTTAATAGATATCTAATAGGTGGGTGTAAGGGTAGGATATAGAATACTTATGGCTATGCCACTTGCCACCATGTGGACAAAAGTAGGTCCAAGAGTAGAAATAAAGAAGAGATGTGGCAAATTTGCTTCATTCTATTCTTATCTAGCAATCATTGTTTTTCTTTTCTATCTAAATCAGTTTATTAAAAACCATGACATAAAAAATATATATTGCAAGAAAAATTAACTTTTTAAACAATATCTTTTTGGTTGCAAATAAAAATATTTCGTCTTAAAGGAAGAAGAAGATATCCTAAACCTTTTTTAGACATTAGGTAAATAACTTTTAGCAAGCAAAAAATTATGCTTGTTACAAAGTTAATAAGGCGTAATGTGTGGGTCCAAATGATGAATGATGGATGAACAAGACTGACATGGTTTTCCTATGAACAACAAAAATTGTATTAAAAACATTCATGTTACCAAAAGCATATAAGTATGTAGTGTAAATAGATATTTTTCTAAAGAATTTCTCTTTCTTGCAAAATGATGAAAATGTAACTTTTTTAGAAAAATTTTTAGACTTTAATCTTTAACAATCAACAAATTTAGTCTTATCAAGTCTTCAAATTTCAGTCGTGAAACCTTACATATTTGGACTCTTTAAGTGCTCAGGTTTCAGTTTTATCAAACATATCCAACATCTTATGTGGTTGTTTTAAAAGATAAATTACCAAAAAAGAGAAGTGGAGTAGTTTCTAACATTAGTGAAGGGAGATAACCATTGTCACTATTTCCTTGGAGTTGAATAAAAATGTCAAAAGTTATATATAGATTACAGTCCAGTGGTTGGGATGTGAGGTAGATYACAGTCCAGTGGTTGGGATGTGAGGTCAGCGTCTAATGGATCTAATCAGGAGGAAAAAGAAGCTTTTGGCCCACCTTTGACGGGCCTTAAAAGTTGCTCTTCATGAAGTTGAACACACTTTGTGCTTCTATTCTGGATATAATCTTTCCTCATACATATTAGCATGAAGGGAGATACAATGTCTGTCATTTTCAATTTTAACTTGATCATCTTTTTTTGTTTAGATTGCAAGACCTTCATGGAGAAGTTTCAAGAAATTGCCGAATCCCAAGAGGCCAAAGAGGAAGAAAAGGATGCATCTGCTGCTGCTGGGCTACTTGAGAAGTTGAGTGTTGAGGATAAGAAAGATGGAGAGAAACCCAAAGAGGAAAGCAAAGAAGATGCTCCTGCTGCTGCAGACAAGGAGGATAAGGGATCTGAAAGTAAACAGGAAGATAAGCCTGTTTCTTGAGCTTAAGGGCGTGTTATAGGCTTATGAGTTTTGCTTTCATTTTGATGGGGTTATTTTTCTGCCTGAGTCGCCCCACCATTTCTTGGCATTTCGAGTCGGGTCAGTTCAGTGGATTATGTTTATGGGTGGGAAAGGTTTGGATTTCATGGTCGGTTGAGGTCTGTTGATGGTATTGGTCCGTTTAACTTTAAGTCCTGTTTTTCTGGTGAGAGGTCAATGCTGTTCTGTATTTGGTTTTACATGACGTTATAACTGGAGGTTTTGGCCCATTGTACTATTTGAGTAATTGCTTCCTTGTACGCTTTTGAGGGTCATCATATATTACAACAACTTTGGTTGCTAAAAGAGAGTTTTTTCGGTTGCCAGTTCTGGCAATCAGAGGAAAGATTTGTTGGCATTTGTGGCCTTGATTTCTGCGGTGCTGTGCAGCTGCAGCTCAACTATTCTGTTGATTCTATCTGAAGTGGTAAGTAACATGTTTTACAGTTGATAGAGAAATAAGTTTGGAACAAAGAGTGGTACCCTTAAGCTTTTAGTTCTCGCTTTGKTTTTTTGTGGCTTTGGAAGAYGGTCTTATGAAATTTTATAAATACTCAAAAATTAGTTACTAATACTTTRCGGATTATTAAAACAAGTTTCAAACCAGGGATAGAGAAAGGCCGGCAGAACATGCTTCGGTTATAGGAAACCTAGGATTTATGACCTATTTGTGTTTGTACAATATGATAGAGGATTTAGCGTTTAGAAATGCCTAGTACTAGAAAGACGTTATGCATCTAAGAATTAGTCTTGGATCAAACAAATTAATTGCAGCTAATTGGTATAAGTAATTGGTAGCATCCTCTCCCTCACTATGGTTCTCGTGAGTGTTGGTGTTAATTTCTTCCAGTCCTTCTTTAATTATTAGTTTTTGTTTCCATTTAATATGGAAAAGACGTTTTAATCAATGTTGGATTGTAGTTTTGGCCTTTGGCTATGCTTTTTCCACTATCAACTTTAATGTGCATTGGGATCCAATCATCCATCACATTCACAGGTAAATTGGAAAAGGACCCACTGAAGGGAGCGGATCATTCATATCATAGTGGGGTTGTCCGCGACTCTGAATTATGTTGGAGAGTATGACATTTTGAAGGAGTTTACGAACTTCCATTTGGGGCTACTACTTCTTCGGGTGGATTCTCGCTAGTGTTCCTGTTCCTGGAGGAGATGCTGAGTTATTTAGATTGAGTATCTAACTCGTAAAATTTGGATTCTAACTTTCTTTAAGAAAAGTTACTGAACCAGGAGGCAAACCTTTCTGGATTAGCTGACTTAATCTTTTTTATTAAAGAGAAGAGAAAGAAAGGGCATAGCATAATATCATGCAAGGATATACTAGCATGTTCAAGAGCTTCCTTTTGGAAATTTGGGAAGGGATTCCATGTCAAAATTGGAGTAGAAACTGTCCAAAACAACCCGTTATGAAATGTTGCTGTCTGGAGAATCATATTTAGATTCTCATCAGATAGGGTGTTGTAGAGGTGTTAAAATCGAGGACTCGAATGAACACAAATAATCTTGTCAATAAGGAGGAAGTTCTGAAGAGAATGAGATGAAT
Organism: Rhazya stricta; assembly: GCA_001752375.1. NCBI lineage: Eukaryota > Viridiplantae > Streptophyta > Magnoliopsida > Gentianales > Apocynaceae > Rhazya > Rhazya stricta. The sequence goes on along the minus strand of MEJB01000001.1, from coordinate 6,634,089 downwards.
GACCGTGGAAGTGTCCACACACATACATCGGAGCTACTTTATACATGTTTTCTTTGTCCCCACGTACATTTTTTAAGCACTTGAAGACGATAGGTCAAGAGTAGGACACTATATATGGGAATAATGTCGGTACTAGTTTGGATGGCTCTGCATTTTAATTTAATGGGACAGATAATAGGAAGCATTAATTCTTTGACAAAGAAAGCTTGCCAAACAAACCCATCCTTCACCTCTATCTCTACTCCGATTTCCAAACCGTTGTTCAAGACGACTTATAAGTTTGGTCTGTCCCATTATTGGAGCTAGTAGGGTTCTGTTTCATGTTGTGGCTCTTGCTCTGGCTCTGGTCCTGACTCGCGGATCAATCATTGTACGGTTGGTACGCCGTCATAGGTACTCGGAGGAAGAAAGGATGAGATTTGGTTGTTAAAATGCATGACTTGTTAGTACATTGCATGGGGCTCGTCTCCCTCAATATTTGGGATTTGACAATGCTCCATTTTGATCATTGTTAAATGGTGCTCTTTTGTCTTCCAAATGCAAATTGGGAACTGAGTTGGCCATCTTACTAGTGATGATTGTGACCTATTTTGGGGTTGAAGTTGTATGTATTCCAGTTGCCAGTCCAAAAGAAAGCTCCCTATATCTACGTAGCTGAAGGGAGACTTAAGAGTTTAAATGGTAAAATTTTCTTTCATCGAGTATATAAGATTCACGTTTGGTTCTTGCATATATACCAGCTCATCCCTGTTCCTCGTAATAATATAGGTTTTCTGTCAAATAAGAACTGTCATTAGTGGAAGAAAGACGGCAAGAATCTTGAAAGCTTTATTTGGTTCAGCTATATATGTACAACGGGATGGCGGGATGTCTTGGGGTTTTCCCGGGAGGGGTAAATCAAGTCGAAGTCTTTGTGAATTTCGAAGATTAAGACAGGTACCGAAGATCTCTACCTCCAAATGAGCAAATAAGAAAAATACAACAAACAGCCCAAGTGTCTTAGCCAAGAACATTTATAGACACAAAAGAAAGAAAAATGGGGTTGGCGTTGAAGAAAAGTGTTAAAGGTCATCAAAGAAAATGAAAGATAGAGCAAATAAGAAAAAGAAACTCAATTTATCTAAAAGTGGAAATAACTTTTGGATCAAGGAGAAAGACAGAAAATAAAGGAATCAATTGGATCAAGGAAGACCGTGTATTCACAAGAACAAGAGAAAGAGAGGACAATTATATCATTCTTCTTTAATAGTTTGTGAGTTGAGGTTCCAATCCTAATATTGCATCATATGAACAAACGCTCAATTATCATATTATTTGATCAAGAATCGAAAAAGCAATTTTAAACCTCTAACTGTTTGAGATCCAATTGAAATGCTATCCATGTCATGGTGTGCTGCGCTGGAACAAAATTGAAAGATGACTGCATGTGTGGAGACAAATTAGCGCCTAACGTTTGACATGACCAACWTAATAGGWAAAATCAAGAAACGAGATTGGGCTTCTTACCTTTTGGCAAACAAAAGATAGGACTCTARCCAAACCAGTGATCATAATTTTGTTTGAATCTTCAACTTAAATTTGYTATCACATGGGTTGTCCAAAAGGACACTCAAAGTCTTGACCTAAATTACTAGGTTACAGTAACCAAATATTAAAAAGGCACTAAATTCTCAAAGATTTCCTTGTCAGAAAGAACTTGATTGTATCCCTCGAAGTATTTGTCAGACATGACATTTCCAGTACATCTCTTGGTACTTAGCTATACGAATTGCTCTATAAACTAGGAGGAGACAATTTTATAAAATAAAGGAAGAGAAATATTGGTTTGGAGGTTCCATCCGGTATATGAGGGCCCTGCTCTTCCCTTGTATGAATCTTCAGTTTGGGAGAGAGTTTTGCAATCTTGTACAGGACAAGGGAAAAAATTTTACATTCCTCCAGCTCCTACAAGAAAGTGTCGACAACTCCCTGGAGTCTTGATTCCCAAATGAAAAGTGAACAACTTCAGTACATCATGAGAGAGAGAGAGAGAGCATTGAATGCATTCTGCAACTTCCTAGCGAACACAGCATTTGTCTTTTTGTTTACTAGTGACTGGTGACTGCAGTTCATTTCCTACTTTCTCTACTTCCTCCCTTTTTGTATTTGACGGGAAAACTTTCTTGGCGTCAGCTTTCTTTCTCATCATCCTTTGTGTCTGCACTCTTCCTTTCAACTAATCTCAATGTCCAAGTCATTCTCAACGCCAATGAATCCATTGCCCTACAAAGAATTTTCAGAGCATCGAACTAATCCTAGTCAGGTAATTTTCTTGTCTTTTTTAATTCAACCCTTTAATTTCCTTCATTGTAATTTTTACCTTGATTCAGTGGTCCATACGACGTGTTTTCCCAGAGTCCAGAAAGAGGAAATGAAGGTGTTATAGTAAACCTTTCAGAGTGAAGTTTTCCTCTGAAGTTCAAATTCTTTTTTCTTTTTGGGGGTCATTGCTCAAACTTTTTCTTGACAGATCAAAAGCATTTTCTTGAGTGCTTTGTCTGAAAAGATTAAGGTAATCAGTTTCTTTCTCAACAAAAAGAGAAAAGAAGGAAGTAGCATGTAATGAAGACAAAGAAGGTGCACAGAATCTTAATGGAACAATGACGACGATTACTTGATAATATTTGGTGTCTTATTCGAACTAAGAAGGGGCATGGGTTGCCAAGGTTATGTCCTAACTGGATTAGAGTGGGTAGACCAAATGGCCGGGCTGTTTTAGCTTGATATATACTATAATGCTAGAAGTACCGAGTCTCCAATCTTCGACGGATTTGGGACTCCAATTTGGTACTTATGTTCTACATAGATTTTGATGCTTTTGCTTAGAGTTGGAGTTCATGTTGGTTAAGGTGAAATTCAGAGTATAAACAGGAGATTGGCTTCTACAAAAGGCTGTAATATCTTGGGAATGAATATTTAGTTTATATATATTGTTTTCATAGTAAGTTCGTATAAACGACATAGTTCTTTAGTTGCACTAAATTTGCAAGAATCTTGTAGTTGTAGATGGTGTATCTGGCTTAGTTACTTTCGTTTAAACCGTTGAAGTTAAGTATCTAAAAGTCCCTTAGCAAATTATTGTTCTTTCGTGTCTGAGAAAAACCTTCAATCCAGGAAATAGTTTCTTCTCATCCATGCTTTCTGAAGCTAAGCGCAGGGAACATTTTACCTGAAGTACAGAAGAAAATGATTTATTTGTATTTCTTTCTAATTTTCTCCATCTCAGACTAGCTTCTTCTATACGTCTTGTATCAGAAATTGAAGAAGACATCATTTGCATCTGTTCTCACTCTGGCTTATCAAAGTCTTGGGGTTGTTTACGGTGATCTCAGTACTTCCCCACTCTATGTTTACAAGAGCACATTTTCTGGAAAGCTTAGGCTTCATGAGGATGATGAAGAGATTTATGGAGTACTTTCCTTCATTTTCTGGACCCTCACTCTTATTGCTCTTTGCAAGTACACCTTCATTGCGATGTCAGCCAGTGACAATGGGGAAGGTATTAGACTATTAGTCCATCCTTTCTTTGGCTGTCCAATGTATGGCAAGGTGTAAAAGAAATTTAACTAGTAATTGAAGAGAATTGTAACACGGGTGTGCATAATCAGATATTCATCTACTTGAGCAAATGTACGTTAGCTGAGTATTCTGCTGAACCATTGTTAATGGATCAATCAAAGTACTGACCTGTATTCATTATTTAAAAGTTTCGAAACTCTCATAGAAGATTTGCTTTTATTATTTGTTTATATTCTTAATCCCATTTTACAGTAGTTTTTCTTCCTAGAAATCACAAAGTTTCTTGTTTTTCTGCATGTGTCTGTATCTGTTTGTAAGTGACCACCGTTTGCATAGTTTCACATGGGGAACTTAGGAATCATCATTAAAAACTAGTAGTCTTTTAACAGTCTTTCTAACTTCACCTATGTCAAAGCTTACATCTTGCATGGCTTGATAAGAAGTTTGTGAGTAATGTCGTTTCTTATGTGGTAGAATGCAGACTAAAGAATATGGAAATACACCTTTCTGTTTAATGTTCAGGTGGCACCTTTGCTATGTACTCGCTACTCTGCAGGCATGCAAGACTTAGCATTCTTCCCAATCAACAAGATACTGATAAGGAATTGTCCAGTTATGCGATAGAACGATCAGCAGATACTTGGCAAAGTACTGTCCTGAAATCTTTGTTTGAGAAGTATCCAAAATTTCGGAGTGGACTCTTGATTTTTGTTTTGCTGGGAACATGTATGGCAATTGGTGATGGCATATTTACTCCTGCTATATCAGGTAGATAGATGTAAGCTGTTGTCTCATGTCTATGAGGTTAAGAGGAACTGGTGGTTGGTTCTGGCTTGACTTCTCCAGGATTTGTGATCCCCTGAAGAATGTTCAATTTAGTTTTCTGAGCAGCGAGGCAATCAATTGTTTTAAATAAAATTTTATTTATTTATATTGAAGTAATTTTCTTGTCATGATAAGAGTTCCTAATTTGTAAATGGGCTAATGCATTTCCATTTTTCAGTTCTTTCAGCTGTTTCAGGTGTCCAAGTGAAAGTCTCAAGTCTTCATGAGAGTGAGTTTGCGTCATTTTCTTAATTAGGGATCTTCTAATCCAAGTGCATCCATCAGCATTTGACGAATCTTACTTCTTTCTTTCCTATTCCCTCTACAGATTACACTGTTGTCATCTCATGTATCATTCTGGTGGGGTTATTCTCCATTCAATATCATGGGACAAGCAGAGTAGCATTTTTATTTGCCCCAATTATCACTGCATGGTTGCTCTGTATTAGTGGCATCGGTATATACAACATAATCAGGTGGAATAGACACATATATCGTGCTCTTTCTCCAATTTACATGTTGAAATTCCTAAAAGAAACAGGCCGGGAGGGCTGGATATCCTTGGGAGGGGTGGTTCTTTCAATCACAGGTACCTCCTTACTCTTTTGATTTAGCTCTGCATGCTTAGGCACTATCTAAACTAAGCTTTATTTGGTTCCCTTCCAGGGGTGGAAACTATGTTTGCTGACTTGGGCCATTTTTCCAATTTGTCCATTAAGGTAGGATATTAATCCAATCAAGATGTGATTTGATTTCATATCATTTTTTCTTTTAACACTTTTTTCCAACTCTAGGCTGCTTTCACATTTCTTGTGTATCCATGTTTGGTTCTTGCGTATTTGGGAGAGGCTGCATTTCTCTCTAAGCACCATGAGGATATTGAGAGAAGTTTCTACAAAGCCATACCAGGCAAGATATTTGTGGGGGCACCTAAATAGTTCAATTCTTTTCACAGTTATGCTTTTATATTCATGCCAATAATCGATGTGCACAGAAGCTGTATTCTGGCCAGTCTTTATGGTGGCCACTTTAGCAGCTGTGGTGGGAAGTCAAGCTGTCATCTCTGCTACCTTCTCTATTATAAGCCAGTGCTGTGCATTGCATTGCTTCCCAAGGGTGAAAATTATCCATACTTCAAAAGAAATATATGGTCAAATATACATTCCAGAAGTAAACTGGCTATTAATGTGCCTCTGTTTAGCTGTGACAATTGCATTGAGGGACACAAACAGCGTAGGCCATGCTTACGGTATAATCTTCGAACTCAAACATTTCGTGCCATATGAAAACCTCTCAGTGCATATTGACTACTGTCCAACTCAAATATTTTCTGTATTCTCACAGGACTAACAGTAACATCGGTTATGTTTGTGACGACATGCTTGATGGCAATGGTGATGATAATTGTGTGGAAACAGAAGATTATCGTTGCTACTGCCTTTTTAGTGCTTTTTGGATCTGTAGAAATCCTGTATCTGTCAGCAGCATTATTTAAGGTCCCTGATGGTGGTTGGATTCCCCTTCTTTTATCTTGGATTTTTATGGCCATAATGTTCATTTGGAACTATGGAACACTTGAAAAACACCGGTTTGACGTGGAGAACAAAGTCTCTATGAGTAGGATACTGTCTTTGGGGCCTGGCCTTGGAATGGTTCGAGTTCCTGGAATAGGACTTGTTTACAGCAATTTAGTCACAGGCATACCTGCCATTGTCGGACATTTTGTGACAAACTTGCCTGCTTTTCATGAGGTGCTAATTTTTGTATGCGTCAAATCTGTTCAGGTTCCCTACATCAGTGAGAAAGAAAGATTCTTAATAAGCAGGGTGTGTCCAAAAGAGTATGGAATGTACAGGTGCATCATAAGGTATGGCTACAAAGATCTGCAACAGGAGGACTATGATTTTGAGAAGAGACTAATATCTGCAATTATTCAGTTTATAGAAACAGAAGGAGAAGGTGAGCCAATGACCAGCATAGAATCTTGTGCAGATTTCAGGAACTCCGAGAAGGCATTCGTTGCTGCTTCTGGACCAAGATTCACATACCCAAATCATGGAGAAAGAACAACGCAGTCTATCCAAGTAATGATTTCTGTGAATGGGCAGCTTGAAAGCCCTTGCCTTAAGGATGAAACTCAACAGATACTCAAAGCTAGAGAATCTGGCTTGGCTTATATTATTGGACATTCATATGCCAGGGCAAAGAAATCATCCTCAATCTTGAAGAAATTTGCCATTGATGTTGTTTATTCATTTCTAAGCAGGAATTCTAGGGGACCAGATGTGGCTCTGAATATTCCTCATACTTCTTTGCTTGAAGTTGGTATGATTTATCATGTATAGCTTCTGCAGAAATGTGCAAATATCATAAGCAGCAGAAATGTCACAGCTGATTTAGGAATAGAATTCACGTAGTCGGTCAACAAAGTTGCGATCCATGAACAAAGCTTCACCATCTACGAGCTTCAGATAACTGATACGTTGTTAGACATGTAAATAGGTGATCGTATACTGGATTGAGAAAATTCTCTCTCATGTACAAACTGATTACTACTTGGCCTGAATCAAGGGCTTCAGTTCCATTTTACAGAAACTTCGAAAAATATCTAAGTTGGTGGAAACCACAGGARGACATACAAAATRTTTTTTTGAAATTTTTAATTTTTATAAGATAAGTCATTGCTTGAAGATCCTTCCACCTGAGTAAATTCGAGAATTGGCTCTTCTCCAAGAAAACCGTTCAATAACTACTCCGTAATTCTTCCTTCATTTTCGAATCTATCGGCACTAGGAAGTATTCCCTATTTTATATCCCACCTTTTCCTTTCTTTCTCTTACTCGCTCACTCATTGACAATTCTCTGCTCCATTAGCTACCAACTTCTATTGCATTTGATCAATTCTTGCTCTGCCATTGCTTCTCATGGACACCAAGATGGCTGGTAATCCGAATCCAAACAAGCCTGAAAATTACAATGTAGGCTGTCCAGCTGTTAATGGCTCTGTCTCCGCCATGCATGATTATCCATCAGTAATTGCTGGACCAGATGGTCTCGGCCGCCACATTGCTCGCAGGCTTGTTGAGGTTGGCGTGAGGGATATTTTCTCGGTTCCCGGCGACTTCAACCTCACGCTCCTTGATCACCTTATTGCTGAACCGAAACTCCAAAACATTGGCTGCTGTAATGAGCTCAATGCTGGCTACGCTGCAGATGGTTATGCCCGGCAACGTGGGGTTGGTGCCTGTGTTGTTACTTTTACTGTTGGTGGACTCAGCGTCATCAATGCAATTGCTGGAGCTTACAGTGAAAATCTTCCGTTGATTTGTATTGTTGGAGGACCTAACACAAATGATTACGGTACTAATCGAATTTTGCATCATACTATTGGTTTGCCTGATTTTAGCCAGGAATTAAGGTGTTTTCGGGCGGTTACCTGCTATCAGGTATGGCTATTTCAGCGTTTAATCCTTCATAGTTTTATTGTAATTACACTATATTTCCATGTAATTGTAACTCACTTCATTTTTGACATGTATAAGACTGACACCATATATCATATATGTGCGATTACAAATGTATAGTATAGATTAAATATTGACAGATTCTTGAAATGTTTATGAGCAAAAAGAGTCTTGTAGGTGTAGATTCAATTAGGAACAAAATTGGCTTTCGTTGATGCAGTAAATATACTGTACCCTTCTGCAGAAAGAAAGAAATGCTGCTATGGAAATGAGTTATTCTAAGACGCTAAAGAGTGGAGAAATCTTGCTCGGTTTAGTACAATTGAATTTTCAGAGTTTGTAACCAGAAATTATTAAAGTATGTCTCAGCTTTTCGTCTTGTGTATTAGGCCGTGATTAATAACATAGAAGATGCGCATGAAGAAGTTGATAGAGCCATTTCAACTTGTCTGAAAGAAAGCAAGCCGGTATATATTAGTGTCAGTTGCAACTTGGCCGGCATCACTCATCCAACTTTCAGCAGAGAGCCCATCCCATTTTCCCTATCGCCCAAGTATTGTATCGTACTAAATAGCCTATGCTCTTGATTCATTTTCAGATATTAATTTATTCTTGAGAGTTTGAATTTTTATATGAAAAATATGACACAGAACGAGCAACCCCAATGGACTAAAGGCTGCAGTGGAGGCAGCAGCAGATTTCTTAAACAAGGCAGTGAAACCAGTCATGGTTGGAGGGCCAAAACTGAGAGTTGCAAAGGCATCTGATGCATTTATTGAACTGGCTGATGCCTGCGGTTATCCCATTGCCGTGATGCCATCAGCCAAGGGCATGGTACCAGAGCATCATTCCCACTTTATTGGCACTTATTGGGGTGCAGTAAGCACTGCCTTCTGTGGAGAAATTGTGGAATCGGCTGACTCTTACGTGTTTGTTGGGCCAATTTTTAACGACTATAGTTCAGTTGGATATTCACTCTTACTAAAGAAGGAGAAAGCCATCATTGTGCAGCCTGATAGAGTAGTAATTTCTAATGGCCCTGCTTTTGGTTGTGTACTAATGAAGGATTTCCTTCGTGAACTTGCAAAGAAGATCCATCGAAATGAGACTGCTTTCGAAAATTATCAACGAATCTATGTTCCTGATGGAATTCCTCTCAAAAGCGATCCTAAGGAGCCTTTGAGGGTCAATGTTCTCTTCCAATACATTCAGAAGATGCTTTCGGGTAGCACAGCTGTGATCGCAGAGACAGGTGATTCCTGGTTCAACTGCCAGAAGCTGAAATTGCCAAAAGGATGTGGGTAGGTACCAAAATTTGTTACAAATCTTTCGTTAATTTTGTTGATAAAAATTAGAGAACAAAAGGTGGTGCTGCAGGTATGAGTTCCAGATGCAATACGGCTCAATTGGTTGGTCTGTTGGTGCTACACTGGGTTATGCACAGTCAGTACCTGAAAAACGGGTGATTGCTTGCATAGGTGATGGGAGCTTTCAGGTGAGAAATTTTCCTGAGGTCTCTTAGGCCCCCATATTAACATATTGAAATACACTTACTAAAACTTGTATGAGCTAATACAAATTTTCTGGACAGGTCACTGCACAGGATGTGTCTACGATGATGCGTTGTAATCAGAAGACCATAATTTTCTTGATTAACAATGCAGGATACACCATAGAGGTTGAAATCCATGATGGCCCATACAATGTGATCAAGAACTGGAATTATACTGGATTTGTGGATGCCATTTGGAACGGTGAAGGCAATTGTTGGACTAAAAAGGTATATTTCTTTGTTGTTATGATTTCTTAAAAATATTTTTTCAAAAAAATGGTCATTTATGGCCAAGAGAATTAGGTGGAATATCAAAGGAATTGAAGGCTGAAGCTTTTCACTCAATTCCTGTTCCAGGTACGAAATGAAGAGGAACTAGTTGAAGCAATTGAAACGGCAACGGGAGAGAAGAAAGATTGTCTATGCTTCATAGAAGTGATAGTTCACAAAGATGATACAAGCAAAGAGCTGCTTGAATGGGGTTCCAGAGTCTCATCCGCCAATAGCCGCGCCCCTAATCCTCAGTGAAACTTTTAGGTTTCTCTTATTCAGATTGCAATACAACTCTTATCCTAGTAGTTGAGAATGGATAATGCTTTTCACTTGTGTCCTCTGGTATCCTGAGAAATTTTCTGAAGGAGCTTCTGGAGGTTTTAATTTGTTCATCTTCTACTAATAATTTTGGCATGTTTTGGTGATTGATTGAGCTTGAAACTTTACTGAAAATGCAGGGAACTTCTTGAAATGCTTCCGAGTTATAGGATACTATTGAGAACCACCTAGCTCTCAGTAAGTTCTCTCTTTGTGATATCATCAAATGTATAGATTTCAGCATGAGGACATAAAAGATATCATGTTAAGTAATTCAAGAAAGCTATCCTGAATATCCTAGTGTGCCATTGCTAAACTAAACAAGGATCTGATTAGCAGGACGCATTTGTTCAGCATTATTCTTTTGTTTCATGTAAATTAAGGTATTCTAAGATATGCATGAAAGTATCATTTTTCGATCTCCTTGATCCATGCCTAGCTATCTTATTGATGATAAAACCAGACAGCAGCTGCTCGATCATGTGCTCAACTCGTACCAGAGAGGGCCTGAATGAAATTGGGGAGGCCCGAGTCAAGGCAGCAATTGCTTTAATCTCCATATTGAACGAAAACGTCTATCTTATTTCCTCTCCCCTTCTGATAATGTAGAATTACCGAAACTAGAGAGGCTTTATTCGTCAATAACATATGAAATTATTTCTCATTTTTCATGGACTACTTGGTTCATCCTTACTGTTTTCTAGAAACTAGCTGAAGTTTAAGAATTCAAAAGAACATTCTGGCAAATTGCTGGCTACCATTTCCTTTACTTGGCTGAGTATCAATCTTCATTTGGTGGGCCTTCATTAATTAGGTTAGGCAGCACTTTGCTAAGCATAGGCTTCGTCAATTTATTTGCCATCTTTACTAGTTCCTCGGGCGGACCTTTATCACCATCTCTGGAAATGTTACTGCACAGCTGTGATCAGGCCATCAAGTTGAAAGAAGACCAGATAAGGGAAACCCGTTTGTAGATTAAATCTGTCTTGGAAATGCTGGTCGAGTGGAGACAGAAAGGACATAACATTTCTTTGACCAAAATCGAATAGAGACCTACTGTACAACTTCCCTTCGAGTCGAGGCAAACACTCACCCACATGACTTTCTTCATTGCCCAAGAAATAATGGTATAATAAATATCCCCTCCCCCCACCCCAAAACAGAAAAGGAAGAGGACCAAAAACAAAGAAAAAGTGAGGAGGAGTGTTCCTTCACGAACAGGCAACTAGAATTGAGAGCAATCAGCCGAAATGACATTTTTATCCACAAGAGTAGGACTGCATAAACATTTTTGAATGAGATTATCAATCCATATTTATTCAAAAGTATTTATTTGTGCTATTTTAAAGCTAAAAGCTTAGTCAAATAGCAAAAGAGAACACACAGCAATAACTTATCTTAAACAACAAAAATAATAAACTAAAATTAATTTTTTTTTTTAACTAATAGAGAAGATGGTCGCACCAACTGCTAATGTCACTTAAAATTCTTCGCTTCTTTTATTTTGTGAGAGGATTAGAATAATCTAATTTCTGTGCGAGCAATATAATAAACTCTTTATTAAAACAAAATTCTATAAGTATGACATTTATACAATAATTATTTTGGAAGATGTTGCTTCCTTTTCTTTTTTCTATAATAAAATCTTATGTATAAAGATTTCTGTACCTTATCACTCTAGGAATTAACGTCTTCTTTAAATTCAACAACCAAGTTAAGGGTACTTGAGAAGCACTCTAAACCTAATTGCTTGATGTTCTCTATGCCATCATGAACCATTGATTTTATGGGTTTATCTCAACTACCCAAGAAAGGGAAGTTCAGTATTACTAATTCCGGTTTCTGTATCGAAGTTAAGCCAAAACATAAACGTGAAAACAKTGCAGTCGTAAAGAGAAACAAAGGAGGGAATCCACCTCGGGTKGGCTGTAAGGCTCGAGGTTGGGGCTATTCTTTTTTCTTTAATTTCATCTGTCAGCATCTCTGTTACTATTTACTATTCCTTCTCTACTTTTATTTACATTGCTTCACAAGCAAAGAATCCTCGCAATTCAACATCATTTGCAAATTATAAAAGGTTCAACTACCATACGAAACTTGATCCATGTCCTCCAAGAAGGTGGTGCCTCAGTGGTTAATATACGCCCCTTTACTAGCTATAAGACCAGGGATCCCAGCACTGCGGACTCAGTATGTAGAAAAGGAAGACGGAGAGGCAAATTCCCAATCCATGACTAAACCTATAGATGAATAATATGAATACATGATCAGTGAGTTCAACATATTCACAGTTAAACCTTTGCAATCAATCACTATCTTTGGTTGCGATGCTCACAATACATGTTTTTCATGATAACGTAAGCTTAAGTAAGTAGGTTTTGTTTAATCAAGCCTTGAAAGTATATATGAAAAAAATTATTTGAAAAATAAAGAACCAAAGGAAGGGGGGTGGGAGAAAAAGAATAGTAAATTAAAGAGGAATAGTGAATTAATAATATATAATGTGACTAGAAAATTAAATGCCACCTAACGTAGCAGCCCAAAGACAGCTACCGCACAATCTAATTCTATGCCAGGATAATCAGAAAATCTCTCAGTCCTCCCCTTTTCAAAGACTAGGAGTGAAAGTGGAAGTTTTTACATATATTTTTTATCAAGGCTTATGAGGTTAGTCTCTTACTTCATAAGCAAGGCCATTCATAAGAGAGGCCGGGAGAGGAGGAACACTGAGCACTCTTCACTCTGCTTTCACACCCTCCGTCTTCTCCCTTTACTGGAGAAAGAACTAGGGAGGGAGAATGCCGAAAGAGGAAAAAGAGCCAAAGGGCAGTATCCTCATGAAAGAGCTTGAACTTTGTCGGGCGAAGATCAGTTTTCTAGAGAAAGAAAACCAAGAATTGAGACAGGAAGTTGTTCGTTTGAGAGGACAAGTGAATACACTGAAAGCTCATGATCTTGAAAGAAAATCAATGTTATGGAAGAAGCTGCAGAATTCTATGGATGCCAAGGTCCCTGATGGATCTCAACAGAAGCCAATTTTTCCACTGGAAGTGCCTGAACACAATACTGTATCCGATAAATTAGATCCCAAAGAAGATCCCCTGAAATCTGCAGCTAAGGAAGAAAGGGCAGCAAAATCACCTATAAAACCAGCAAGGCCAGCTACTCCTGGTAAAAGAGAAGCAAACGGGAATAACTCACCGTCTCCACCAGCACCACCGTCAGCTGCATCACCCCCATCCCCACCACCTCTGCCATCAAAACTGCTTGGTAGATCAAATGCACTTCGTCGTGTGCCAGAGGTGATGGAATTCTACCGTTCACTTATGAAGAGAGATGCCCAAAAGGATAGCAGAGCCAATTCAACAGGAAATCTGCCTGTTCTAAATCCTAGAAACATGATTGGAGAGATCGAGAACCGCTCCACATATCTTTCGAATGTAAGTATTGTACTACTATCATGATAAAATGGCTACTAATAACATGTTACCAGAGGTTCTAACTCCACTTCGTCCTTGTGACGTAGGTAAAATCAGATGTTGAAACACATTGCGAATTGATTAATTTCTTGGCAAGAGAAGTAGAGGCTGCAGCTTTTGCAGATATCTCTGAAGTGGAATCATTTGTGAAATGGATAGACGGGGAACTATCCCACCTGGTTGATGAGAGAGCTGTTTTAAAACATTTTCCGCAGTGGCCAGAAAGAAAAGCGGATGCATTACGGGAAGCTGCTTGCAGCTACAAGGACCTAAGAACTCTCCAGTCTGAAGTCTCGTCTTACAAAGACAACCCTAAACAGCAATTATCCGAGTCTTTAAGAAAATTGCAGACACTGCAAGACAGGCGAGCATGTATACACAATGGTTAATATAACATACTGCATAAATTTGAAGAAATATTGACATGTTTAGGGTTATACTTGTGCAGATTGGAGAGGAGTGTTAACAACATTGAGAGAGTGAGAGAAGGAATGAGCAAGAAATACAGGGAGTTGCATATTCCCTGGGCATGGATGCTGGACACAGGAGTCATTGGACAGGTAGGTGGCACACGGCTGAACTTTGASGAAAAGCTTCAGATGATTTGATATTTGAATTTAACAACGATATTTTACCTGCATATACATTATTTGCTCTACACTATCATGTGATAATATAAAAGTTTTGCTTCTAAATTTACTTGCTAGCTGTAATAATAGGGGACAAAAGAGTCCTATTATTTCTCTAGTAGGCAAGAATTTAGGCGATACAAGTCTTTATGAACTCGAGTTCTTATTCATGTACAGTACATCGTGCTGTTGTTTGAAGAAAAAAACATGAATGGTTATACTTCAAGCCCAATAATGGGCAATCAGAACCATTGACGAGCTAAAGATACCTTGTTGCCCTTTAATCAAGATGCACGAGTGATGAGTGGAGCTCATAATTTTGCTTTCAATTCGGGCAATAACTTGTGATCTTAGTATTGATTGCTGACGGTTGCCGAGTCAACTAGAGGGACCAAATAAAAGAACCATATATAGCCTGCCACTGATCATATAAATTTTCTATTCTTCTATTGCTTTGTTGTCATTTAACATGAGTGAATCTGATCAAAATTCATAAAATTGTTCTTTTCCAAATCTTGCTTCAAATAGTATGCACTTTTGCAGCTAAAATATGGTTCAGTCGCATTAGCAAAGCAATACATGAAAAGGATAGCAAGGGAGCTGCAAAGCAAGGAAGCTGTAAAAGAAGCAGATCTCCTACTTCAAGGGGTTCGGTTTGCCTACCGAGTTCACCAGGTAAAATCTCTGCTTTCACATTCTATTCTGTTAACTATTAGCTTTCCATCTAGGAAATTTCTAGCTCAACTTCTTTTCTATCCTAACCAGAATGTCCTTCAGTTTGCAGGTGGATTTGACACAGACACCATGCAGGCATTCGAAGAACTTCGGAGAATTGGTTGCCAAAAACATTAGGGTTCAGCTAAATTAATTAGGAAAGACATTTTGACAGATTATATGTAGATATACCACTTCTATCAGAGAAGATAGAGATTCTACGTCAATTAACTGTCCCATCCATTTAGTATTTACGTATTATAAAACTAATGGGCAGTATTTTGCAGATACCTTTCTTCTGCTAAGAGAAAGCTTCATATTTAAACATCTCAGCAGTAGAAGTACAAATCCATCAGGATAGAGAAACATAACTCAGAGGATGTCCTATCCTTCTCTCCAACAATTAATTGACCATCAACATTAATGAGCAAAAATAAACAAGAGGCTTGCTGACCTAATGAGGATTTCAAAACAAAGCCTCAGAGGACAAAAGACAGCCAAGAGAATACCCATCTCCTCTGGACTCTCCTTTCATTGCTAAAGTATAGTAAAATTCCTCATTATTGCTACAATTCCCTTCTAAAGATACTTAAAATTCTAAACATCAGAAAATGAATGCTCAAGGAATTGTAATGTAAAAAGCATTGCAAGAATACATCAAATCCCGTACTAAATTTTCCTCCAAGTTCTAAAACTAAGACTAAAGAAAAACAAAATTAAACATCACTGTTTGTTGCCAAAGTGGGGAAAAAGAGAAGACTCATCAATTCTATAATCCCCTTCTCCACATATGCCTGCAATTCTTCCACCTCACCTCATTCGTAATCATACCTTCTCCACGACTCCCAAAAGAATGTTAATCTCACGTCTATGTATTTCATCTCACAGGATGGCGAATAACTAAAAGGATTATAGATTTTTAACCACAATCAAATAAAAAATACTTCACGCTTCACTCATAAACAACACAGATACTTGACATGCTAAACATCAGAAAATCAATTGCTCAATGGAATTTTTAACATTGAAAAAGCATTGCAAGAGTACAAACTACCATTCCCATTACTTAATCCTGCTTCAAGTTCTAAAAATAAGATGAAAACTAAAATGAACACTACTATAAAAGGAGTCCCTCACGAAAATCAATTGAAATTGCAAAATGCACTAGCATGAATAAGGTTATTTCGATCTCTGCCTCATCTTTCGACGCTTTCTCTTCAACCTCCTCATCCGCTTCTTCTTCCACTGGATAACCAATCACAATGAATCAGTATTCATTTTCAAACCAGAAGCAAATCACCTCAATGACACCAAATCCAAACAGAAGAAGCTAAAAGCAATTTTTACAGAGTACTAGTACTTGCCTTAGCTCTCATTGCGGCAAAGCTATAAAGCTCTGTCTACTTCTTCCTTCCCCTATCCGCGAATCCCTGCACAGTGAAGTGTGAGGTGTTAATCGGACTGTGGCCTATGGGAACTGCGATAGCTTATAAAGGAAACCCTAGCAGTAGCAGTATAAATTTTGGGGGCATTTAGGGTGGGATTGGGATACATCCGATCCGAATCCAAGGCCAATTGCAAGTACGGGTCTCATGTTAAATTTTCCTTTTTTTCCTCCCAATTACGGGGAGTTCAATTTTCCTCGGAAAATGAAAATGATGAGGGTTAGGGAGTTTGTATTTTCCTAATAGAGACGGCAGTGAAATATTACCCATTAATAATTGATAAATTAATAATATTTTTTAAATAATACATCTTTTTCTTTAATTTGACCTAAATAGTTAAATTTTAGCTTAGTCAATCAATATATTTGGAAAAAAATTTCTTTAAACAATATTTATTAAGAGGCATCATTTATTAAATAAATTTTAAAATGCATCATTGAATAACTAAAATATTCATCTGTATTATACTATTTCATTTCAATATATTTTTTAAATGATCAAAATACCCTATTGACTATTATCTAGCCTACCTAACCAAATAACAYGCCAAAATCTTCTTTCTTTCTTTTTCACCGTAAATCTCACCAAAACAGGTGCACCTTTTTACTCATTTGACAGTTACGAATAGAGAGCTTCCCCATTTTACTCAGCATCATTGAAGACCAAAAAATGAAGAAATCAATACTATTACAGAGGAAAAAGGTGAAATCTATCACCATATGCAAATCGAAAATTCTAAACATCTATTCATTTCGATCTGTTTCATGTATATACTCTATTGCTTGAATTTAGTCACCTCTTCTCGTTTATAAGTATAGGCAAACAGTACCTATTACAAAATTGTTCACTATAATACAAAATTATGGTGTAGAGAAACACAGTCATGCATAGTTAAAGTACAAATCAATTTATCAATTTCTGTAATTGCTAATTTGAGCTCACTATATACATTAGCTTGAAATTAGTATTTATTTATTTGATTATAAACTAAAATATTTGCAAAAACTACACTTCACTATTATTATGTGACCTTAAACAGTTGTCAATATATGAACTAAAGTTCGTATACTACTTGTCATTGCATACACAACTGAAGTGTAATAGCATAGATTGAGCTAACATACGAAATTTCAAACATTTTTTGCAAAACTGTGGTGTAAAGGGCAAAAATAAGATCTAACTGTTATGATGTGACCTATAATAATGTAGTTAAGTTATGAGCCAAACTCCATATATTTCTTCTCATTGCATACATAACATAATTCTAATAGCATATATTGAACAGTTCTTGCAAACTGTGGTGTAGAGGGCATACACAGGCAATCATTATTATGACGTGACCTATAACAATGTCCTTATGTTATGAGCAAAACTTCATATATTTATTGTCGTTCAATACATAACTTRAGTCTAAAATGGCACATACTGAGCTAACTTGGTTCTAATAGCATATATTAAACATTTCATGCAAACTGTGGTATAGAGTGCACATACACAAACAATCACTGTCATGATGTGACCTATAACAGTGTCCTTATATTATGAGTCAAACTTCATATATTTCTTATTATTGCATACATAACTTAAGTTAATACCATATACTAAGCTAACAGACGAAGTTCAAAACATTTCTTGCAAAATTGCGATGTAGAGGGCATAAAGAGAACATCCTTGTTATGATGTGACATGTAACATTCTCTAACAATTTATAAATTTTTGTAAATGCTAATTTGAGCTTGTTATATTACATTAGCTTGAAATTAATATTTGTTTATAAACGGAAAGTATTTGTTTGTTTCATTGTTGAATTGCAGTTATTGTTTCTTCGGATAGTTTGCGTACATATATTTGTTACTTTGGTGAGTCTGTGGAAAAAGAAGGCGGTGGTGGATGGACATGGAGGTATAATGATCCATCAAAAGTGGCTCATGTACTTTCAAAAGACATTATCCATGTCAAACTATGCGAAACGATTCAAGGGGCAGTGGGGGTGGATTMTAGGGTGAATGATGTAGCGATGACAAGTATGGTGCCCCAAAATTATAGATGACAATTATGATGCCCCAAAATTATAACTTTCTGATGCCACGAATGAAGATTGATTGTAACTACAATGTGAAATGATATCTCTCGATTTGTAAAGAATTTTCCTTTTTTGTTACTCTTTTGAAGAAATAAGTTGAGGAGAATGGAAAATATGATGGTTTAGATGAGAATAAATAACAAGCAGAGCCTATTACTGATGATTATTTGAATGAAGCACATATTGCAGTATTATGTGAAATGCAAACAGATTGGATGATGTGGATCTAGAAAGACAAGATCTTCCCGAATATGCTCAAGTGGCAGGTGGGAACATAAAAGAGTTAACAACTGATTTAGGTTTAACTTCTTGTGGACCATCACTAAGGATCCCAGAATGTGAAGATTTCAAAGAAACAATTGGTTCCCAACAAAAAAGCTTTTACATAGAAGCTCTACTTGCTTGCACTAAGGTGTTACTTTAAGTTTAAAGTTAAGAAGTCAAATAATTCCATTTATTCAGTTGTTTCTCTTGATAAAAGATGTAAGTGGCATTTGCAGGCTGCAAAGCTTAATGAATCTGAAATGTTTGAAGTTTGTCCTTACCATAAGCAGCACACATGCTCGTGAGTGTTAATTGTCGAGATCATAGACATGTTATCTATTTATTGATTGGAGCTCACATTGTCTCTAAGTTTGAAGATGCAAGAAGGATTTACAAGTTGAGAAACATCATCATTGATGTTCGTGAAGAGTTTGACATAACTATAACATATAGTAAGGCATATTCGGCTAAGCATTTTAGTTATAAACCTATTGGAGGAACACCAGATCATAGTTATGCCATATTATCATTATATTTTCATGCTTTAGAACAAATAAACCCTGGCATAATAACATTCGCTGAAACTGCTGATAATGTGCATTTCATGTACATCTCTTGTATTGTCATGACTTCTTGTGTTGCAGCCTTCCCGTTCTTGATTGACACATGTTTTTGTTTCAAGTACCTTTTTCATGGCACTAGGACCGAGTATACATGGATACAAATGAGACATGGCATTTGTGTAGGCGGCACATTCGTGATATCTAGATATCAAGGAATTCTACTTGTTGCCACTTGTCAAGATGCGAACAACCAAATTTTTTCACTTGTGTAGGGTGTGGTTGACTCGAAGAGTGAAGCATCATGAATTTAGCTCTTTCGTCATTTGCAGGGAATAACGGGTGACACGGAGGAATTGGCAATTATTTCGAACCATGCCAAAAGCATTCCTCATGCATCTAGAAATGATCTAACAATTTGCATATTATGTGAATTGCATATGATACTTGAGCAATAACTTGAAGGTTAAATTTTCAAGGGCTGATTTGTCTTCATTGTTCAAAGAGACGGCAGAGTCTTATACTTTAACAGATTTTGAGACATACATGATATTAGTTTGTTTAAAAAAAAAAAAAAAAGATGGGATCAAAGAGTACTTAAAATCCAATGATTTTCATTATTGGAGTAGAACACATTTTAGAGGGATTCGATACAATATAATGACAACAAATAATGTAGAATCGATGAACTTCGCATTGAGAGAGACTCTTGATTTTCCTATAGTTGGTTTGATTAAGTGCATTAGACGGTTATTGCAAAAATGCTATTATGAAAGAAGTGAGGCGGCAGGAAATTGCACTTGCCACTTCACACCATCCATGGAGAAAAAGATGTGTTTGAACTATCAAGAGGCAAATGGGTCGAATGCTATCAGGATATCACCTACTGATTTTCAAGTTGTTAAAAAGTTGAAATCATATATTGTTAACTCGGAAAAGTGTACGTGTACTTGTATACAATTTGATCTTGATAAATTTTCTTGCCCACATGCAACTGCCTTTTAGACAAGATGGTAAATACGCTTATATTCTTTGCTGTCCTTTTTATACCACTTCTTGTTGGAGAGCTATATATTCAGAGTTTATTTATCCATTGCCAAATGAGATGAAATAGCCAATTCCTACAGAAGTTAGTTCAAAAGTGGTCCTTCAACCACTAACAAAATGCGCCCATTGAAACTACGAAAAAAAAAGAAAAAATCGGAGAGGTACGCAAGCCTCGTAAGTGTAGTAGGTGCTTGAAGACTGGCTACAATCGGAATATTTGTACCAACCCTTTTGTCTGAGAAGTGAAGAAATATTTTTATATTTTTTTATTTATTTATGTTAGAATTTAAATATAGTATATGACTAGGATAATGTGATATCTTAAGCTTTTTACATTGTTTTATCAAATTTATTTAAAGCAGAATATGATCCTTCAAATATGGTGTTATTATCATTCTCTTGATCATTTTTTTGATGTGTATGAATCTTTTCTCATAACAAAAAGCCACTATTATGCCTATATCATAATACTTTATTTCTGTTATGCACATATACAACATAACGTTCAATATTTTTAGCTAAAAAATTGTTATTACTTATAAGAACTAATTAAAAGGAAACTCATTCAAATAATATGTGATTTTTGTCTTGACAACGAGTGATTGTTATTCACATGTATTAATATATGTACATTGTTATGCACATATACAACATAACAATGCAAGAGGTTAGCCAAACAAGGTATTTTAGTTACAAGAGTTCCATGTCCGATGGAATAAGGGACTATTTGTAACGTAGACATCTTTAATATTCAAAAATATGCACATCATTTATATGCTTAATAGTGAAAAAACAAACTAATATTATTTTATAATTTAAGTGACACTTGATATACAAGTAAAAAGTTGAATATCCTGACATTCTTTGGAGCATTAAGAAGTTCTTAATCACTAAAAACAATAATGAATAATGATCCTTAAATATATTTTAATCATAATGGCCATTCTCTATTATATACATGTTTTAATAGTGATCCTCTGTTATGGATATATACAACATAACATTGCTTAAGGTTTAGCCAAATAACTGGTTTTACTTATAAATATTAATTAAGAGGAAAATAGTTCAAATAGTGTGAAATTTTTATCTTAACAATGATTGATTGTTATGTATATGTCTTAACAAATGTACATTATTATGCACATATACAGCATGACAACGGCTAGTAACTATTATGTACTTATCTTAATTGAGTACCACTGTTGTAAACATTCTAAAAACCTTGGGAACATTATTAAAAGAATTATATATATTGTACACTTATATATACTGTACACATATACTGTATAAGATGGATTATAATGTACAAGTCATAAGTATTACAGATACTGTATACAAATCTTATTGATGGATCAAATTCTAGTGCAAATAATTCGACCGCCCCCCATTCTAGCATTTCTTTGCATCAACAATCATCAAGTCTAATCCAACAAGGGAAAATTCAATAAACTTCAACTTGGACATAGCACAATCAGAGCTGTAAATTCATTTGAAGTGCTAATCCTTTAATATGACAAATATATAAATATATTGTTTGCAAGATTAGATGGAAAATACACATATTTAACTAATGAGGAAGTTTTTTGTTCCGCTTATACTTGAATTTCTGAGTGGGATAATGATCTTTGACCTTGCCATGRTATCTTCCTTGAGGGTTTTATCAGATATGACACTTGGTAAGCTATCTAATATGTTGATGATGCGCTAGTCTAAGTCTACTTCCAGTGCAATCCAATGTTCTTCTAGACAAACTGAAAAGTAAATATAGCGGCTTTCTTTTCAATTTTTGTCGAGTGATGGACGTTGCCCATTAAGACAAAGCATAACATTTTTTTGAAATATATTAAATTTCATATTATTGATATACGTCTCTTGTCGACAATCATTGTAGTCATGTTTTATAGTCTAATAAAATCTTATATCAAGGATGACAAGTTTTTGTTGAAAAAATGTCTCATATTTCATCAAACATTCTCTCATGWAATATAGAGAGAATTTCCCCAAGTTGTATTACATGTTAAACATTAGATTAGACTAAATCAATAATCAACTATTCAAAATTAGTAAAGATAGTTTACTTACATCATTAGTAAATCACTCATTCGGACTTATAAGTGTATTGAAGAAATATTTACCGAAATTGCAAATGGACAAAGCATAAATATCCCTGAAAAAATTCATTTCTCAATATTAAAATTTAATATATAAGACGGCTAAAATTTATTTACATAGGTTAAATTTCAGAAAGGAAATTACTGGTTAGTTGCATTTGAAAGCCATTAGTTGAGATCTTGCAGTTTTGCGAGATCTATTGCCCAAAATGGATCAAACTTTTTCCCATCATCTAACTTCCTTCTCTTGAAAAATTAATAAATAGAGACTGCAATGCAAGGGCAACCCTCTTCCTCCTTTGACCTCGACCTCCGGAGACTTAAGAGGTGAATCTTCTTTCTATGGCAGACTCAGTTGCCCCTTCATTTTGTGCCAAATATAGCTATACAATTATTTGCTAATAGAATTTGTCCATCTATGAAGTCTCATTGTTAACAACAGAGGGACACAGTTAATGTATATCTCATAATGTTAATATAACAATCTTAGCTCATTACTAAAATACATTGTTATAAACATATAACAATAGTATCCTTTAGCTCATAATAAAACTTCACCGTTATAGTAAGTCACCTAACAGTGACACTGTTATGGTCCAAATCAGACTCTAGACCACAGTAAATGCTAAAGTAAGTTTAAAATGTGTACAATTAAGTTTCAGTATGCTAAATGGAAACAATCAAAAGTATACAAAACAGAGGGACACAGTCAATTTACATAGAATTTTGGCTCATTACTAAAGGACTATTATAGACATACAATAATAGTGTTCTTTAGTTCATAACAAAGCTTCACTATCATAGTAAGTCATCTAACAATAAGGCACTATTATAGTAAGCTACCTAATAGTGTGACACTGTTATGATCCAAATTAGACTATAAAAGCATGTAAATACAGTAAATTTAAAATGTGTACAATCAAGTCTCAATATACTAAATGGAAACAACTAAAAGTGTACAAAAAGAAACCAACCTTCATTGGAAGACCTTTCTTCCATAGTCACCATGGCAATCTCAACTTTCTCTTCATTTTCTGCCAAAAAAATTATTCATTGTATTAGCTAACAGTATTTGTACAACAAATAGCGTCTTTAGTTCATAACAAAGATTCGCTGTTATAGTAAGTCACCTAATAGTTTGGTACTGTTATAGTCCAAATTAGACAATAAAACACATTAAATGCTAAAGTAAACTTAAAATGTGTACAATCTAGTAGCCCATCTTAGAGGACCAACTCAAAATTTTCCTCAACCACAGTGAAACATTGAGCTTCAATAATTGGCTCAACATTTTCCTTAGCCAYTTCTAAAGGTTGAACTTCAATAGGTGATGAGCAATCATTAATTACTTCAAGATAGAATCTCCAATCTGGATACAACTCATTAATTAGTGATGCACCATTTGAATTTGCCTCCACAAAAGTCTTCACATTTTCTTTTATAGCAAGTTGCCCCAAATACACTCTTAACTCACCTTATGGAGTTATCTTCCTTGTCAGTGACTTTGTAGGAAGGAGGGGAGGGTTGCACAAAGCTTTGCATGGAGAGTTATCTATCAGAAACATGTTTAACTCGTCGTAAGCGTCACCTCTTGGAAGTGTTGGGTTAAAGTGTTCCCAAAGCCTCTTTAGTTTCTTATTTGGGTCYTTCAATATTGTGTGTTTGAAGATATGCAACTGCTCTGATCCTAGCAGAAGAGTAATCTTCTTCTATCACTTCCAAGCAGAAAGTCAACCATATCATCTAGAAGTTTGCGAGTTCTCGAGGACCAAATTCCAACTTCAAATTTGTCAAAGCATAAGTCTAAGAACGCATTCAGGAAATACCTCTTGAATATCGCTCTCCCTTTAATAACATCATCTAATGTGCATCCAGAGCTTCTTATTCCTTGATATATAATATCAACAAGCAAGCTATTAATGTCAAGAACTATCAGATTCTTCTTTGGAAATTCAGCACAAGGGCTATCGACATCCTATCTTTCAATTTCTTTTTTAGGAATGCCTAGATCAATAGGAGGGATTTCAGCATCATCTCTTTCCATTTCTTCACCAATGCCAACATCAACTGGAGGGTCATATGCATCCTGAGGAATACTATCCGATGCCTAGTCAAGCCGATTTGATAGAAACATGTTGGTCAACAGTGCACGCTACCCAACCCAACATGCTCCTGCTGGGCGCCAACCCTAGTGAACTGTGTCGCATTGGGGTCTCCTACACTGTGCTGCATCTGGACAACATGCCCCTACCCTGTGCACCATTTTCCCATCGTCCAGATATTGCCCAATGCCTACGTCCATCCAAGCAACTCACCACACTCTATGTCCGACAGTGCCTACGCCCAGTGTATTGCTACCTAGCTCCTAGTGCCCATACACCTGTTGGTGCCGTATGCCAGTGACGCCAAGCTGAAAACCAACTCCATTCTCATTCTCGTTCGAGAGTTGCCCATTTATTTTCACCCTCTCTGCCTAGTTTCATGCCTAAATGCGCCATGCCCAGGAGTTCTATTAACCGTGCCCTGGGCGTCGGCCAGCCTAAAAAATGTTCCCCCCTTGTAAACATTGTCACGAGGCTAATTTTTCATCCCGAAATAATTAGCCAAAAGCTTCACCTCATGCGGAGCCAAATGCCCATACGTTTAGCCAATCTTCCCAAAAATGTGCACAACCGGGCACTCACTCAGACCTTACAATAATACTATTATTTTTCTATTAGCACCTGTTCTTTTTCACTCAATGGCCCTTAAGGACGTGTTTAAACACTCATGCACCAAGTAAGCATGCACAATCAAGCCAACACAAATACATTTACACTTAAAGCCTCACCTTATATTCAATCCAACATGATTACAAGGAGAATTGTCTATTGACTTAGCAAACCCTACAACTATCCCTCCGGATGTTCTTCTTTTGTTTGCCATGCCTAAGCCAACCCATTATATAGCACAACGACAATGAAAACCGTCCCCAACATGCTAGAGAAAATGCCCAAACAGCATTAAACTTATCCTAACCAGCAGTAGTTTCCAAAAGTGTGCGGCAGTTACATAATCTGTCGGGAATTTGACTTGTCCCATAACTGTTGTGCTAATTATGCACCGCTCAATTCTTGCCACAAAATCAGCTGATGTTACTACTCTCATTTCAGTTATCAGTCTTTCTAGCTCACCGACTTTCGTTTCCGACGATACTCAAAAAACCTAATCGAACCTAAAATAACCTGGGCATTTGCCCTATGCTTATCAAGCCGACTTGATCGAAACATGCTAGTCACCAGTGCACAGCACCTAACCTGGCATACTTATGCATTGTGGCATGCCCAGTGAACTGTGCCACATCTGGGTCTCCTGTATTATGCTGCATCGGGACCCCACGCGCCTGCCCTGTGCATCGTTTTCCCATCGTCCAGAATGTCGCGCAGTGCCTGTGTTCATCCAAGCAACTCGTAACACTCTGTGCCCGACAATGCCTACGTCCGTTGTATAATTGGTCATCGACACCAAGTGCCCTAGTGCCCATACACCCACTGGTCCCATACACCGGTGACGCTCAGCTGAAAACTAGCTCTGTTCTTTTATTTTAAGAGTTGCCTAGCTACTTTCACTGTTTGTGCTCAAGTTTCATTCCTAGGTACGCCATGCCCAGGCGTTATGCTGACCATGCCCCTAGGCGTCAGCCAGCCTTGGTGCCCCCTAGCACCTCAAAAATGTTCCTCTTTATAAACTTCCCCCTGCTGAGAGCTTGATGCCCTCATCAAGGGGTTCGCTACTACTCAAGCTGCTAAGGTTCTGAACATCCTGCAATAAGATGATAAAACTAGTTTCATGCTCAAGCTCAAAACTAGACTCTCCATGCCCATTTTCTTGTGTGCACCATATGTACCCTCCGTGCACAAATTTTGGATAGATGTCATTGCCAACGTATAGGCCCTTTAGCTAAGGCGCTACAAAGACTTTTGCTACTCGTATGAAATCCATCCATAGGACCACCTCCAAGTCCTCCATGGGAACAATTGAAAACTCACTCTTGTCAACTTGTGAACCCACCTGCAAGTCCACTTTGGCCATGCCTATAATCAAACCATAGAGCCTGGTTTTCCTTCCTAACCATGCTGCCCCATGGTCTTGCTTGTATGCCCAAGTGTCTGGCCTACCTTTCGGCTAAGAATTGTGGGATGCACTACTGTCCATAAGAGCTTGCGCCTATACACCATTAATCAATACTGTTATATAGAGTAAATCATAGTGTTCGGGGCAGCTTATCCAACTTGAAATGGTGTTGAGCAATTGCAGAAACCCTTATAGGCACTGCCTTCACCCTCGTCTGCAACTAGGGCGTTAAACTTCTCTTTCTTGGGACAATTTCGTGCAAAATGAGGACCCCTACAAATGAAGCATCCCTATTCTTTCGATTTGTTATTAGAGTTTCCAGCCGTTGGCTTTTCCAAGCTGTCCACCGGCCTGGAAAAAGACTCCCTAGCCTTCTTCCTGTTCAAGAACTTACTCTTCTTGGCCTCCTCGACCTACTCCTGGCCTAATTGATCCCCATGAGTTTGCCCAAGGGTCGTCTTGAGTTCCACTAAATGATCTGTTGCTGCCATCGCTTGGGGCTAAGTCTGGACTGATTGCCGTCTCAGTTCTGCTTGGGCCAAAGGCTGCAAACCAACCATAAAGTTGAACAATTTGTCCTCCTTGGACATCTTGTTCACGTCTATCAATAAAGCGTTGAACTCCATCACATACTCTTGCACCATGCTGATATATTTCATGCGGCAAAGTGCCTCATGGGCCACCCATGAGGTATTGGTGCGTAGGAACTACTCTTGAGTAGCAACACCCAAGTCTCAATCTTAGGCAGAGATGGATTTCTTACTCTTGTTCACCACCATAGCTTGGCATTTCCCGCAAGATACATGCTCGCATACAATACCTTATTACCTTCAGCAACACTCGCGGTTCTGAAGGAGAGCTCAACATCCCACAGAAAATTTTCCAGTTCTTTGGTGATCCGTTCACTATTGAACTCCTTAGGTTCTGGCACCTTAATCTGTGTCTGTCCAGAACTTGCAACCAATCGACTCTGGTCTGTCTGTCAGAGACTATCTCATCTTGACTATGTCCACTTGTAACGTACCCATGGACTATTCCATGCCAATCACCTTTGTTACGAGGGCTTCAACACTATATGTGTTGTTCACCAAGTTGTCCACTAATTCAGAAATATTAGGGACAGAACTTACCCAATCAAGCCCTCCAAGATACTGCAATAAAGCAGCAACATGTGCCTCTAGTTCGCTCAACCGCTGGGCAACCGATGACGCCCAAGTGCTAATGCTAGTGCTGTCCGCCATTGAAGAACGTCTACAGAAAAATCGTCTGCATAATTGCTTCCAACTTGGTTCGAGACTCTGATACCAATTGTCACGAGGCTATTTTTTAGCATGGAATACTTAGCCAAAAAATTCACCTCATGCAGCACCAATGTTCATAAGTTTAGCCAACCTTCCCAAAAACGTGCATAACTGGACACTCACTCGGACCTTGCAACAATACTATCATTTTTCTGTTAGCACTAGTTCTTTTTCACTCAATGGCCCTTAACGACATTGTTAAACATTCATGCACCAAGTAAAGCATGCACAATTAAGCTAACACAAACACATTTACTGGCAAAACCCAACTTTATATTCAATCCAACATGATTATAAGGAGAGTTGTCTATTGACTTGGCAAACCTTATAACTATCCCTCTAGATGTTCTTTTCTTGTTTGTCATGCCTAAGCCAACCCTATAAATAGCACAAAGACAATGAAAATCGTCCCCAACATGTTGGGAAAACGGCCAATCAACATTAAACTTAACCTAACCGGTAGCATTTTCCAAAATTGCGCGATAGTTACCAAATTTGTCGGCAGTTTAACTTGTCCCATTACTGCTGTGCTGATTATGCATCCCTCAATTCTTTTCACAAAATCAACTGTTGTTATTGCTCTCATTTCAGTTATTAGTCTTTCTAGCTCACCGGCTTCCGTTTCCGATGATGCTAAAAAAACCCAATTGAACCCAAGATGACCTGGCGTTTGCCCGATGCCCAGTCAAGCTGACTTGATAAAAACATGTTGGTGACTAGTGCACAGCACCCAACTTGACATGCCCCTACATTATGCCACGCCCAATGAATTGTGCCATATCCAGGTCTCTTGTACTATGTTGCACGTGACCCCATGCACCTGTCCTATGCACCGTTTTCCCATCGTCCAGAATGTCGCCTAGTGCTTGTGTCCATCCAAGCAACTCGCCACACTCTGTGCTCGACAGTGCCTACACCTAGTGTACAGCTGTTCACCGATACCCCGCACCCTAGTCCCATACACCTGCTGGTGTCGTACGCCGGTGATGACCAGCTGAAAACCAACTCCGTTATTCTATTCCAAGAGTTGCCCAGCTATTTTCACTATTTGTGCTCAGGTTTCGTGTTTAGGTGTGCCATGCGCAGGCATTGTGTTGATCGTGCCTTGGGCATCCGCCAGCCTTGGTGTCCTCTGGAACCTCAGGAATGTTCCTCCCTTATAAACAATATATATATATATATATGTGTGTGTGTGTGCGCGTGGGGGCGCGCGTGTATGTGAGTGTGTGTATAGATTTATCGATTAATCAATACCTCTCTGAATTAATAAAATTTTTATTATTCTAAGGTTATTAATTTATAGAGATTTTACTTTATAATAAAAATTGACATTGGAATCTTCATTCATGGTAGTGAGTTGTCTCCAATGCTATACCGTTAACATCAACAAATTTTAACAAATGAGAGTTAATATATGAAAGGTCAATCCAGATTAGATTAATGTTTAATGAAATGGAAGTTAAACTAAATAATTACCTCCAATGCATAATATCAATGTCCTTTCATCTTATCCATGTCACTTATTTTTTTTTAAAAATAACATAATATAAAAATACCTTTTAAAGTCAAGAGTTATCTCCAAAT
Source organism: Rhazya stricta (assembly GCA_001752375.1). Taxonomy (NCBI): domain Eukaryota; kingdom Viridiplantae; phylum Streptophyta; class Magnoliopsida; order Gentianales; family Apocynaceae; genus Rhazya; species Rhazya stricta. The sequence goes on along the minus strand of MEJB01000001.1, from coordinate 6,604,769 downwards.
AAAATAAGAATAGTTAAGCTCAATAATTATCTGTAGTTGCTGAATTAGTATATTAGGGCTTTCTCAAACTAGATATTGTACTTGACATAATTTACATTTATTCTTTTCACGTTAGCATAATATAGCYCAAGACATTATACGTTGGAGATAAAATTATTGAGAGGCTGTCTATTCGGACAACATGACAAATATTTTATGATGTTAACATTGTAGCATTGAAGATGCTATTATAGTTCAAGATATTCACGTCCAAATCCCCAATTCATAAGTGAGAGAGAATATGAACTAAAAGGAAAATATTTAGTGTAAATGAGATGCTACATATCATGATGAAAATAATATTTGCAAGAAAGGAAAGTAAAGTTTGACTTGTAGATCAACGATTGTTGGTCTAAATGGTAAAGAGTTTGAACCCTTAAGTAAGATATCGAGTTCGAATAATATTGAGTAAGTAACATTCAAACACCTTTGCCCCCTCGTATGGGTCCGTCTCGACTTGAATTAAGGGTAAGCCTATCAAAAGATTTCAAATATCTAATGGTGAAATATTTTTGAAACATCGAATGATTAAAAAAAAAAAAAAAATAGCATGACTTGTGAAGGACAGGTAATATTAAGATTTAAGAGGAGCAAAATTCTGTTACTTCCTCTATTGAAAAAAGGAAATGGAGGGTACATATGTGAGCTTTACCTAAATTTAAGATTGAGATGCTGGATGTAAATCCACGTGTGACATTAATYGTCCAAATAAATTGGTTATAGCAATTACTTTGTTACTAAAATTATTCTTTTAAATCCTTTCTTTTTTACTTTTTTTTTATTAGGAAATAATTAAATTCACACTCTCCAGGGTTGACAGCTTCCTCCCTGAATATAGAATCAGGACATCTAGATCCTCATCCAATATCTACTTCCTCAGCTTTCCCTTTTTATATACCTTTTTTACCTCACMTCCAAATTTACATTTCCAATTTGGTAAATTAGGGTTTTGAATATGCAGATGGTTCATCCTTCAAGTCCTGGGAAGCACACAGTCATGACTGAATATTTGCATTTCTGGTAAAAACAATCACTCACTGGAGGTTTGCTTTGTGGTTGAATATTTGTGTTATACCAATCATCTATTTCTTCTTACCAATCTGAAAAATGGTAAGCCTGTTATTTATCCAATCATATTATTATTGATTTACTCTAGTTATTCCTTCAATCCTTTTAAATAACGATATAATGATTGTAAAGTTTCTTTGTTTGTTATGACCATAATGGTATAGCATAAAACTAAGTTGAATTTAGTTAAAATTTTATTTACATTAGAGTAAAGTATAAATCAAATAGTTTGAAATAGACTTTGTTAAATTTATTAAAAGTTTTATTTCTAAACTTGAAATTGATGTTATCCGAATTACGAATAAAGTTACCTCTATATATCTAATGTAAAATTTAGGTATTTATTTAAGAGCAAAGATGAGAATAAAATCTTAATTTACCTGAACTGTTTAGAAGATTTCGAGAATGCATCTACACCTAGGATSCAGAATCCACCTTGATATGCAAGAAAAGCCTCAAATAGCAGGTCCCCAATCTATCTACTCGTAAGCAACACGAAGATGATGGTGAACTCAAGAGCATCAGCATCCGAAACCAATCCCCTTTGCCTTCTTATCACCATTGAAAAAAATCACACAGCCTCACATTGAATTTCTTTTTATATAATTTCTTTCCTCATCTTCCCGTTTTCCCCCTATCCACAACGCAGTTGACAACTACACATACACGCATATTTCATATTCCTATTCTATTCTTCTTCGTTTTGTATCCATAGTATTTTACTTCCTTATTCTCCTCCATGAGACCTCCATAAATTCCGATTGAATTTTAGAAGTGGGTTTTGGAATTTAGATAGGATAAGGGATTTTGAGAATGGGTACTGGTTCATCAAAAAACCCTGATAGTAGTTCTCATGGCAGTGAGGAGAGGGAAGACCAGGGAGGGGGGCAACTCTATGTCTCCCTCAAAATGGAGAACAGTCACATGCTCAACGGCGAACTCATTCCCCACGTCTACGGCTCCGTCCCTCTCGTCGGTTCTTGGGACCCCTCTAAAGCCGTAAGCCACGCTCTCTTTCTCTCTATCTCTCTTATCTGTCTAATCCACTTATTGTTCATGCGGTTCATTATCTGAATTTGTTCCCTTTTCGTTTCCCTATCTGATAATTAGCTCCCGATGGGACGGGAATCCACCTCAATGTGGGAACTGAGTTTCGTTGTTCCTCCTAATCACGGTAAAGATGTCCTTTAGTATATTATCCCAATTAGTTAGTTTTATGAAATTTAACCAGTTCAAAARATTAACCACTTTTCTGTCTTTGTATATAGAGACTTTGGATTTTAAGTTTCTATTGAAGTCAAAGTATAGCAATGCGACTTGTATAGTGGAGGAGAGTCCAAATAGGCAACTAACTGGGGGGACATTGCGAGGAGATGGCAGGTCTGCACTGTTTAGGTTAACTGGAAATGAGGTTCTTGAGTACAAAGTGTTCATAAAAGCAGACAGAGTTTCCCCATTTGATCTTGCTGCTAGTTGGAGGGCGTATCGGGAGAATCTTCAGCCTTCAACTGTTCGTGGAATTCCAGATGTTAATATGAATTCTGTGGCCGTTGCTGGCCCTGAGGTAAGAGTTGGATCGGTTGTTTTTTGAGAGTTCATCATGGAAAATAAAGTTYTAAGTGGTATACATAGCATATTGTGTTTTAATAGAATGAGATGCATTTTGACTGCTGATTACACTTGGCTCTGTTTTAACAGTTTTGAATTGGGTTTTTGAAACTAGGTTTCTCTGGACAAATTTGACTCCAGAACGGGAACATGCCACCTTCCTGATATATCTTCTGCCAAAATGCAATTTATGCATGTTTTTTTTGCTTGACATTCTGCGGACACTAAGGGGTTAATTGAACCAACTCAAGCACCTAAATTTTCTATTCTAATTTGATTCAGGAATAAGCTACTCAAACTCAAGTCTCAAGCTTTTAAATTCTCGGACTTTCTAACTGGGCTTCAATTTTTAGAAGTAAAAGCTCAAATGAATGCAGTTTGACTTGATAATTATTTAGTCCAACTCGAGTTTAAACTGTTTGCAAATTATTTGACTTATTAATTATCTTGTCCAGCTTAAGTTTTAACTGTTTGCAAATTTATGATGCAGCTTCAGACTTCTGAACAGGTTTAGTTCAGATCTGAAGATACGGGCTTGGAAAACATAAAATTCATCCATATCTAACACAGAATCCTGTTGACATGCATCAAGAAAAAATTAGTATTCAAATAAATTTGCTAGATGTTCTATTGTCCCTAACTAAGAGCATTAAATTTTTGCCTATTTTGACGTGGAGAGGAAAGCAGATTCGCGAGATGTTTTAGGCGACAAAGAAGAAGAAGAGAGTGAAAGAAATTTGAGATTCAAAGAACCAATGCTGGTAGTAGTCTAAAAAAAATTGGCCCATAAAAGAGTTTGACAATTCAACATTTTTCTGTTTCTATTGTTTGTAATTTGATGACCTAATGACATCTTAATCTAGCTTTTGAATCTTATGTCTAGAATGGCTCTTCAGCAAGTTTGGAGCTCGATCTTGAACACTATGTAATTCCAGCTCCACCAACATCTGCGAACTCTGGACAGTTTTATGCAGCTAATTTGACAGAGACTCCAAGGTCAATGGACCTTACTGGGGTGTTCTCAAAGTCCAAATCAGTTGGTGGTGCATCACAATCACACAAGGATAATGCTGTTCCTGTGGATCAACCTGGGACCAGAAAGGTTGTTCTATTCATATTTCTTAATTCATGACTAGTATGATATTTTGTGCATCAAGTTTGCAAGTCATTGTCTCTAAGGTTACTATTGTTGGTTGTTTGTATGAGCAGAGACATAATGTTCTCTTATCTGAGATCACGAAACACTATGAACCTGTCAAATTTTGTGAGAAATTTCACATGCGATTTTGATTAATCAATGCTTTGAATTTATTGTAACCATTTTCTAAATAATGTTGGTATAGTAGCATTATGAGTAAGTTTTGGTGTATATTCCATTTCCTGCATATGAACCAACTTGATAATTTCTTGTGTGTCACAATTTAATAGTGAACAGCAACATAAGGTTCTCTATCTGAGATCATGAAACACTATGCACCTGTCTAAGTTTATGAGAAATTTTACATGCGATTTTGGCTAATCAGCCTAAGGTTCTTTCTTTATGCTTTGAATTTATTGTGACCATTTCTTAAATATTGTTGATATAGTAGAATTATGATTAAGTTTTGGTTTGTGATAGTTTGTTATTGTCACTAAGTGTCCTTAGTTTCCTTTCTATGATTGGTGTAGTTTTTTGAAGATACTGAATTCTAAGTTTTAAAACTTTATTTGATAGAGGTCTGGGAAAGGGTGACCATTGTGTTAAGCATAGCTAAATTGATTACACTGGATTCACTTTAAGAACTATGTTCTTTGATTTTTATAGCTTTGATTCCTTCCCATGCATATTTTTCTGGTAATTATATTTTTGTGTCTCAAGTGTTCTATCATCACTTTTGGTTAGGAGATGGAAGTTGTCATTCCAGACCCAACAAGAGTGCATTCAGGTTCTGGCATGGTTGAATCAAAGTCAGTAGGAACATTTCAACCTTTCCAGAAGCAAGATAGTCACAGAGGACTTTTTGTCGATAGGGGTGTAGGATCCCCTAGGCTAGTCAAATCATCGAGTTCGGCAACTTTTGCTGATCTCAAACTTGACTCAGAACCGAAGGTTTGTATGTCACTGTGTTCAGTTTGGAGTATAACCTCTGACCTCTCTGTACATGTGTGTGGTTTTGTACTCACTTGTTTCCTTGTCACTAGTTGTTTTAGGTTTCAGACATCTGATTAATTACTGACTCTGAATTTTAGAATCCAATGCCAGCAGCTGCAGGAGCTGTTGCAGCAGCAGCTGTAGCAGATCAGATGCTTGGTCCAAAGGAGGATAGACATCTAGCAATCGTCCTGGTATTTCCCTAATGAGCTTTCTGAAGAGATTGAATAATAATTTTGAATCATTTTCCTTTTCTGCATGAGAGCTTGATGAATATGACCTACCAGATTTCAGATGAAAGTCAAATTGTTGATTCCTCTTATTGGCTTCAAGGTGAAATCCTATAAGCAGAAGTTGCATGATATAAGGTTTTCTTGTGCACCAGGTTGGTCTGCCAGCTCGTGGCAAAACTTTTACTGCTGCTAAACTCACTAGATATCTTCGTTGGTTGGGTCATGACACCAAACACTTCAACGTTGGGAAGGTAATTAAACAATTTCCTAACCTATATGGTTCTCTTCCTGCTTTCATGCTCATGGAAACTAGGAGATGTTGTAACTTGTATTTTGATTTTTTCACAGTATCGGAGRCTCAAACTTGGAACTAATCAGGTAATGTTGATTTTAGGAGAAAAATTGTYGGTTGTATTTCTCTATTTCGCTGAACAGTTAAGGTTAAGTTGTTCTTTTGGCTGTTTGAATATTCATCAAATATAGAAAACCATAACCTTTCCCATAAATATGTAACCATGCTTCCTTGAAGTATGTTCTCATTTTGGTTCGTGATATTTAGTACTGTTTTCTATAGATTTTATTGATCTTTTGGTGGCCAGACTTTTGAATAGAAGCCGTACATTTGGCTACTTGGTGAGTTTTTGTTTCTGGCTTTAGTGTGACACGAGAACTGTGAATTGGTTGTGCAATCCCAAATGCCATTTGGAAAGAAGTTTCATACATGGTTTATCTGTTTTGGTTAATTTCACAAATGCAAAATTGGATATCAAAAGATGAATTATTGTGCATGGGTGATCATGCGGTGTTCTGTAAATGTAATTGCTTCATAGCTTTTCACAGGGAACTCTTAGTAGTAGGTTTGTCGAAACTCTGGCGGGATGATTTCTAGACTCTTTAGGTTTAGCTTCTACTACCTCACAACTTTCTTGATGAAGTAGCCATTTTATGAGGTGGCAGAAATTTTCCTCTTATGAAGCTTCTTATTCAAGTAGGAAGGTGTTTTGTTGCTTGTTTGCCCTATTTGCTGAAGCATATTACTTACTCATAAGTGATCAATATTTATTGGCTTCCCTCTACTAAGAAGCTTCTAAGAATCTGAAGTAGCTGTGAAATGGCTCTAGAAGGTTCAGAGTTTTCGTTGTTTTTCGCTTACTTTTGATAGCCTTTTTGTCAAATGCACACTAGTTCTGGCAAGCTCTTTATCTTCAATGATGTCATGTATCTGCGTTTACATTAGATTAAATGAATTTCCTACTCTTTGAATCACATATCTTTTCCTGTTTTGGATGTTACCTTTATCTTGTAAGAAAATTTGTCATGCAGGCAGCTGATTTTTTCCGAGGAGATAATCCAGAAGGTCTGGAGGCACGTAATGAGGTAAGTATCTATTTGAGGCTTTGAGAAAGCATTGTTTCTTTGATGAGCGTTCAAGTATGTTTTATTTATAAAATATTAGTAGAAAGTTCTTTATATGTTTCATGTCAGTAATAAGCAAGTTTCATTATGACCTTCATGCTCCCAAACCTGTCCCGGTGAAAATCGGAAATCATTAATAGGAGAATAAATCTTCAATGTGGGATAAAAGAAGGAAGTAATCACCTTTTGTATGCTTAACACGAATTTTTCACAATTTTTTCTATTGTATGACCTCGTAGTTGCTACTTCTGATTGTTTTAGAGTTATAATCTTTCTTTCTTTTTCTTCCTTCTATATATGTTCTTAAACTCTCGAGTCAAAATATTCTGCTACAGATACAGCACAACTTCATGCACTAGCAAGATGTGACATGGAATTTAACTAGAATTTGAGGAAGCAATGATTGCCATTTTCTGGACCTCTGATTTATTCTATTTGCATGATTCTGAAACTTATAGCATTTCGATAGTGGATCTTTCACGTGATACAATATATGCCTAAGAGTTCTACTGTCCGTGGTTTGATTTACTGTTCTTCTGTGTTGCATTTTAATTTATACGCTGTATTAACATATTTTTTTGCAATTAGTTTTAATACGTGACCTGCTACTAGGTAGCAGCTTTAGCGATGGAAGATATGATAGCTTGGATGCAAGAGGGTGGACAGGCAAGTAATGCTGTTTTGCTGTTTTTGATTTCTTTTCATTTTCTTCCATGCTAATCCTAATTAAATGCAGGTAGGAATATTTGATGCCACCAACAGTACCAGGCAAAGGAGGAATATGCTTATGAAAATGGCTGAAGGAAAGTGCAAGGTATTGTTTATTATTTATTAATAGAGTCCTTTATTCAGAACCCAGGAATGGTACTCTGATGCATGCCTAGTCTATGGAAACATGCTGCATTCTAGATCTTTGCATGAGAAAGTGGGACTTGAATTCGTATATATGATATTTCTGTGTGCTATGTTTTCAGTTGACTTTTGTTTCAGTCATGGTGTTAGGTGGTTTCTAATTTTATAACGTACTTCATTGTTTTTATATTAATGTAATGGAGTAAAATAGTGGGCAGGTCATTAATGTGCAATCATCTATTTCATCACATGTATTCCTAATGAGCTTTCTTTCCCTTTGTATACCATGCATTTCCTTATTGTCTTAATTAGCAATTATCTGTATGGTTAGCTGTTATCATATCATCTTCATTTAGCTGGTTAAACTCTTGTAGATTTTGCATACGTATAGTATCTACTTGATTTGAGTCTCTAATTTTGTTGTCTAATGTAGCATATATGGTTCAATTTGCAGATTATCTTCCTCGAGACATTATGTAATGACAGGCAAATAATTGAGCGTAATATACGCCTCAAAATTCAGCAGAGCCCTGACTATGCAGAAGAGTTTGTTGCTCCAATTTTTCATCATTCTTAGTTTGCCTGATAAAGTCATTTTCAAGTAAAAACCCGTGTTACTTTTTTACAGGCCAGATTTTGAAGCAGGATATAGAGACTTCAAAAATCGACTTGATAATTATGAAAAGGTAGTTCTCTGAAACATATATCATGCTGCTTTCCCCCCTTTTTCCCCTCTCAAAATGTGTTTTTTTTTAAATTTTTTAGATCATTTCATGTTATTGCTTTCTCTAAATTCAGGTTTATGAGCCCGTAGAAGAAGGATCTTACATAAAAATGATTGATATGGTTAGCGGTCATGGTGGACAAATTCAAGTAGGTATCAGAATCTCTGCTTATAAGAAGTAAACTTAACATTTCTCTGCTTATGTTTTCTTGTAATTTTAACTCTGCCCTCATACTTGGTTCCGTTGCTTTGGATGTCACTACTACAATGTATTTTCCAAATGAGATACTTGTGAGAGGCCAAAACGAACATTGCAGGCATGAACTTGCTGATAATATTAGCAACCTTGAACTTCTTTTCAATTGCATAGCAAGTAAGAAAGTGCAGGTTCCTGAACAGGAGCTAAGCATAAAAATTGATGTTTTACTTGGTATTTTAGGGTTTCAAAGCAGAATTGGAATTTTGGTGACTGGCCAGATTAAATTGACTTGGTATAGGGCGACCAATTTCTTCAAGAGATTTTCATGCTAGCTTTATATTCTGTTTTTAAATTTTTTATGAGGACAGGAATGTTGTTCTCTCTGCAGGTGAATAATATTAGTGGCTATCTTCCTGGGCGTATAGTATTTTTCTTGGTATGTTGTCACTTGTAGCTCTTTCTCTATACATTCAGATATTCATGTGTTATTATTATTATAATATTTTGGGTACAATGTATATCTGTTTTTAATGAAGTTGGGTTGTAAATTTAATGAAGTATTGGGCCTTTATCCAATATCTGTTGAAAGAGTAGCCCTTCTGTGATTTTTTTTCATAATAAGTAACACTTGAAATCACTCACTGAGTTTAAGCATATAACATTTAGATTGTGCATTTTCATTCTTTCTTGATACCAATCTCATGGCTCTGAAACAAAATACAAATATTTGAGAACGTTTCTTGGTTATAGGTTTGGTATAATTGGTTATTAAAATCATATTTATCAGCTCATATAATATAAAATGTTCCATCTGTAAGGGGTTCCAAATGTATAGAAACTGTCTTTACTAGGTTGTCGAGCCTCATAATTTCATAGAATTCACACGGAAATCTTTCTCCTTTTTCTCTTTGGGGAAAGCATTCTTCACGGTGAATTTCTGTTCAGAAAAATGTGATACTGTTCTCACTCTGTGGAAAGGGGAGGGCAGGGGGCTTGCTACATGTCTATATGCTGCTCAAGAAATGGCTTCAGTAAAATTTTACCCAGTGTTCTTGTTACCCTAAAGAAAACAACTCAGAATATGAATGCATTTCATGCAGGTGAATACACATCTGACTCCTCGCCCAATTTTGCTTACTAGGCATGGAGAGAGTCGAGACAATGTTAGAGGCCGAATTGGGGGTGATTCTGTGTTGAGGTTGGTTTCTCTGTATTTCCTTAATTTATATTTACTGCTGTTCTATTAAATGCTCTCCACCCTCTTTCCTGGATACAAACACACTTCCTTCAGAATTCTGTAAAATGCTTAAAGACTTGATTCTTCTTAGGCTTCTCCTATAACGGATTCTAGCCATGTGCGGTTGGGGATAAGAACTTGTACAAATGTCATAGAATTTTGTTAAGGTGGCGATATGATTCAAATTGATTAACTTAACCATATAAGTTTCTCCAGTGACATGGTTTCTTATCAATAGGCATGAATGCTTAATTATCCTTTCTCTTTTTGAAATTAGTTTATTGTCACTTCCCTTCCTTGCAAACTTGTCTGAATTTTTCAGAACTTGTAACCTGCTTGATTTATGTGTTACTGGAAAGATAAACAAGTATAACTTTTGGGCCCTTTCCAAATGTTATTGCTGTACTGTAACATTGAGACAGTTCGCTGATCGCTATGCATCATTGTATTCACAATCGGATTTTAGTTGCTTGGTTAATATTTTGCCAATATGAGCTTATGTAGCGGTAACAAGTGTAAGAATGTATTGGCGTATAAAGTATCCTGATAGTACTCTTAGGTGATGCAGACCAGTTTCTTTGTAAATGAAATTGCATCACAAATACTACTACTTTCCATGGGTATATGGTTTTTTGTTGTGCCTAAGTAGATATCACAAAGATTTCCTCATCTCGTATAGGACCATGACCATCTGGTCTTCTTACTTGAGACTTATATGCTATATAATCTTTCTATAACAACTTTCTAAGGCCAAAATCTTATTTCAACAGTGATGCTGGAGAGCTTTATTCAAAGAAACTTGCTAATTTTGTTGAAAAACGTCTGAAGAATGAAAGGGCTGCTTCTGTAAGTTCATTTTCTTCAATATATATGCTTGTATGTCACATTGCATTTAGGTTGAAGGTCAATTTGTAATATGCTTTTGAATTACTTAATTGTCATCTTAAATCAAAGGCCTTAAGATGTTTGATAGAATTAGCATCGCTGGTGATATCACCTTTCWCTAGCAATGTAGGATATATGCATTTTTAATGTGTTCATTTTCTGACTCAGATATGGACCAGCACGTTGCAGAGAACAATTTTGACAGCAAATCCAATATTTGGATTTCCTAAGGTTAATTTGTTCATCTGAAAAGTCTGTMTCCTCATCCATTATGCAAAGTCTTGTTGGCAAATGACTTACTTGTCTTGAATTGTGGTAAGAGGTTTTACATGTATCTTGACTTTTTCCTGTAGATACAATGGCGGGCACTGGATGAGATAAATGCAGGTGTCTGTGATGGTATGACATATGAAGAAATCAAGAAAAATATGCCTGATGAATATGAGTAAGTTATCTCAGGTTATTCTTTTAATATATCTCAAACCACCACCAGGAAAAAAAAAAAAAAAAATAGAAAGACACAGACACAAGAGTGAAGCCAGGCTCACACATACCCATGTCATGTATCTTAATTGCAATAATCTGTGACAAATGTGGTTTATGTAGGCCTTCAAATTTTTAGTAACTTATATTGTGTTTCCGGGGGCTTCATTTCAATTCTTGTTTAGCAGGGCTGGCTTGAAAAAGAATGCGTTGACAACAGAATAAAATATCTTGAGCTTAAGTTAGYGACATTAATTTTCCAGTACAATCTATGTAATAAATGAGTTAGGATGTCTCATTTTTCATGTAATAATCTCTTTGCTGAAATCTGTATTCATTTTGGGTTCTGAATTTGCTGCTTCTGAGTCAACAGGTCACGCAAAAAGGACAAGTTGAGGTACAGATATCCTCGTGGAGAGTCTTACTTAGATGTTATACAAAGGTGTGCATATCAGTGGTTGAATTTTCTGTCGTTTTAAGAACTCAAATCTTTTCTGTTTACGTGATCAGTTGACTTTCATTTTGCTACAGGCTTGAGCCGGTAATTATTGAACTTGAAAGACAGCGGGCACCAGTAGTGGTGATATCTCACCAGGTTGTACATATGGACATGAAACTTTATTCTCAGTGGAGATGTACTTGTGCTTAAAAATATTTAACGTGTCGAAAATTTCAATGTAGGCGGTTTTGAGAGCATTGTATGCATATTTTGCTGATAGACCGTTGAAAGAAATCCCACACATAGAGGTAATTATGTGGCTAATAGTTGCAAATCTTTTGTTTGCAGCATAATTATGTTTTGTATTTAACATGCAGTGTCTTGTGAATTTTCAGTGTTCTTAATCCATTATTAGCTTCTTCTTTTGATATTTCTACATGAGATGCTAAGAGCATAGGAATTTTATTTTAGGCTGCTCCTGTAGGTAGAGTCCGAACCAGAAATGTAACTACAGGAGTTTTAACAATTTGCTTATCTCGTGGTTTTCCCCTTTAGTCTAACATAACTCGGCTTAGCAAAAGGCTTAGTAATTTTCTAGTCTCTGGGGTACGGTTTCAAAGTTTCGGCAGTAACTGTCATGAGGAGAAATAATAAAGAGAAGAGAAGTAATTGCATGTTGTTCTTTATTCAGGAGTTTCCTGCAAAAGTTATTGGATGAGACCATCTGTATTGACATAAATTGTCATGGCAACCTATAATTGCATTCTTGGGGGAAGAGGGGTTGGGTAAGGAAGTTGGCACTTGACGTCGATAGATGATTTCCTCTGCTTTTAACTAGAACATAAGACATTAAGGTGGACTTTTGAGGCGTATGTGCTTAGTTACAGAACTACCAGATTTGTAGTTTCAGCACTACTCAATGGAAGTTGAACTGCTTGTAGAGCCGATGAGTCTTTTGTAGGGAGATTCACGGGGTTGCCTTACTGGCCTTTGTGACTGGCTTGGTGGCTTGACAGCTCCCTTTTGGTAAACCAGGATTTTTGGTTTTGATGCCTTTTCAAGATTATAGAGTATTTTCCTTTATTTTGTCTCAGTTTAACTATTAAACTTTTTGGTTTCCAATTGAGTACAACTATGATTGCCACTCATAATCCTGGGCACTTACAATAATATATGGACTTGGATTCTTAACATAATTGGTTTTGGAATTTTCAGATGCCGCTGCACACAATAATAGAGATACAAATGGGTGTTACTGGTGTCCAAGAGAAAAGATACAAATTGATGGATTAAGTTGTGCTTGGGGGAAAATGCTTGGCCTCAAGTTGCTGACTCCAAAGACACTGTCAATGCTCCTTTCCTTAAATTCACTTTCATAGACAGGTCTAACAAGAATCTTTTGGAAATACAGTAATTAGTCGAAATAGTTCCTCCCTGTTGATTCTAGATTCTTAGCATCATCAACCTCAAATAAGTTATGTTCAGAACAGACATCATGAATGCATTCTTCTTGTCTGCAGAAAATAGTCTGTTTCTGCCATTGTTGTCTTTTCTGATTTTCTCCTAACGCTATGTATGCACTGTTTTGAACTATTAAGCGTGAAAAAGGTCGGTGTCACGTGGCGTACGAACAATCAACCAACGAAACTTTGGTCGGAGTATAATAKTTTGGAAATCTGCCACCTGTAGGTAGATACCTTTGGTCATGGTCTTTGCCTATGAATCAGGTCAGAGGTCACGAGCCCAGCCACACCAAAGTGGATTCTTGCCCAAAACATGCACGAAAAGGGGGCGATTAGCCTCCATGACCAGCAGTGCTTCTCAGCTTTGGAATGGGTGGTACGCATAGGTAGTCATGTCCTTCCTTGTCCAATTCACATGGGACCCCTGAACTCCATAACTCCGCAAGACGTTAGGCCCCACTGTTCACCCTACCAGACAACCAAGTCCTATTTTTGTATACACTGAAATAAATGTATAGCTGATTAAAATCTTGAATACCATGTATAATGTGGCTTTGGGATCTCCTCTGCCACATAAAATATACTGGGTCTGAATTTAATTATACTAACATATTGCTGCCGTCGCCTTCACGAGACCTTTATTTCAGCTCTTTTTCATGCACGAGTAGTCCTATACTAGTACTAAGTACTGATACTGCTACTACTACTGGATTCGCTTTTGACCTTGTGATCAGAGAAAGACGCAGCAAACACACGCAATCTCCAAGAAAAGAGGGTGCAGAGTCCCTAATTTAATCCTTTCACGACTTTAAATTCACGTAAACGTAGTCTCACTCGTAATACTACAGGAATAGATCCCATGGAAATGGAAGAATCCTAATTTCTTCACGTGATCTGACTTCATTTTTCACAATATAACCTTCTGGAACATTTCTCTATTATACCACTCATTTGTACAAGGTAATCCAATCAATGATAATGATAGGCCCTCCACCGCCGGAGACATCCACGAGAACCTCCAATTCAGTCAACACTTTATTCCACGGCATTCTCTCCTACGACGGCAACATCATGCTGGCTGCCCTAATCTCCTTGCTTCTGGTCATTCTTTTTGTTTTGCTTCTTCACGTTTATGCCAAATGGTTTTTAGTTCAAGCCCGTCAGAGAAGTCGTAGATCGGTGTCCGTGCCACAAGTTCTGGGAGCTCGATTTCATCACTTCCACTCCTTCACGACTGACACCACTTTTGCCGAATCTCCGATCAAGGGTCTTGATTCTTCGGTCATTTCCAAGATACCTGTGTTTCTGTACAAAGTGGAGGATCAGGTTAAGCAGGGATTGGAATGTGCCATATGCTTGAGTCTCTTTGAAGACGAACAAGTGGGAAGAAGACTACCCAAATGCAGCCATGCATTTCATGTGGAGTGTATTGATATGTGGCTGCATTCTCATTCAACCTGTCCAATTTGCCGTGCCCCGGTAGCAACCGAGAACCAAATTGTGGACTCAAGCTCACTGGAGAACAATGAAGTCATTCTTAATTATGATCTGAATGAAGAACCATCAACTTTGTTTGAGGAAGAAATGAGTAACCAAGACTCACTGTCGGAGATCATAGTTGAGGTTCCTAATCCGGAGAACGAGAATTTGAGCCCGAAAGATTCGGTATCTATATTTTCGTTATCGCCTTCGTCAGTGTCATCCCATGGACGCCCATTTTCCGGTGATTCTATCAAGAAAATTATGARCAAGAACAGATCTGAACCCAAAGTCCACCAATCTACCAGTGTCAATGAACCAGACGTCTGAGAGTGGGAAGGATGGGCTACATAGGGGACTCTATTCGGGCGTCATGCTTCCTGTTGGGATCACAAATTGACCTTGTTCATAATTATTCTGCTGAATTTCTCGTACAGATCTATGAAGAATACTCTTCTTATTCGGCTGAGACAAGTTTCTTAAACTCTCCATTGGAAAGTTACGAATTTCTTTTGCCTCTACTTGTAGCATTACCTTCTGTCTATGGCTCAGTACAAAGTCACTAAGTAAGCTTCACATTGGTCTACTCGCATCTCCTAAGAGCAATATCGTTATTCTTAGATTAGAAAAAAAAAAAAAACCCGAGTTGGGTCTGGCCCTTCACATATTGGAACTTGAAACACATTGCCCATGTCGGCAGGCGAGAACTTAATTAATGCTCCAGTCTGTGCAACTCTTTCCTCCTTTCTACTTCATGGGTTCAGCTTTCTTCTTTATGCAGAGGGTTCCACTTCCAGAGCAGTAGAAGAATGAAGAGGGGCACGACAAAAAGGACAGATTGCATGATTTTGYAGCCATTTATCGATACATGCGGAATGGTACAAATGCAGACATCTAGGAATGACCTTAACCATCTCAGTTTCTTCAAACGAACACAAACAAATGGAGCACTCACTTTCTTGAAAAGCTGCTTCTGAATTAGGCAACGAGCTGTGCAAGAAAATTGGCAGACTGTTAATGATGGCATCATCAAGGCCCTTATTCCGATTGACAGCAGTTGCAACTGCACCAGCCCCAAAGCTCGAGCTTCCAGTTCCGTTTATTGAGATTATTTGACTGCACTGACGAAGAAAATTGCAAAGAAGGAAGGAGATGAAAAGGAGGACGGAGACAATGACAATGGCAATGATGACTGGGCCGTGATGGTGGAACTGCAGAGTGAGGTTGAAGTCAGTGACATACCAATGGGTGGATTCAAAACCTTCTGAGGCCATTAACAGAGAATTGATTAACGAACCTGATTGCAATGACTGATATATGAAGTTTGGAATTGAGTTGGAAGTATGGGTCATCAGTCCTGGTAGTTGCTCAAGCATTGATTCTTTGCTGATCATGTTGGTCAGAGCATTTGTTATCCCATGGACTATTATTTCTGCACTAAAGAAGGGTGCCAAATCACTATATCAAATGATACAACTGCCTTTCAATAATCCATTTTGTAAAGGAAAATCTTGTCACTAATCCAACTTTTTTGTCAGGTCTTATTAAGATATATATATATATATATATATATATGCCTTATTTAGATTTTATTGTAGGGTTCAATTTTAGACCCTAGGCTTAAGCGAGAGCCAGCATTTCAAAGATTGAGGGCGAAAGTTTACTTTTTATCCCTTCCCTTCTCCTTCCCTTCAATTCTCAGCTTTTCCGTTTTTCTATATCAGTACCTAGTGCTTATTTGCTAAACCAATTTAAAGCATTAAGAATTTATTAAATTAAAATAATTTGGTAATAAGATTTGGAATGCATCAAATCTTTTTATAAATTTTGTGATTTAACATTTATCTTCTAATAAGTTTAAATGTATGAATTTAATAACTTTTTATCTACCCGACAAAATTAATTATACCCTTTTATCTGTTCTTTCTTCTTGATTAATTATCAATAAATTTATCCGATATAAATTTTAATGAATAAAAAGAATAGAATTATAAAAAAATAATTTTTAGAGTTTTGTTAAATTGATTCAAAGGACCTTAATCTATTAAAAAATCAAAAGATTATACATTAGTTGTCCTTGTTTAGACAAGGTTGCACGAAGAGTTCATTAGCTTACTCTTTATGTTGGACCACAAGTCACGAGATTAATTGGTACACCAAAAAGTATTGTTATGCAAATAGAATAGAATCATTAAAAAAAAAAGAAAAATAGAAAAACAAAGGCCCGAAAATAACAAAAAATTACATCACTTAGAGAAGCAAATAAGCACATATTAGATACCAAATATATAAGTTCTTAAAAAATGGATTTTTTTCTGAAATTTAAAAATGATGATTTACATGAAAGAAAACCACGTGCCTTTATCAAATGGATCATTAGAAATAGGTTAAAAAAAAAAGAAAAAGAAAAAGATATATTGGCTATTCCAAAGTAAATAAGATCACTATATCACATGACTCCTGAGATATATGGCCCATTCCTCCGCCGGCAAGGGGTTGTGGGTTGCTTTGTATTCCATCTCCATCTCCTTGCTTTCATTCTCAGATGGTGAACAGAAGAAGTTCGCTAAAGTTTTTCATTATTTTAATAATAAGTACTCATAATAACACGAGAGCAAGATCAAAATATGCTCATCGTAAACACTATTTACATTGATAGTGCAAAATCAAAATATGCTCTTCAGTCGTCTTTTCAACCATCCCTCTTGGCTGTGGCCGGAAGGAGGAAAACTGGAAAGGGAGCTCAAAGTCAGTATAGATATCCTCCAGTATGCTTTGTGYCTTCCACTTCCTTCCTCTGTTGATGGTTTTACCCTTCTTTCTTCATGCGCTGACTGTTCCACTGCTGGAAACAATGGTGTCCCTGCATACAGGACAAGTGGACCGATTTCTCAGCCACTTATCAACACAGACACAATGGAAAGCATGTTGACATTTCGGCATAACCTTCACCATCTCTTTGTCTTCGAACATGCCCAAACATATGTAGCATTCGCTTTGTCCGAAAGCAGTACTAGTATTACTGCTGGTATCATCACCAGAAACAGACGATCGATGTATCAATATGGGCAAGCTGTTAACGGTAGTAGCATCAAGCCCTACTGGAGCTGGTTTTGCCCTTCTCGTCTGTAGTCTAATTCCAAAAACTCTAGTGTTTCCATCATCTATGTATCCAGGAGAACGAAGTTCCAGGCACCAAAAATGGTACAACATGTAGGCAACAAAGATGATCAAGACGATTAGCAGTAGGGTTATAAAAAGGATGTGGTTAGGGATATCCTTACTGATGTAGTCCCTTTCAGAGGGTTGAATTTCTTTAAAGCGCATGATGATTAGGAAATTCTTGAGGAAGACTTTGATATGATAATTAAGTGTTACTAGAGAAAATGAGATAGTGATATTTATAACTTAACGGGCCTGGAACCTTCACCTATTATCAGATCATGATGTCGGCTTGGTGCATAACTTTCTTTCCTTTTCCTCTCTCTGCAACTGAAACTTTTATTGCTTTAGAAACTGTGTATATGATCTTACACAGAAAAAGGGGATGTGTACGTACTCTTTTATTGAAGCATGCGTGTGTCTCATAGCTGAGTTAGTGCCTAACTAAAGCCAATGGCAAAAGTTTTTCTTCTGTTCTTTCTATACTTTCACTAAAAGAAATAATTAGGCTGGCCGAGTCATGAGCCAAACCCATTCCAATCAGCCATTTTGGTGAAAGTATACTGCATGTGTTAAAATTTATGACTTGACAAAGAACCTCCTCACTGCAGTTAGAAATATCAGGAGAATTTGAAATTTGAATTTCATAGAGAGGAGAATAACTGAACGAACAACAATTTTGTTTGGTAAGAACTATTTAGCCGGCCAGGATATTGCTTTAACTGACAAGATGTTGCATTTGATTTAACAATACCTATTAGATTCTTACATCGTGATCCCATTTACATCCTAACTGCTGTCTTTCCTCCTTCCTTTGGGTGGCTTTTGTTCTTTGTCTAGAGAACTCCATTTCCAAACTAGTAGAAGAATGAAGAGGGGCTCCACAAGGGGGATAAACTGTGTTTCGCCATCTATCAACACATTCCGGATGGTACAGTGAATTCTTTTCTTTTTTGGTAATTAAATAGATTGGTGGAACTGCCAACTGAGACTGAGGTCAGTGATCTTAGCAATTGGAGGACTGGAAACCTTGTGAGACTATAAACAAACAGTTGATAATGAAACTGATACGGAGTACTGATACATGAAGTTTGGATATTTGGGAATTGAGTTCGAAGTCGTACGGTTTTTCTTTTTCCTTCTCCAGGAGCTCAACCAGAGGATATATGTAGGGGTTAACCTGTTCTTGAGTAAGCACGGGTCAACTTTCGGCAGTTCAAGGAGTAAACACGGATAACTCTACTCAAAACTCGAACCTCTATCAGTCAAGGTGAAAAACCTACTAATTAATCGCCAACTCTTTTGGCAATCAGATTATTGAGTAGTCAAATGGCTGCCAAGGGTATCGTATGTTGATCTAACATGCAAATAGACAAACCAAACAGAGATAGAGTAAACAGTTAGAGTCAAAACTTTGATTCTGACATCGTAAAAACCTATTTTACCATCTCAACTTGCTTATTAGGATAGAACTTTAATTCTTTATCATATGTCTTTTCTCTGACCCAACAGTCTGAAGTGACTGAAGGTAGATGAAGACCAATCCAGTTAATGCCAGGGCTACCCTTGTTATCCATGCAATTTTCTTTGTTATTTATTTTTCTTTATCTAGAAACGAAGTAGACTCCTTAAAGTTATCAATATCCTTTTTCTGGGGTCCTGTTCATGTTTGTCAGGTGAATCTATTTTAAAAGAAGGTATATTAACAGATCATTTTGAACTTAAAATGTTAGTATTGATTGAATATATTCTGATTTATCATGATTTGACTATACACAGGAAAATACCAACACCATATCACATGACTCGTGAGGGATTTTTCCCATTTCCTCGAGGCCATAGGGTTGTGGGTTGGTCTAAATATCAAGAAAAAGTCATCCCACGCACCCACCTCCTTCACATGTAGCCCAGATTCTTTTATACACAAATATATCAGCAGTCAAAACATACTTATTTAGGATGTTATTTACGGTTCATAAAAGTAAAATCCTTTTGAAAGGGTAATTAGTTGCACTATCTTCTCTTGAGTCGTCATTCCCACCCCAACTGGAACTGGAGCTTAAATTAAGTTAGTATAGCTATCTTTACATTCCATTGTTCCTGATCATGTGATGCCTTCTGTCTTCATGCAACTGTTCCAGTTCAGGAACTGATGAAATCGTAGTAAACAGGACAAGCCGATTTATTTCAAGCCACTTACGARCAGAAAAACCTTCTCTTTATCTTCAAACAAGACCAAACGCATCGAGAGTTMGCTTTATCTGACAGCAGTACTATTGCTGGGATCATCAGTACCGCGGTTACCAGATGATGCATCAAAATGAGCAAGCTGCTACTAGCAGCATTACGGCCTTTTGTTGGAGCTAGTGTTTTTGCAAGCCTGTACTGCCTAGCTCCAACAATTGTAACATTTCTTATACCTCTGTTCGCAGGAGAATGAAAGTTCTTGAAGATGTGAAGGAAGAACACGCGACAAGAACTAGTGCGACTAAGAGGACAAACAGCAATAATGTGATAATGCAGCTCGAATGCTGATCAGATACTTCAATGTCCATGATGATTAGCAAGTTTTCGTGGGAAACTTTGATATGATTATGCAGTTTTAGTAGAAAACGGGATGAAGTAAGAAATGGTATTTATAAATCGAGAAATCCGTCAGCTAATCTGTTTCTTCTTCTTTTTTCCCCTGCCTGTAATTAAAGAGAAATGGTATTTTTTTATTTATTTTAATCCATTTGTTAGCCAATATTTTTTTTTTTTTTAACTCTATGTTTATGGAAATTTGAAGCTGTATATTAGGCGATTCAAAGAAGGAATAAATACTTGAATGTAAATTATGGTACATACTCATTCTTCACACTTTTATAATAATATTTGTATAATTTGGTCAAAGGGAGAGCCAAACTCAACCATTTCATGAAATATGTATACGTAGAGATTTGTTACAAACATTATTCAAATTTGTGTAAACCATATTTCTGTATTTGTAAACAATATATTCTAGTTAAGTAAATGATYTCATTTGGTCTATATATCAAATTTTAGTTACACGTACAAAATTATGGATAATATTGTATAAAGTTCACAACATTCAATTCTTATCTCCTAAAGTTCACATTTCAATGCTTCCTCATACACAGATAAGTGGTTCGATAATTTGTTACTTGTCATTGAACGGCCTTTCAGGCTCCTAGACACCACTTAGGAAAGTTGGAACCTGGATATGCTAAAGGGGAGAAAATACTTATGATGATRAACTTGTAAATTCATTAAAAGCAATGCCTTTTTATTSGCACAATATAATAAAATGATCAAAATATCTTTATACAAAATTAAATTTTCGTAATCCTTGATTTGAGTTTCTCTTTCTTCTCTCATTTTCTTCACTGTCATCCAAGTTCTTTCTACCTCACTAATCTTTTTTCATCAATTTGGAAGTCTTTGCAATTTTTTTTCTAAACATCTTCAATTAAAGGTTATTAATCATTTCAATTTATTTAAATATATAGTGTTAAAAATATATTTGTTTAAAGAAAGAGAGGAAATTCTGCTCGTAGAACCAGGTCAACGGGTTGCTTGCATGCGTCGCCTCAACATCTCCTTCTAGGTCACGTTAGGGCTTCACTCAGTTTGACCTAGTTTAAACCTTTTTTATTTTTTATTTTTTTATTTTCAAATGATTATTATTTTTAAAATTTATATATTTGTTTCTATTATAATACAAGAAGGGAAAGGGAGAATAAATTTATACATAAAAGAAAAGAAGTACACCAGAATTGTAGACTTGTTATCATTAACTATGATGTCAGTCCTCTATCTATAGAGGTTAAACCCTATGATTTCTAGTGTTTCTAGGATAGGACAGTCATTTACTAATAATTATTTACAATATTTCCCCTTGAGTGACTATTCTATACAACAATTGCTTCCTAAAAACTTACTAGAGAAAAACCTAGTGAAAAAATAAATTAAACTAACCAAAAAGAGTACAATTGATGTTGGAGCAATTAATGTCTACTTCATTAAAATCTTGTCAGAAAAACTCAAYGAGACAAAACTTTAGTGAAAGAAAAAGAGTACAGTCACTCCCCCTGATCACTAAATGTCTTTGAATCGACGCATTCCAATCTGATGTGTCCAACTTTCTGAATGTTGATGTTGGCAATGATTGGTGAATAAGTTTGCAACATTACACTGAAATGAATCTGTTGAATATCGATGTTGCCACTTTTCTGAAGCTTGTGCATGTAGAAGAACTTTGAAGAAATATGCTTTGTTCGACCTCCTTTGATGTAGCCTTCTTTGAATTGTGCAAAAGATGCATTGACTTCATAAAGTATGGTTGGACCCTTTTTTATTGAAGTTAATCTACAGGACGATTAGATTTGGTGCATTATGGACCTTTTTTTTATTGAAGTTAATTTACAGGACGATTAGATTTGGTGCATCCTATTCCTCAACTTGCCTCATAAATTGCAATAATTTCTAAGTGGTTTGAGAATGTAGTTGTTAGAGTTTGCTTAACAGATCCTCCCCACGATATTGCAATGTCTCTCCATGTAAACAAGCAGCATGTTTGTGATTTATCATGTGTCTGCATATCCTACTAAAGAACATTCAAACTTTTGCGAATAATATAGCCTCATGTCTATTGTACCTTTTAGGTAACAAGTGCAGAACTATATATTGCAAGGAGATTTATAGAAAAAGCTATGTCAAA
This sequence comes from Rhazya stricta, assembly GCA_001752375.1. Lineage (NCBI taxonomy): Eukaryota > Viridiplantae > Streptophyta > Magnoliopsida > Gentianales > Apocynaceae > Rhazya > Rhazya stricta. The sequence goes on along the minus strand of MEJB01000001.1, from coordinate 6,582,631 downwards.
TCGATTGCAATTTGCAAGATACGTCAATGCACCAATTGCACTAAGGTATGGTACTTAAGGACSAAGAATCTTTTCCCATCATCCAGTGGTTGAAGGGGATCTTTACTAACTTCAAGAACTAACAACGATAAGTAAATGCTAATGGATGGGAATTGTTCATAAAAAATCTCTTTAAAACATTTTCTGTATATGGGATTGATGAACAAAAAGTCATTTAGGGAAATGTTCAATCTGCAAACCAAGACAAAATTTTATCTTTCCTAAATCTTTCAACTCAAACTCATTTTTCAAGTATTTTACAATTTTTTTAAACTCTTCAGAAGTCCTAAATAAATTTAAATCGTCAACATAAACTGCAATAATTGCAAATCCAATATCTATTTTCTTTATGAAAACACAAGGACAAACATCATCATTTTTATATCGCTCTTCAACAGATTCGCTAAGACGGTTACACCACATCCATTCGGATTGTTTTAATCTATATAATGATATTTGCAATTTGATTGAGAACATATTCTTAGGACAATTTTCATTTGCTTCTGGTACTATAATATTTTAGGGACTTTCATGTATATGTCACTATCAAGTGAACCTTACAGATACGCAGTAACTATCATAAGTTGCATATCAAACCTTTGCGGCATAGCCAAATTTAAGAATTTAAACATGACAATATCCATTACTGGATAATAGGTTTCTTAATAATCTAGTCCTAGTCTTTCAAAAAAACCTTGTGCTACGAGTCTTGCTTTGTATCTCATAATTTTATTTTTATTTTTCTCTTTCTTACAAAGACCCACTTGTATTTTACATAGATAATATTTCCAAGACTTCGAACTACAAGTCAAATACTTTTTATTTTTCTRAGGAATTCAACTCCATTTGTATGACCTCTTTCCATTTAAGCCAATCATCTCTATTTTGACACTCTTTAGCGGATTGTGGTTTGGGATCCTCATTTTCCATTATCTCAAGGGTTATACTAAATGCAAAGATATTGTCTATAATAATGTTTTCTCACTCCTACAATTTATGAGATAATGAGTAACATATGGAGATTTCATTGTTTTGGACACTTGTTGTTTTGATGTAATTTCAATATTCTCATTTGATTGATCAATCTTTTTTTTCACTTGTTATTTTAGAACTATTGGTTGGTTTTTCTTGTACCTTTCTCCTTTGAGGTATGGAATCTTTAGAACCAAGCGGTCAACCATGCTTTTTTGATGTATATAAGGTTCATTAGTTRTAGCAACTTATCCTACARGGACGTTAACTTCTGCAGGGACATTTTCTACTAGTATATAAGATTTTCACATTTTTGGTATTAGCAAATTCGAAAGTTGATTTGCAACTTTTTGCAAATAAATGATATTTTKCATTTCTTGTTCGCATTGATTATTGCAGGAATCAAAGTGAGATAGAGTTGTTTCTTTTCATGAAAGATCATGTTGTTTCAGGGGATGTAGTTTTGTCCCTCCCGAAGTTGGTAATGTCATTTCATCAAAGTGACAATTTGCAAATCTTATCGTAAATAAATCACCTGTTAATGGTTTCAAGTATCAAATAATAGATAGTGAATCAAACTGAGCATAAATTTCAAGTCTTCATTGGGGATCCATTTTGGTATGTTGTAGGGGTGAAATTGGTACTTGYACAGCACAACCAAAGACTCATAGGTCAGAAACATTGGGTTCTCAACCAAAAACAAGCTGCAATGGGGAATAATTATGATATGCAATTAGCCTTAGTCAAAACAATTTTGCAGCATGCAACATGCAACATGGCATGACCCCAAGCAGTAATCGGGAGTTTTATACTTGAGATCTAAACTCATCAACATTATCAAAATGTAATTTGTTGATTGGTGTAATCTGGGAATTGAGCTTTTAATTTATTATTGGAGCACGTAGTCGAGAAAATGCTACATTTTTAGTTGAAAGCTAGCAAACATGGGACTATCTTTTTTGAGGCATCAATTAAACCATGTAATATCAAAATGGTCCACATAATGGGTGTATTGACCCACACATACCTCCATGAATCCTTTCTAAAAACTTTTGGAGATTCACTATTCACCTTCATGCTAGAAGGTCTAATAAGTAACTTGCCTTGTGAACATGCACACATGAAAAATTATTTGACAAAAAAATCTTTTGGTTCTTTAAAGTATGCTATTGTGTGTTGTTAATTATCGACTCGTCATTGTTGTTCCAGGGTGTTCAAGTCGATCATGCCAAAGTATAAAACCTTTGTATCAATGGACTTCGGGTCCTTGATATTATTGGATTCAATTATTTTTATGTAGGCATAATAAATTCTAGACGGTAGTTTCTGGCAGTCTTTCTCTTTTCTGCTTCTGCCCAGATAAAAATGAATTTATGCAAGACATTATTCACCATTTTCTTGCATCGTCCCAATATAGCATYCAWTGCAGCAGATATCTTTAAAGCTAAGCAAATTTCTTCTAGATTTGCTGGAATAGAGTGCATCACTTGTATACAACTTTGTATCATTGGTAAAATAATACAAGCTCTTCCAAAGCCTTCAATTAACTTAGATGCACCTCATACTGTGTTAACATTATTTTCAGCTAACGTCAACTTGAAAAGGTACTATTTGTCTTGAAGAATTAATGGTATGTGTAATTGCACTATCAATAAGATAAATATCTCGATCCATCTTGTACACAATCAAAAGTTGCAAATAAGAAAGTAGAGACTCGTGACTTGCGTTCAATCAAAAGTGATAGAGCCTCATGCTGATAACGTGTTATATTGCATTCAATTAATATTTTGGAACCATAAAAAATAACCGATCTATATTCGTCTACAGATTTRTCCACCCCTTTGKGTAAAACACTAGTCTTGACAACCTCTCTAATCCAAAATAAAGAAATGATCCGAACAAGATTCTATCTGAGAAATTATTGATATGATGCCCGTGACTATTTTTTTATGCTTCATGATGTATAACCATGCTATTCTTGAGAATTCATCAACAAAAGAGACAAAATAATGATTACCTCCCAAAGATGCAGTTTTGGTATTTCCAAATAGATATATGTGCAATTAGAGTACTTTTAGTTGTATGAATTTCAGTTTCAAAATTCTATTTTGCTAATTTTTACATCTTTTAGCAAGCTTTACTTCACTAATCCTTGCATTTCCTTTCACCAACATATCCTCGATGCATATGTCTTAAATATGCTAGTATATGCATTCTCTCTATTCTTAGATATTGTTGATTCACAATTCACTATACTCTTATTCAGAAACTACGTACTTCTCTCTCCAGCCCTTTTCGTGACTATGTAGCCACTTTGGTAACTCCATCAACTAAGGTAACCTTCATACTCTTTGATTATAAAGTTTCCGACAAGATTCTTTTTCAATTTCCCTCTAGTATCCCACCATGCAATTTGACACAAACTATACCAGTCCATTTGATTCTACGAAGAGTAGTATCCCACATTAAAACTACTCCATCATTCAACTCCTTAGAAGCGCGGAACCATTCACTATTGGGATACATGTGATGAGTACAGCTAAATCCATAACCCATTTACAAAGTGGACATCAAAAGTTAGAGTAAAATCAATCTTATCTTCTTCCTCGGGACAATGGAATATTGATGACCCAAAATTGAGATCATCATCATATTGTCCTTCTTCTTTGGTTATGTTTAATTTAAAACCTTTACCATATCTATTCTGAATTTGTGATAATMTTTCTTCCAATGTCTCTTTTGGAAACAGAGAAAAAACATTCATTTTTTGCAGGATGTTTTTATCCCTTGACTTGGAATGAGATTTACTTTCTTTCCCACTATCCTTCCTAACATTAGATTTGCCTTACCACTAGTGACAAGTGCTTAGATGTGCTCTTCTTAGCTTACCTGTCCTTCGTTCTTTCAGCAYTYATTGATTGTCAAAGAGTTACATACTTCCTTAAATTTCACAATATCTTTATCGTTCCAYAAAGTTRTGATCAAGTGCTCATACCCATCAGGAACAGAATTTGACGAACATAATAGATCCACTTATTTTTATTATGTCAATATTAATTACTATAATTTAAATTTCTTATTTAATTATATGGCTCATGAACTCCCAAATAATTTCTTAGAAAAAGAAAAACTATTCTACCTCTAAGGTAACTTAATGGTTCAAAATTCTCGAATTTTGCCTTTCAATTAAAATTTAAAAACATAAACTTAGGTATATTACTTAGTATTCTTTTTACTGTTGATTAATTGATATTATTTTTTTTACTGTTGATCAATTAGTATATGGCAGGTCTTTTCCAAAAAATGATTAATAATGCCTTGGTTCTGGTTAAGTATAATTAGCTAATTTAGGTCTAGATATTGGTTGATTATTGAATAGAGAAATGATTTACTCTTTGAAACATTTTTAGAAAAATATAAATAATATTTTATAGATTGGTAACTAAAGTTGTTCGATTTGAATAAAACAAGATCAAATGAAGAAATTATTTTGTGACCAAGAGTTTTGCATAACTTCCTTTTGGTAATATAAGGAAAAGCACGAATACATAAATGGTCCCGGCGGGGCTCGAACCCGCGACCTTCGGCTCATAAGACCAACGCTCTAACCAACTGAGCTACGGGACCTTTGTCTAATTATTACAAATTCTCTTTTGTCCTTTGTTTTTGTTCGAAATCTATTAATGCAAAATGTTACGCTGTGTGGGGAAAAAGTAGGAGCACTATGTTTACTTTATAAAAAGAATTACTTTTTATATTGGTGGTAACAAAGATTTCCTATAAAAAACTCGTTGCTAATAAAATTAGTTTGAGTATACTAACAAAATGATTGAAGATATGCTTATGTTTGAAGCTTAAATCGTTCTAAATTCAACCGCATCTATTAGTAAAGAAATTTTATTTTAAAAAAATTAAATTTAATACTTTATCGGAGGTTATATCTGATAAACTATTTGAATAAAAGTATAAATTATGTAAAAACTAAAGTAGTAATAAAAAAAGAGAAAAAGAAAAGAACATGGAGTGCGGATTTGGTATGGCAAAAGAAAAAAGCAACGAGGTTTTCAGTTGGGATTGAAGTGGAGAACTCCAACGCCAAGTCGAAATGCAGTAACCTGACGTTTCGATTGAATTCTGCTTTCTTCGTAGACTTCAACTAATGTGGGCTCTTAACTTTTCTTTTGTCCTTTCTCTAGCTTTGTTTTCCACCAGCGTCCGATTCACATTCAACTAAGCATCCATCATCCAATTATTTTTCTTTTCTTTTTTCCTTTTATCCATCAAATATCTAACACATTTAGTCCTCTATTTCGAATTCAAGTCGGAAATAATTCTAAAAAAGAAGTAAAATTCTCATCACTTAAAAGATATCCAGCTCTTTACTACCAATCAACAAAGGTTATTTTTATTAGTTTAAAAAGGCATTACTCCATTTACAAGGTTSAGCAATCAAGTTCTTTCTTATTTATTCAACTTCTTTGCCACATTAATGGATCAATTATAAGTTGGTTTTACATGGCAATTCAATTATTAATTGTTCATTGCATAKATGGTTTTGGTACTWACCTCACCTTAAATGCTTCAATAGAAACATGGTATTTTTGTCGGTAACCAAAATAGAAAATTATGCAAAATAAAATTGAAATCTCAACTTTGTAGTTCTTGTTTCCAAGTAATCAATCCATGTAACTGGACCAACTTCTCAAGAGGTTTATAGGCTCATAGTCTCAAGCAACTGCAACCTCTTGTAGTTACAAATCGAGACAATCAATATCTTTATGATCGAGAGACTGCCAATGTCACTGCTACTGGCTTCCTCCAAATCAAGTCTATGGGCAATAAGCTCACTGAATGAGCACACCATCTGARTTAAACTTCTTTTCTTTTCTTTTCTTCTCGAAGATGCATTACAGCTGATGTGGGAGATATTACATTTATAGATACAATACATCAACAAGGTAAAGATGATATGCCATGGTTTGTTTTCTCTATTGGTTTCTAATAAAATCAAGCCCATAAGGCAAGTATAGACATAGAGGTGGATCCAAGAACAAGGGCAATAAAAGATGCCTTTTTCAACAAATGGTGAGAACTCATCAATTTGTTATGAAAGAAATCCAGAGCGATGAGATCAACAAGACCCATGTATATTAGAATACCAGATGATAGAGATCCCAACAAACCTTCCAGTATCAATGCATTTGGGCTGCTGTCATCGTAACCAGTCGCTGAGAACACAAACATTCCCAGAACTATACCCATTGGTGTAGTCACAGCAAACATGAAGCACATGTAGGCTGTTGTTCCATAGCTGAATCCTGCCTGTAAACAATAAGCTCTGTTTTCAATTTTGCTACTTAGACAAGATTAAACATTTGAAATTCCACGAAAAAATAAATATATAAGTTCTTGCCAAACTTTCTACGTAGGAACCAAAGCTGGGAAACCAAAGCTGGGCATCTTTTCTTGCTATTGCTGTTTGCCATGTTTTACATCTGAACCAGACTCACTTATATGTAGACACTTATTCATAACTCAAAGTAACTGCATTCCCAAAATTTGTGTCTAATCTCATAGAGGTTGATATAAGGTAACATTTGTAGAAGTTTGCTTTGGAAAGACCAGAAGCTTGCAAACTGGAGACAAATCCAATGTGATTTCATATACAATTACAATCTAACTTCAGATATTGACTCTTGAGCAAGTGCTCCTGTTGGAAAGCGTCTATTAAGAGGACTGAAATGGGGTCTCATGAATTATCCATCAGTTTATCATATTTTGATCTGCAAAGGGAAATGAATGTTCTGTGAAGTCTTATACTTCAAATGCTTTTAACAACATCAAATTGATGAGCCCCAAATAATATTAGCACATACACTTATTGCAGCTTCAAAGAGATTTAAGTAAATAGTAACATATCCAACTAAAAAACTCCTTAGACAAATCCCATCCCAAATTATGCTTGGCAGAAGAAGATTGATTCTCCTACATCAGTTATAGTCAAAGTTCAATTATCCACCAATCAAATAATTTTACTTGATTCAACATTTTATGCAGGTTGAAATCCTTCCTTTAAATAAAGCAAGCAATCAATTCTAGCATCTTCTTAAAGAAAATAATCACAATAAGTTGTCAAGTATTTACTTATTTTCCAGTTCTGGTAAGAATAATATAATATTCTACCTAAAAAGAACTAGTATTATAATCAAACAATGCAAAATTCATTACAAGTAGAATCGTCAATACCTGGGCAATRCATCCTCCTAGCCCCATGCCTTCAAAAATCTGGTGAAAAGCAAGTGCAGCAACCAGTGGCCTAATGGTGCACTTATTCTGAGACATCCCCATAGTAACCCCTATTATGACCGAATGGAAAATTATTCCTATCTCCAGCACCTGGGATACCAATCTTTGCTTCAGCTTCACCAAATCCTCCGCTTCCGCCTCCACCTCCGCATTCCCAATCCCACCTCCACCAATACAATTTAACTCCACCACAGCTCCCTCCTCCATCTTCTTCCCCGATTCCTGATCACTCGTCCCAATCGGTGTATAGTCGCTCTTCCTCTTCTTCTCCAAGATACAGTGGTCAGAACCGCCTTGCCCACCATGACCATGCCCCTCCACATGAGAAGTCGCCGTCAAGTCAACGAAAAGAGCGGTCAAAACACCAATTAACGTTATCAGCCCCGAGAATGGAAAATCCTTCCATGGATGATGAGATGCCACTTGGCAATCAGCAAGTGCATCAAATGCATCAGGTAATACATGTACAAGCGAGGTCGATAGAATCACACCAGCAGCAAAGCACTTGATTAATAAGACGGCCTTATCATAAGCTGGCTTTCCTTGGAACAACCGAGCAAGAAAGACCGGCAGAGATATGCCTATGACACTGGTGAAAAATATGACAAAAATAGASATTAATTTAAGATTTGCTGCTGCTTTGCCATCTCTGCAAGATAAGGACCTTACCGAGTCGGTGACGCAGAGAGTCATGGAGGAAAGAATTAGAGATTGTAGGAGTAGGAGTAGTAGTAACAGTAATGGAAACAGTCGCCAGAGCAAACTCTGGTGGCAGCGACTTCAACAATTAAAACTCTGGCGGCCTGACGATAAGTCCACTGCATTAAATGGAGCATTTTTTAAAATTAACCTCAAAAAGAAAATAACATTTTAATCAGCAAAAGCAATCATGTGGTTAAAAGAAATATAGTTTAAAAACATTTCACTACATGAGAGAGGTCGTTCCATTTGATTTTCATATTTTTTTTAAATTTTAATTAAAAGTTTCCATTCAAAATTTCTAATAAATTACTTAAAAATTTAACTCATTTTTTCACTTTAATATCTATATTTTATTTTGTTTATCATATTTCACATTAACTAATCAAATTATATTCATATACGAACTTAAAGAGGTTAAAGTTGCTTTTTAATTGTATTTTAATTTTAATTTTTTATTTTAAAAAATTAATTTTTTATGTTGAGTGATTGTTTTTAAATTTACTAACAATTGGTTCTATTTGTTATTTTTAAAGATAAAATAAAAAACTAAAAATTATATTTTTTTGGAATTTGTAAAAAAATATATCTACTTTTAATGAATTGTAAATGAAATTGTAAGTATTAATAACCAATATTAAATACTTTTAGATTGACATTKAAAATAAAAATTATGCGTCTTCTAATTAATTAAAAGATTTTTAGATAATTACTAAAAAATAAATAGAAAATAAGTTTTTCCTGATTTGATTGAGGAATGATGTTTTGCTTGAAAACACTCAAAATAATGTTATTTTTAAGTTTTCAATTAAAAAAATTATACTTTTAAAAATACAAAAGAGAACGCATTATTAAATTTTTACAAATTTAAAAAAATAACTTGAAAATAGCAAAAAAAAAACAGAGCCTAATATTTGTAATTTTGACAATAATCTTATAAATCCTACATAAGAGCGGGCCACCCTTGTGGGTTGTAACCCCACCCAAAATCCTTTTTAGACCCCCTAGTCCAACCATTTTTTGAACATAATCAAATTCTCTAATCATATTCAAGCCCAATCTTGATAATATAATTGGAACACAATAAATTTGATATTGTCGATTAATAAGATTTTAGGATTTATGGATAATTCTTTAATTATGTCGAAGTTTAGTTAAGATAAATAAGTTGAATATTTACAATTTTATTGAATTTTATTTTTTTCATTTGTTATAATTTATAAAATAATAGTTACATTATCTACTTATTTATTGGATTTAACAAACTTATTTAATTGACATGTTGATTCACCTTGTTTTAACTCTCCTCGTTGTGCATACAACAACATAACACACATTTTTAATTGTGAAACTGGTTAAAATAAGTCTTCATATCAAGATGGAAGGAGAGTTCTTAGTAGATTTTATAGTCATTTATGTTAAATTGGATTTAGTTGAAAAGGTTGATAACAATATAATAGTTTATGAGTTTAATTTTAGAAAAATTAAAAGCATATTTAATCGGGAAAGATGGGTAAAAGGCTTATTCATAACAAARCTTTGGGTAAGGAATGCTCTTGAGCAAAATAAGGGAATAAATAGCTCAACAAATGTTATTCTTACGCAATAAATAATCAATTTATATTTATACCCTTGGTGCATCTAAACAAAATGGCACAATTTTACATTTCAACTCATGTGACTTTCCATTTTCACCACTACACTAATGTCTTCCATATTTCGAAAATAGCGCCTCTCCTTCTTCTTCTTCTTTGCCTTTTCAGTTCCATTTTTTCGTTCATCATTTTCGCGACATATCTTTCAGGCTTTGTATCATTTCAACTTCGCGAATAATTCAGATATCTTGACCCAATTATCATAAGGTAAAAACATCACTTTACATRCAAAATCAAATTTTCTGGGATATATGAATAAAAYTGTGATACATACCTTGATACCATGATAARTGTAATTTATTTTTTGGCAAGACAAGAATGTATATGAAATAAAACATTGATTTCCATAGTGATTTGCTGTAATGAATGCATTTACCAATATATATGCACCACAACAGACCACCAATATATGCTGCTCTATTAAAAGTTTACTAAACAATAGAGAAAATGACTATATTTTTCAATAATTGGTATGGATCTACTTCCTTTCTCTAGACATTTTTCTCTAACTTTTTAGAAAAAGAAAAATTTGGAGCACATTAAACAATTAACTCCATGCTCAATCCAAATTGCTAGACATTTTTCTCTAACTTTTTAGAAAAAGAAAAATTTGGAGCACATTCAACAATTAACTCCATGCTCAATCCACATTGCACCTCATTTGAAATATATTTTATATTTGTTTTTCAATTATTGGACGGGTCATTTGGCTCGATCATGTTACTTGTGACAGAGCCACGCAGGCCCGGTATAAATTGAATCTCCGGCCACACAAGGGTTTGACGTGGCCTAAGGCCCAAGTCATCTGCCCTTGTACGGCATGGTCATGGGACACTCGACCGCCCTACTGTCCCAGCCAGCAAATTTTTCTAAAAATTTCAAATTAAATCAATTCTTTTATTTTATAAAATTTCAAACAAAAATAAAATAAAAACCATAACCCCTATTTCTTACTACATATATATAACTTGATTTCTTTTCTCTTCTAATTCATTTCAATTCCCTGAAAATCTTCTACCTCCTATCTAGAAAGGCGTGGCTCTTTAAGGCGGGAAAAAAAAAAAAATTGGTTTGGTGTATATTTGTATATTTGGTATTAAGAAAGAAGGCCTTTAACCCAATGACTTAATAAAACCAAAAAGAAGTACTATCTCCAATATGTTATTTTTCTTCTACCATCATTATAATTCATTCATGAGTTAGCAAATTGGTTAAGAAATAAAATAAATAATTTATATATACGATCCGATAGTAAGAATTAACATAAACAAAAAATCAAATCACCTCAGAATAAATACTAATTTCAATTTTGATATTATTAAATTGTATATGATTAATTAGTAACCACTCACCACAAGTACAGCCAAGCTAATTGAAAACTTGCGGTTGCCATATGATGCATCCGCCTTGCGTTTCCTTCTACTTTTAGATGAAATGATATTTCTATTTAAAATCATTCCCTTACTCAATGTGTTTAAAAGAAAACGCAGAATATAATCACTCTTTGTCCAGTGTGGGTTGGGATATTTTATTATTCAAAACTTTGAAAGGAAAATCAAAATAAAATGATGATTTACTTTCTGGTATTGATAAACTTAKTTTTTTAATATTGAAATGAAATTAGATTTACTAAATATGATTTAAATATCTAGATACATAATATTATTGGAATATAGTTAATATTCAATTTCCTTTATTTAGGTGAAGAAATTATTTAAATATTATATTTATGTATAAAATAAAAATCAAATAAAATTCTATTTCCACTAGCCATTTATGCATTATTTTTATGTTATATATGTAATCTTAAAATCAAAAAATTTAAACACAATTTTAAATAATAAAGTTCATAAATTCAATAAAATTAAATAATATACACAAATAAAATTACAAAAATACTCAAATAATCATATTAAAGAGTAAGAATTAAAAAAAACTTTAAAATTTTTAGCACTCAGTTCCCTAATTTTTGAAATAGAAGGCTAAAGAATGTTAGTTAATCGTGAAGTTTTGTGATTTTTAAGTTTTTATTCTTAAATCTTAAACTTTAAATAATGTAATTTTTATGTTCAGACTTTTAAAATGTATTAAACGTTATCATTCCCTCCAGAACTTTTATTTAAACCCTAACAGAGATCCATTTTTTAAAATATTTTACTAATTTTAATTTATACTTATCTTAATAATAATTTTTAATTTACTTTTCGTTCCCCTTTTGCTTTTTCCTTTCTCCTGTTTCTTCTCTTTCCTTCTTCTTCGAAGCTACTGCCATCGCCGCCGCCACCTCCACGATCATCTTACGTAAGAGGATATGTGCACGAGGTCGATGAAAAAAGGGAGATGTGGTTGAACTCTTTTTATAAAGCTCCACTGACGTTACCAATGCCTGCTGAACTTGAATACTGGTGGGCTAAAGGTAAGGGGAAACCTTCCTTTCTGGTGTCGAATCTTTCCTTTGCTGTAAATAAGGCTTCGGACCTCCTATATATCCTTCGTGCTTTGGCTCTTTCAGATTCTCCTCTTTCTTAGAACCTTTCTTAAAATGTTAGAAGAGCTATCAGTTTGGTTTTCGCTCGTGTTATCTTTGTTTGTATTATATTTTACTACTTCAGTGGGATACAAAATTGAAGCAGATGCCCTTATTGTTATAACCATTTAATTGCAAAAATCTTTTGTTAGAGATGCAAAGCAGAACACCTTTAAAATTATATGAAGTGTGAAAGAAAAAATTTTCTAATCTTCTGTTTGACCTACGGGCTGAAGGAGAAGAGAAGATGGGCCCCTAAAAACCTAACCTCTTTTAATACTCTGGTCCTTACTATCAACTACAACTAGGAAAAAAGTTCCCCTTTTTTTGTCCTTTGGTTACACTTTCGCCGAATAGCCAGAGTCGACAGAAGATTCGAAGTAAAATGGTCGGTTCTAGAAAGTACGCCGAACAAACACGTATTGGATGAACAGAACTATACCAGCAACGCATAGCGACGAGACGGACAACTAATTCTAAATTTCTAATTGTGAAAGAAAACCGGATAAATCGACACGAACGATACTAAATCGAGGCGAAATTGAGAAAATTTACCTAGAGTAATCGTCTAGTAGCGATTCCGCACCCTGTTCTGCATCTATAACATGTTTCGACGCTTAGCACATCTGTTGGAATGTCTCTGGCCTTTTAAACTTAGTCGCCAGGGGTAAATGACTCATCGAACGGGTACACTCAACAAAGTCTTATCGAAGGCTACTATAAAAATAGAACAAAAAGCTTATTTATTTACAGTCAAATAAAAATTCAAAACAAGAAATAAAATTTTAGAATAAAAGACGGGTAGCTTGAAAAAATTTGAATAATTTGCAAAAAGGAATGCGAAGTTGAAAGAAAATCAGGTATACTCTGTCCCATAAAATTAAAGGTTAAATAAGAAATAGAATTATTATTTAAAAAATTAATGAAAAGTAAAGAAAAAGAAAAGAAAAAGAAAAGAAAAGAATAGGAAGGAGAAGAAGGAAGAGGAAGAGGCTTGATGAAGGCAGCGGCGAAAGGTGGTACTAGCGAGTCCATTCG
>MEJB01000001.1:6536469-6568731 GCA_001752375.1 Rhazya stricta | reverse complement strand
AGAACAGAAATTTAAATCGATTAAAAAATTAAAAAGTAATTTTTAATTAATTAAATTGGCAACGTAGTATATTTGATAATTCGGCAAACTGGTGAGTGAATGAAATAATTAATGATCCGAAGGTGTAGCAGTGGGGACATTGGTGRTGGCAAGTTACAAGTGCTCATGCATTACGCTGCTCGACTGATCATTGAACATGTCGGCCGCCCTCCTGCCCAATAGTTAACCAATATTGGATTATCAGACTAAACAATTCTTAAAATCATCATACAATATTATCTCATCATCTTCCCATGATTTCTCTTTTTCACCTCACTCTGAGTTATTGCAGCTGCAACTCTAGGGAAAAATCAGAACGAGGCTATGCTGTCTCTTTTTCACTATTCCATCCGGATTACTCTATATTCGAGGCCGGAGAAATTCATAAAGAGTAAAAAGGACAAAGTCCTTCTTATGTAATTTACTCTATTCACAAAATTCAAATTTTAGATATTATTTTCTTTTGWGATTTATATTCCCACACGTCTAAGTAATTCAGATTTTACTCGAATTACGCTAGAATAGTCTGTCTTTTATCCTAGAGAATGTCAAATTCCAAGTTCTTTCAACATAATGCTGCAAATATCGGTTGAACATCTAATTTCACTTTGACTTAAAAATTTAAATATTTCAAATTGCTAAACTTAAATTTAAAGCCTTAGTTAAGAAGTATCAAACATCTTATCATTTGAATCAATTATCGTTGATTGTTTTCAATTGTTAAAACGCGGAAAGACTCGTACACATCCAAAAGGTGGAAAAGAGGAAGATTTATTCGCAGACATATTTATCATGCACGTAAAGTATAAGAACTTTGCGAAAATGCTTTAGTATAATTACAATAATTTAAAGGTCTAAATGATACGAACCATTCCTTTAAACCAAACCAATAATAATGCACCACTGACGCCGAGAGAGAATGTTCTAGCAACTACCAAAAGCTCCATATCAAAGTCTACTATTCAATGATGTTCAAGCCCTCTCCAGTCTCTTCACACAGCAAAGCCAATGATTTGCAAGAGCTCACTGATAATTTATCCACATCTGACAATCGTTATCGTCTTTACTAGAGGATCACTGRTCAGGATATGTAGCAATTTTTAGCAAAGTTGCTATGGATTCAGTCATTTCGATAGCTAAAAGGAGTTGATAGTCATATTATTCTTTTCAAGTTCAATGGAACTTGTGATTATGATCATCTTCAGTAAGTTACGTGTCCGGTGCAGGGAGAACTGTGAAGGTGAAAGAAGGCAATAAAAGATCCTTGGTTCAAGACAATATAAGATCCTATAGTCATTTTCGAATGCCATTCATTTCGATGAGATCACCAGTTCTTATACAAATAAAGCAAACGGAGTATGAAAATGGCATGTTACATTATGAAGCCAATCTTGACCAGACAAAAACCAAGGAGAGGGGAAAAAGGAAATGTGAAGAGTATTGAAAGTATATTTACCCGAGGGAGATGAAATGAGACAAAGACGGACCGAGACAAGTGACTGCATGATTAGTCCATCTCACGATGGCTCGAAGATGGACTTGCCAACAAAGACACCGAGGGAGGCACCCAATTAAGGAAGAGATATTGTTTAATAAATATGAAAGCAACAAGAGAAAAGCTCCCACCAGAGGAGACGGATGGTCTTATCGGACAATACAGGAGAGGTGGGGTTTTTTTTGGCTCAAATTAGGGCATGCAGAGCGAGCAAAATTGTTTTGGTTTCTTTCAGACCTCCCTTGGGTCAACAAAAAGAGTTCTTGCTGTTGGGGTCTTCGTCAATTCATTCAGGGTTTTTCTGTCTTCGTGTTTTAAGGCTTTTATGCACCACAAATCCTCGGGACACGAAAGTAAATTCCAATGCGGGATGTGAAGCTTCAGCGAGTCGTAGCCTCCAACCTCCGTTACCACTGCCTTGCAATCTTTGGACTCTGTAGCCAAGTTGTGCACGAATTTGCAGAGAGCCCGAACCAGCTTGCCGGAGGACGGTCCGTGGCGGTATACCCCGTACATAAAGTAAAATCCGAAAGGGCTGAAGAAATCAGGCAGTGCGGGGATTTTGAAGCACGGGAATGCCCTATCTATAAGTCTCGAGCTCTTGGAATATATGATGCAGGAGAGGGGTGCCTTTCCTATTCTCAGCTTGAAAAGTTCACCACTGTTCCAAACACTGAGCATGGCCCAACTATTTGGAACTATCCCGCCTGGTCCGAATTCGCCAGACGAGTCACCCCGATGATAGGCCACCCATGTGCCCAAGCTCAGGCGGTTTCTGAGTATTTTGTCGATGTCATGGGGGAAGAATTCGGTCGAACTCATATACTTTCGATACAGACACTCGGCTTGTTCCACCTTCAACTTCACTATCTCAATATTAGAAGCCGACGAATGGAATGAGCGATGGCTACTTACCGGGTGTACGAGAATTGCAGGGGTCCTGAACTTGACATAACCTAGCTTGTTTACAAAGAGCTTGACGGAGGCTTCATTGTCTTTCTCCGTAGCCATGTAAGCATAATCGACTTGGTGGGCAATGAACCATTCCTCCATCTGGTGCACCAGGCGCAGGCCTATCCCTTGACGTCTGTGAAGCGGCGCAACCCTGAGACCTAAGATATAGCCAACCCTGGCAAGATCCTTTGGATGTCTGTGAACTGTAACAACCTTTATGGAGCCTTGAATGACACCTACGATCTCCTTGTTCAACTCAGCTACCTAATATACAAAAAAACTCACGACATGAGGTATATCATCAATTTGGTTTTTGATARGAYATCATCAATATTATCAATCAATGCAAACAAGAAACGAAGTGAGTGATGAAGAGCTTAAAAAATTATGAAAATTTAGAGGTACCAGCATGTTGTACATCGGACTATTACGGATTCTACATATGGGGTCACCCATAGTATCTGTGAAGAGGAACACATGCTCTGCTGGCCCTACCTCACATCTTCTTTCAAGATCTTCTACCCCAATTTTATCAGTTCCACCGTCGTAGTTTCTTATCTTAATCTTCTCAAATGCCATTTCTCCACAAATCTCTGTTATCCCAAGCGAGATTTCCCGATTACTTCGACGTCCGGCGATCCAAAAAAATTAAGAAAAAGATGACAGCCAAGTATGCAGCAATAGCAAAAGCAACAGCAACTGCAGCTGCAGCCACCACCCTTCTTGCAATACTAAAACTATTGCTCGAAGCACAAGTTCGCAGTTCGTAATCGTCATGATTTCTATATCATATATATATATATGATATAGGTCATTAATGGAGGGAGAGAAGAATGTTCTGTATAATTATCATCCTCAACCTAAGGCTTGGGGCAAATGATGCTGGACAAAGTGTTGATTAATTATAGAATGTGTATTTTGTCTTTAGCTTTCAGCACTGTCAATTTACAATTCTGTCCATGTTAAGATAACCTCAGCCTCACGACATGGTTCAGCGCTAAGCATRTGCCTTGTTGGCAGATCTTGATTTGTTACCCGCCGCAATTAATACACAATTCCCCCAAAATAAATAACAAAAGAGGATTATTAAATAATAAATCATGCGTTCAATTCACATATTTCATTTTTTATATACATATTTGTACTCGCACCTTAATACTTTAGGTAGTGCATTAATCCGTACCATACAATTAGCCTAAGAACCAAATATCTGCGAATCTAATCATAGTTAGTTGTACTAAAAAAGCTTTAATTAGGAAAAAAAMGAATGTAATTAAGCAATAAAATAAGATGAATAGATAATAAGGACAACGTGTATATGCATCACTTAGTTCTCCACAATTAAAATATTCAAGTAAGGAAGTGTTTGCTCTGTGTATATTTGTAAGTCACGGATTCTGTGAATTAAAATATAAGCATCTGTGCTGTCCAAATGTTGTCTAAGAAACTTTATTATTATTAGTATTTTTCTTTTTAAATGGTAGGATTAAATTAATGAGTTTGGGAGGAGTTAGATTGAGCGTTTAGTTAAAAGAGGGSCGGTCACTTTCAGTTAGCACTATACTTGTTTCATTGTACTGATTTATGATTGGTCTTGTTGAGGGTCAGTGCCATACGAGGAGGTCCCAATGAGGACACTTAAATMTCATTTGTCGGCTAATGCTTCCAATGCTTTCACGTATTTCTATCTTAAATTTGTAAACAATTTAATTCTTGAATTAGTTTTAATGTGTAATTGAAAATCTCCTTTTCTGTTAAAATTTCAGGAAGATCAGATTTAAATCTTATTTGGAAGTAATTCTATGATTTGAAAAATAATAAAAAATATATGTAATTAAAAYGTAGCAGAAGGAATTGCTATCCAAATGGAGCTAAAAATATGAAGACAAAAATACCCAAATGAAATTAAGTAGACGTGAGGATACTCATTTGAAAGTAAAGCCCATTATAGTCCTCACGTCTTTGCTTTGCGCTAAATTACATAATGAACGAGAAAATAAATTTATCAAAAAAAGGTTAAATTCACGTGTCTATGCCAAGAACKCATAAGAGAACGAAATCGTTGCTTTTTCTTGACTGATTTAATTGTTGCCTTAGCACTACATGTTTATTATCTCAATTGACTAAAGGGCATTCATATTAAGTATTTTAAATTCGAACCATAATAATACATCATATTTATACGGAAAGCAAATGAATCATAACCATGAAATTGTATGACTTGTATTCTAAACTAGTTTCCTTGGGGGCAAAAGCGRTAAATCGCACTGGTTCTCGCCGACCAACATATGTTATGGACGTTGATGTGCAATGATTCATGAATCATCACAATTCGAGAGTTTCAGCTTTATTTTCGGTGAAGTATTCTCGTTGGCAAAGGTTTGGTCCAATATAGATCGAATATGATACCTTCAAATTAAACGGTTAGATTATTAAATTTAYAATTTTGAAACATGAAAATTCGATTCACGTGAGATAGTTTTTTAAATTACTTATCATTTTAAGAAATAAAAAACGTATTGAATATTTTTTTTCATTTTATTAGTCTTATTTAACTCTTTTTTATATATATATTTTTTATAACTGCTTTATTTAATTTTAGAATATAATTTTTAATGTATTGAATACACATATTGATCAAAACATTAAATATTTATGAAAAAATTAAAAAAATTATGATTGTCATTTTATTTAAAAATTTTATAATTTACTTAAATTTTATCCAAAAGAAAAGAAGAGTTCATTTGAAACCAGGAGAGTAGTAATAAGATTAATTGAGGAAAATTAGATTGACATGAAATTTTGTATGAGCAGTGACAGCACACTACRGAGCAGATTGGCAGAACCAATGAGAAGCAGCTTAATAGAAACCACGGCKAGTCGGGTACACCATTATTATCTCCAGCATTCAGACTYAATGATACAAATGGCTCACGAAACCCTAACTGTCTCTTTCTCGTCCTTTTCCTTTGCACTTTAAAAGTATTTTTAAGCTACTGAGTTTCGATTCAACTACCCTCCCCTTCAACTTTTCTTCACTAATCAAACCATAATTACATCCCCATTATTTTTTAGATAAAGACACGTTCAGTTCCACTCGCCGGCCAATCGAGAAGGCCACACGCGTTCGCATTTCTACTGTCCGGTCCCGCCACTAGCACTAAGCAGAGATTGACATTTTTCAATTGCAGGGATCGCTCAATTTGCTRCTACCTGATTTTCTTCKTCTTCTTCTTTTTTCCCTTTTTATTGAACCTTATTTGGGAGATTAATTCGTGCTCCATTTTAATTGCATCTTAAAATGTGTCTCTTTTTTATTAAATCTTATTTAGCAGATTAATTCATGTTCGACTTAAATTGCACCTTAAAATATGTCTTTTATTTTTCTTTTTATTAAATCCTATTTGAAACACTAATTCATGCTCGACTCGAATTGCACCCTTAAAATATCTGTGAATTCAAGAACACCAAGTTCTTATTTGGAAAGGGGGCATGAGACTACTATTACATAGTTTTTATTAGTAAATTTTAATTTTATTACACCAATGTCATAACAGCAATTACCTCCCCTTCCCTCAATGCGGCTCCACCATTAGCTATTAAACATTCTAGTAAATTTGTGTAGGTTAATTTATTAGCAGTCAATAAATTATATATAAATCAGTGATAAAGTCATGTATAATATAAAATTAAATCATAATTTTCTAGCTTGATAAATACAAAATACTCCTGATAAATACGAATATAAAAAAATTACACATACATAGTTTCATGATATTATTAGACTGAGAATAACTTATAAATTGCCAACAAATCAATGCCCACCGCTAAATTCTCTTTATTATATTCTATAGTCCTCCTCTTATTAAATTAGTTGATAGAGTTAATGATGAGGGATTTGAAAGATTTAACAAGTATACACATGTTTAGTAATAATTAGTGTCGCATAGAGAATCATATGATATTGATACGGTTAAACATATAAATCATATATAATCAACTCTTAATCTTCTAGTACAATTCCAATTATACATTCTCTTCTGTATTAATTCGAATACAATATGAATATATATTTAAGTACTAAGATAAAGGAAGAAAAGTGTCGGAGAAGTTATATCTATATATATATATAAATAATATATATATAAAAAATAAAAATGCATTTAACCAATAAAATCATATAAATTATGTACGCCTCGACATAAAGAATATTTAATTAATTCATATGAACAAATATCTTATTACACTATCTAATTAACCTTTTCTTTTGGCGGGGGGGATCATTTTTCCACTCAAGAGGTCTGTCTGATCCAATCATTTTAATTTAACCTATATAGTGTTCTCGATTCACATTGTCTTGTATATGTGTCTTTAATATTTTTCTTTGCATGCATCAATGATAATGTTAATTCCTTGGATCATAGTCTGGGAGCATCTTATAATGTGCCCATGAATAGTGGGACCCAAGAAGGTTTTTGCGGGGTGCAAAATTAGTTGGAGATTATTAATTGGCTTTGTGTTCTTTCCATGTTTCTTCTCTTAATCAAGACTCATTACTCATATGTCTATCTTATCCATCAATGCTGCTAGAAAAATTTGGTTCTTCCACCTCCTATTGCATTGTACATTGGGGAGCCTACCTTGGAAAATTCTAAGTGATGGAGTTAGGTCATCGATGTAAACCTTTTTCAATCACCTCTTTTTCTTTCTTTTAATTTAAATACATATATATATATATAAAATCGAAGAGAGAAAAACTCCTATCGAATAGGAGTTCGACTGTAGTTATCAATTGATGGATAAATATCGAGGGCCATTAGAAGGTACTAAGGAAGGGGCATTTAAACTAGAGTTGAAACATAGAAGACATTTAATTTGAATTAGCTATGAAAGGCTAGAAATTTTGAGATTTGAATAGTGAATAGATGGAAAACATAGCAACAACTAAGGAAATTGACATAAGGGAAGGGGTAGTAATGCAGGATCCAGGTGTCAAAAGAGCAAGAACACCTGGGAATATATCATAGGCAAATAGGGATGATGGGACCCTTATTGCGGGTCCCGCAAAATCCAATACACAAAATCTGAATATAAAATTATCGGCTAATTATTGAAGTGGCATCCTCGAAAGATTGTTCTTACAACTGCCTGCGATATTTATCCAATTCTATCCAACCTGAATCAACCAGCTGCCTTAAACTTCTTTTCCTAATCTTCTAATTTAGGTAAGTCGATATTTAGGATGCTCCTTTTTCTTTTTTTCCTTTTCTTTTTTCCCCTTATGAATCTCTCCTAGTTTCAACCTACAATGATTCCATACCTCAAAATTCCTCCTCTACTTATTATGTTGCTGAGTCATGGGTATGGAATGAACTCAAAGAATAATTCCTCTTCCTTTTGCATTTGGCTTAAAAAATAATGAAACGTCTACCAAAAATAAATTTTAAATGTACTGAAACATAAATATAATAGTACAATTAAAGATTTTTAATATAAAATCTTGCTCCCTTTGTGAGTTCTCTCCTCTTGAACTCAGAATAGTCGGATAAAAGATTTCAATACTTTTATCTCCTCTTTTTTATAAAAGATTTCGAATTTGATTTGAAATTTAAAATTTAAATAATTTTTCTTTTTAATTACAAGTCAGACAGATCATTGGAATAGTGGAATTCGACATGCGTTTCTTAAAGATGTAAGGAGCAGTTTCTGTGGCATTCGAATTTGATTCCAGTGGAGAACTGAAAAATAAATAATGTTATCCAATGGAATATACTCGATTTCGAGATTAAATTAATTAGGCGGGAGAAAAAGGGAAGAATGAGAAGAGACATGAGCTTTCTTTGGGGATTTTATGATTCTTGATTATTGTTATTATAATAAAATATACATCGTCATTCATGGTGGCGTTGGCGGCTACAACATATTTTTAAAGAAATGCTAGAAGTTGCTGATACCAGCTGATCAAGCCATGGAGGAGGGATCGTTAGCATATAATTGAACCACACCGTGGCAAAGGTATTGGGCTTCACAAAGAATTAAGTCCAGTATCTTCATAAGTCCAATATTGTCCAATTGCTAAACTCAACACCAGCTATAACGGCAGCCCACCTAGTTGTTTTCCTCACAAATTGATAGCATTCCATATCCTCTTTCCTTTTTCATGTGTTTCCTCTTTTTTTAATTTTAAAAATTCTAGTATTGGAAAGAACTAAAAGACAAATTTATGAAGATACAAGAAAATTATTGTTCTCTCCAATCCCTGCATAATGGGGAGATTAATCTATTCGTGTTCGGATTTTGATTCAGATTTGAGGCTGCAAGTAAAGGTTAAATTAAACACGAAATATCAATTTAATTAACAATCGATTCACCAATTACTCTAAAATTATGAATTGAAAATATTATATATAAATATATATAATTATTAATAACCAAGAATTAACTTTCATCGCAAGGTCTAGGTGGAGGCCCGGGGGGCATAATTTCTAATAAATAAACATGAATTGCACAACAATTGAAGAATAGTGATATGAAAATCGAATGATGAGAAGCAATCATGGCTCACGGGGCTAACCCGAGTCTATATAAGAAAATTATTATATAAGGATTTGGATATACGATATAAGAGTGTGAATTTAACCCTTTAATTGATCTCTAATGATTGTGAGGAAAAACACATATAAAGCATATAAAGTCAACTTCAAATACAAGTTTACAATTTGATTATATAATGTCATATAAAAGATATAATGTAAGTCGATTTCAAGACTTTTAATTTGAACTTTATATAACATTTTATTAGATGAACCTCTAAGAAAAGAAATATTATAAGGTGATTATATTAACTAATTGAGTTATTATTTTAATACTCAAGTTCCCTAAAGCATGAAAATAGAAAGGGTGCAGTTTTAGGCCACCGAAATAGAAGAGCAAAATGAAGAAAGTCACACAAAAACTGTCCCTGACGTGTTTTATGGTAGGGCTAAAATTGAACATCTAAAACCGGTGGCGTCGAGTGCGAACTGTGAAGCAATGAAGAAAACAGAAAGAAGCATCCCTTGAAGGGTCGTCATTCTGTAATGAAGTATGGAAATGATTTTGCTTCTCCCACGCCACCATATTCACTCACTTCTTAAGTAGAAACCAACCCACCGCGATAGATATCCTAGGAGTCCGTTCACAAGTCCTTTTCTGCTGTCCGAATCAATGGSTTTCACTTCATAGCCCCACTTTTAAGTTTCTTTTCTTTTATGGTCTTCACTCAATTCTTCTTTCTGCCATWACACTGACCTCTCATCTSTCTCAATGTGACTTCTCATCGTTTCTTTTCTGGAAGCAATYCTCATATTTTTTGGTCTTTCTTATAGGCTTTTAGGCAGCTTCTTTTCTTGAATATGAAAAGGTCATCAGGCTCTTCAAAAGGTAAGAGTTTGCAGAAATGTGGAAACAAACTCAATGAGGAGGTGGCCATTGATTGGGAAGTCAGACCTGGTGGTATGCTTGTTCAGAAGAGAGGTGCTGCCCCAGCTRCWAGTGGTCCTATGATCAAGATCAAGGTTTCTCACGATTCTTATCACCACGATGTCACTGTTCCTATCCAGTCAACTTTTGGTAATTGTCCCTTGATCATTTGCTGCTCTTTTGATGTGTCTTTCTTCAATTTTTACTAAGAGTTTCCATCTTTTTTTGAGTTAGTATTCATTTTGAAAGGCAGAAGAATCTACTCTAATTATGTCCTTCCTTTTGGGTTTTTTCTGCTTTAGAAAAGGAGAAGAATATTGTGCTAACATTTAAGGGTTTCTTAGTTTTTTGTYCYTTTTCTCAGATTTTGTTTAGTCTTTGTACTAATTTTTTGGATGKTTMTTTTAGTTTATTGCTCTATACAAGCATAGAAGTCCTTGGGTTCGAGTGAGATATTTTGAACCACGGAATTTTGTTAAATTTCCTCAATCAAACTGAATTACAAATTGATTATGCTTCGTGAATTAGACTAAATACTTTGGGGTTGGGCAGAGGTTAACAAAAATAAACAGGAAGGGGACAACCAGGGGAATAGATGGTATAGAAATAAGTCAAGGCAAATTTGTTTGGACCAATTCCCTGGAGCGTGCAAGTGTTACACTTGTTTAAAATAGACTAACTTCAATTTCTGAGGCTCTAATGTCATACAGTTGATGTGGTCTAATTGAAGGGGAGCTGAAACAAGTTCTTGCCCAAGAAACTGGTCTACAACCCAGTGTGCAGAGGTTATTGTTTAGAGGGAAAGAAAAAGATGATCATGAATATCTGCATATAGCAGGCGTGGAAGATATGTCAAAATTGATACTGTTGGAGGATCCAGCAAGCAGGGAGAGGAAGTTGGAGGAGATGAAGAAAAATCAAGATTCATCCAAAGCATACGAAGCTGTTGCCAAAGTTAGGGCAGAGGTTGATAAGCTTTCTGACAAGGTAAGTGGAACTGTAGGTCAAGGAAATCATGTTTTTCATAAAATCTCATGAGATAGAAGTAAACAGTTGCTGTACTTGTTTTAGGTTCTCGCCCTGGAGACAAATGTGGAAATGGGAACTAGAATTCAGGAGGAGGAGTTTGTAGTCTTGACAGAGTTGCTCATGATGCAGTTGCTTAAATTGGATAGCATTCAGGCAGATGGAGAAGCAAGATTGCAGAGACGCACCGAGGTTAGTGGCAACACGTTCCTTTCACCAGGAGACGTTAGATGCAGCCTCTGTGTTGATCACTGTAGTTAAAGCAATTTAGTTACTGTGACTAACTTTCCAATGCCTTCATAGAACAACAAGAAGGCTATTTCTCTGACATTAGTATGTGGTTTGTGTCTTTTCAATTTGTGTCATTTAGAATTTTAGTCATAAATATTGTCTAATAATGGATGCCATTCTTGTTTAAGAATTAAGATGAACCTTGTTAGCTTTTGGCCTAAAAGCATGGGAACATTATTTACCTACTCCCTCTAGGACAATTAATACCAAAGAAATAGAAGAAAGAAAAAGGGATAAATAGACTAAAGAAGTGAATAACAATCATTTCCTTCATACTTATTTGCTTGTTGCGCCCAGTAATCTTCGCTTAAAGTTAAAGGCTAAGTTGTTGTCTCTTTTCGTCCATGCTCGAGTCCTAATAATCTTGAGAGATCTTTTCTTCCTCTTCAGGGTGCTTCTCCAAAGAAGAAAGGAAGTTCTTAATATTAGTTTACATTGGCTAGTGGAACTAACATGTTCATGGATGAGTTATGACTGTTATTACTCTTTGTTTTTACTTGCAGTCTTTCACATGATAATTTCCAGAATGATGAACTAAAGTCTGCGAAATCATCCGCCCCTGAATCAATTTTTAGCTGCAGAATCTCACTGATTTCAGGGAGGCTGATTGCAATTTTAATCCTAACAGGTCCATCGTGTTCAAAGATTTGCAGATCTGTTAGACAATTTGAAGGCAAAAAATACGGACGTCTACAACAATGATGGACAGGCTTCTTTTGTGACTACCAAATGGGAAACCTTTGATTCAGGAGTTGGAAGCCTCATAGCACCAAAACCAGTGCATCACTCAACCAAAGTCGTTGAGGACTGGGAACTATTTGACTGATTTCAAAGATCTCTGCATTCCTGGGTTGACATATGGTCATTTGAAGCTTATGTATCTTGTTTTGGATGCAAATCCGATCAATGCATCTCCCCTTTTCAGTTGCTAAGAGATGCTATTTGTATTTAGATGAAGAGTTCTTGAAAATCATTTTCTTCCTCCTGATGATTTTTGCTATYTGGTTCGGTTTGTTTTTTTTGACTGCTCTGCTTTCAGAGGACTGCCGATTTTTGCATTTACAAAGAAAAACTGTATATCTATCTCTCATTGTTCCTCAGAATTAGSATGGAGATTACTTCTGGATGGATCCATTGATGAGCAATTTAGGCTGCATTTGGTTTGGTTTCTCAACCAAATATTTTCCTCATTCTTTCAAGAATTATCTCTCTTACTTTTCTTTTTTTTAAACGAAGAAGAATATGTAATTTTCTTCTTTTAAGAATTTATATTTTTTGATTTTTCATCGGAAAAAATTCTTTCTTCTTCAAAAGAATTTCTTCAGAATACTGCTGGACAAAAAGCTACGGTAATTCACTTAGCTTCCTTTGATAAAACTGAGATATGAAATCTGAAAATTATTATTAAATTTATCAACACTCAAAATTTACTTTAGTTAAATTTATGAAAACTCATAATTTACTTTTAACTTACTTTCTAGATCTGATTTTAAATATTCCATCTGATAATTTAATTGTAACCTCTTCATATGTTAAATTTGAATTTCATAACTTAAAGTTCAGATTAGAAATACATAACATATTAAGATATTATTAAATTATATTATAATAAAATATTAATTAAACGATTGATCCAAATATAAGCAATTAAAATTTGATAAGCTATTAATTCATCCGAAACATTMTAAAATTATATTATTAATTCGTCTCAATTTATTAATTWAATAAGTAAATTCAATTTTAAGYAATGAATTAATATTATCGAACAACACAATTCTTTTTGCTAAATGCAATCCACTACTTTCCAAACGTACCACTATTTAAAAAAATATCTCTGACATAAGTCACATGTTTTATCACTTATTTCTATAAAATTCTTTTATCTTTATCTAAAAATGATTGTCACATTCTTTATCGTCCATCTCTATAAAATATTCCTGTCTTTATCTAAAAATCATCATTTTTTCTTACCTCAAATGGAAGCAAGAAAAAAGAATAATTTATCGTTCCTATAACATTATTTTAAGTCCCATTTTTTTCCTTCATCTAAACTTGATGGAAATTTAAAAATAATTTTTTTTCCTTTTATAGAAAAAGTGATTTCGGCCGCTGTGAGCCGGCTCCATGCAACTTGAATGGAGCCAAACAGCTAGTTCCTTTTTTTTTTTTTTTTTTTTTTTTCAAAGTTTTGGGCTTTCTTTCCCCGAATCGCTTTCCTTAATCCTCCCAATGGATGAGCGCCTCTATGTTTTTTGAGYACCTTTTCTTAATTTCCATTTTCTTTTGAAATTTTTTTGTTATATTATTAATATTTTCTGTTTACTTGAGTATAATGTTAATTATATGTTTAATATTTTTCATTATAAGTTTTAATTTGTTTATCTTATGCTAAAAAATTAACTTTTTATGGGAAATTTATTTTTTCATTATGCTAAAAATTGTTTGTATTTCATTATGATGATATATTATGTCTCGTTTTGCGTAAAATTTTTAAAAAAATAACTAAAATTTTGTATAATTTTTAATTCGTAAAGTTAACTTTTTTTTTTTGGTAATTCAATTCATTAGTCATTGTGATATTTAATAAGATTTGGAGTGAAATCCAAACTATCCACAAATTTATAGGGATAAAATCTATCCCTATATTATAGGGGCATTATTGAAAAAAATTCTGAAATTATATTGCATTTAAAAATTTGAGGTGTTAGATTTAGCAATTTCATGAGATTATAGTATACAAAATTAACGTTCTTTCCCATTTCTTCACCTTTCATCTTTGGCAAAAGTAAATTTTTAACTCCAAAAGTTAATTTTTTTTATTCGAATCATTAACCATTAAGATATTTAGTAAAATATATAGTAAAATCCAAAATAATCCACAAATTTATCTGGATTCTATCAAGATATGTAGGGGCATTATTGAAAAAGTTTTGAAAGTACATTGCATTTGGAAATTTGAGGTGTTGAATTTCATGAGATTTTACTCCATCAGTTTTATAATATAAGTCATTTTAGACTTGTGCGTACACATTAACGTTACATAGAACAAGAATGTGGTTTACTCATAGACTACCTAATATATCATTCCTTTATCTTTTCTAATTTTTTTTGAATCGAGATCAATTAATTATTATTTTGCCCCTCTCCCTTTATCTCAAAATAAACTTCTAATTTCATTCAAAAATATATCCAAACAAGTGAACTTGTAAGGCATATAAATATAGATAAGATCTGAATGTTTCTTTTTATAATTGTAGAGTGATTTATATTATGAAAGGGAGGGAATGATATACAAGATTACCGTTCTTACCCATTTCTTCACCTTTCATCTTTGGCAAAAGAGGAGAGTTTCCTTAAGGATATTGGATGACTATATAATAACATGGGAAAAAGCGAATGTGTTTGAAAGCCTGTCACATTACTCGAATGCTTTGAAAGCTCTTCGCATTAACCAAATGCATAGGAAATTCATTGCATTGTTGGAATGTGTCAGGTATAAATCTTCGCATTCCAATAATGCGTCACTTTTCCATCGCATTAATTATAATGCGTCTAAAAGCTTATGCTTCACATTTTCTTTTTTTATGTGTATTTTTGAAAATCAGTAATGCCACTGGAATGTTATGTCCACATATAATACAACTCATGAAATTTCCAATATTTTTACTATCAAAAATATTAAAACACAACTATACAAGCAATATTAACTTTCTATAATTTTCAAGCAATATTTCAGCATATACAAAATGAATGTTATAATGATGACTCACAAAAAACGTATACAGATTTATCATCAATACATTGTGAAAATGTAAACGAAATAATCAAGAGAATAATACGTTTTGTTGAATTAAATTTGAAGCAAGAGATAATACTATATAAGATCAAGATTTGAAGTGAAATGGTTATATGAATATTCATTTACATTACAATAACTCATAAATTATATTCCTCTCCTGAATAATAATGTAAAACTAAATCTGTTATTATTCTAATAATTTCGCCTATTATGACCAATTTGAACATCTTGGGGGAGAATCAGGGTTGTGAAAATCCATTTCTCCACGTATTCTAATAGAACCCCTTCGTCCCGAATGATTGCGACCCTTCATAAGTTCTTCATTATGTTTAAGAACGAATGGTGTAAGCCTCCAAGTTGACTCATTCCAACCCAATAGAAATCACAATTGCATATGTTTCTATAATTATCCTTGGAGTAGAATTCACTGAATAGATTTGCAGTGTCCCAACATCTTTTAAGACAACATCAAATACATGGGACATGATCTTCTGAATAACCGCAACTTTTGATAATTGCACGTATTCTCGCTCATGTTGACCGTGTAAACATGGTTACCTCTTCGACCTTGCCTCCGTGGAGTGGTAATACCAAATAAACTAGCTTGTAGATTGTATTGGGTGACTGAGTGCATCCTTGCTTTACTTTTGAGATCAGTATAGATCTTCCATATTCTAGAAGGAAATGGATATCAGCAATGAGCGACCTCATTTTAGTGTAAGCAAAAGTAATCAACAAATTTTCTAAAGTTCATCTCAACCAATACCTATAGTGGAAGTGCATGTGCCTTCTTTTGAGAACACTGTTCATAGATTTAGACAAGTTGATTATTAAAACTCTAAACCCATGTCTCCCATCACGCGATAGAGCCCATTAGTCGAGAGAGATATTCATCAACCAAGTATATGTTGCCAGATCTCTTTTCTTATCTCTTCCATGTACATATCAAACTTTTGCACTTTCGGTGTACTTCTGGCCTGATATATTAGCTTTTTCAACATATTGTTCTTGAAAGTGATATTGAAGTTGGCACGGATATGACATAAATAGAATCTGTGGACAACCTTCGATTCCTGCCAATCTCGGCTTTATGCCATTATGCTCAAAATACCTTGATGTCTATTGAGATTAGACAGATAAATCTATCTTCGATCACGTGGAAACGCAACAATTGTATAAACCATCCCCAACTCTCTGTAGGTTATTTATCAACAATGGCATAGACAAGTGAAAAATATGATTGTTAGCGTCTATGAACTAGCAATCAATAGCACACCATTGTATGTGCCCCTCAGGTGCGAACCATTAACAGATATTATTAGCCTATAATAAGTTAATCCTTGAATTTGAGCTTAAACATCCAGAAGATGAATTTGAAAATTTTAATCTCCTTAGTACTGTCTTAGTGATGTTTCCACTTAACAATTGTACCCGAATTTGATTCTAATAATGCTACAAAGTAGTGAGGCAGAATCGAGAATGTAGATACCCAAGAGGCAAATAATAACTCGATACATTATTTTTTTGCATTCCATCTTTTATTGTATGTTATTCCACAATAAAATATCTTCATCACCTACTGCTCAATAACCTTGACATGCATTTTCGGATCATCTATAATCAGATGGGTGATTTTTGCAATGTACATGTTATAATGATAAGTATAAGGATAAACATTCAAGAATTTATATTTGCAATTGTAAATTAAGTAAGAAAAATTTGCAATTGTTGGTGGACTCTCTTTCTATTTTATTTTCTATGTTATACTGATTAAACATAGAAAAATCAGTATAACGCAATTAGTGCCTCCACCACATTTATCGAATGCATTCCCTGTATGACTCCTCCCCTCAAACACATAAACTCCTCTAAGCTACCATGCAAAGAACCAGCAATATTATATCAACACAAACCATTCATAGACTACAATCAGTCATCAACATCCACCAACAATCACCATTCACAACAATCATTAATTAACATCCACCAACAACCACCATTCAGAATAATTTAATAAACATTAATAGCCAAAACATTGTTAATAYAAATACAAATATATAATGAACAGAAATAGAAAAATCAAATACAAAGCCTGGCATCAACATCATAATGATCATAAGCTGATGGAGTGTAATGCGAGGGGGCTCTACGAGCTCGAGAACCTCTATGGAGAATTAAAGCGTCAGATCAAAATCAGCATCTCGAGAACGGCATCGTATTGGTGCGATAATATCGCTGGATGAAGGAGATCTGATCTGAACCTACGTGATGGGCCCAAAATTAGTCTACGTAGAAGAACCAATGCAGCCATATATATAGACGATCCCGGTGCATCCGGTTGTGTAGATGCCCCGACTTCAACGTCTTCCTTGCAGGACGTGTAGGTGAGAAGAAACGGGGAGGCATAAAAATCATCTTGAGGCTGGACCTCAGGCAGATGAACATCATCAGCATCATTTGTCTGCCCACCAATACGGCCTCGAATACGGCAGGCTGCGAACGTGCAGATGGAAGTCTACTACCGCGACGATATTTAGGCTCACCCCGAGCATCAATCTTTGCTCGAGGGCTACAAGAAGTCAAAGGAAGTAGTACTATATCAACATCCTCCCTTCTATAGTAGTCGAGAGATCCTAAGTGCACAATTGTTCTTTACATCTTCTCCTTAGGCAATGCGAATGCCGATCGAGAATGTGGATTTGTGTGTGGCATCTCTTGATCCACAATATCCAAATATTCCCAGAATGTCGATGCCTACACAACATGAAAGAACATAAACAATGATGCAAATAAAATATACAATACAACTGTTAGCAAAAAAAATTAACATTATCAACAATGACATAACACGTAAAACATAATGTAATTGGGGACCAGTGGATTGATAACTCCCAGGATCTTGTTGTCTAATCATCGAATTTCCAATAAGTAATCATGTTCGACAGGTACATGGATCCATGTGTACTCTGGACGAGCCTCCTGCAGGTGATTTGATAGCATCCCAATAACTATCGTGGCTCTCTCGTATCCCATTCACCGATATCCCTTATGTTTCATCTCACCACAATGTACCTGTGCCACGTCCATGTATATTGTGAGTGTCGAAATGATCATGTAAGATAGGGATGCCCTGATCAATGCCGAATTGCCGTAGTACCCTATCAGGGAAGTAGTACTCCACAATGTTCCAGTAGATCAATGGGCGAGGGGATGATAGCCATGTGTCAAACCCTTCTAAATAGAGGGCTAGTAGCTGATGAAGGATGTTCACATTGACATCCATATAAATTGCATAAAAAAATTAAGTAAATACAAAAAATAAATTCATTAATCAATATCGATGGTTAGTAAAGAATAAATCAAATTACTTCAAACATAATCAGCCAACTAAACGTACCTGATCGGAGGTGAGGACTTCTAACTGATCCCTATATGTTAACAATACATGCGTAGGCAAATGCGAAAGATCAAAAGACCGAATTTACCTTGCTCCATGTAGAGCAAGATGCGACAATATATGGAGCGGCTGGGCCCGAACTAGGCGTAAAATCGGCAGATGCTCGTACACCCACAACTTCAAATGCATAATATGAAAACAATGCATTAGTAATTGAAATGATTTGTAATATTAAATAAATTAATAAGTTATGGTCATTGATGTATAAAATTTATATGTACGAATATCATCGCACCATATATCTCTTTAGCATAACCCAATGCTGCATCACATAAGTATCTATACAAGTAGGCTAAAACATCACTTTCCCACCTCAATTGCCCACACCTATACAGATCCTCAAGCTGATGCAGAAATTGAAGCGGAACAAATTTGTTCGATTTATCATAGAATAATAATTCACCAAATAACAACATGATAAGACACCATGCTCGACAGTTGATCTCATGGTATGTGGCATTGTCCCCAAGTGGTGTCTCAAAATGTGTTTTTATCACTCTCGCCATCAGTTTGTTACCTTCAATATCACGGCGCTGAGGTCGAAATCCAAGTCTAGAAACATAAATCTCCTCCATCCTTGTACAGTATTAGTAGCAAGGCCTCCAATGATAGGGTCACCATCAACCCCCAAACTCGTAAGGACAGCAACGTCCTGTAGTGTCAATGTGGCCTGCCCGATTGGTAGATGAAATGTGTGTTTCTGGGCTCCACCACTCAACCATAATAGTGATCTAGGCATGATCAACGGTCACATTTCCTAACCTACTAACCCCCTRGAAGCCTATTGTCCAAAATCTACATACTTGAGTGATATACTGTAGTCCTCTAGACATAAACAACTCATTGTCAACCCGTATCAGGTTAGACCTGTGTTGTTGTTGTCTAGACAACAATGACGCATCTTGGGCCTGAATAAACATCTATAGGAACTCGTTCCATATATTTATAAAATTACAAACATTATATTAAGGACTTTGGAAATTTGTATATATGAAAATAATAAGTAAATGAATATAAACAAAGAAACTATCAGCCGCAAGGAACCCCAAATGAAGAAAACCTAAAACCCACTTAGTTCTTTTAATTATGTTCTTCTAATTTCTTTTATAATTTTTGGGGTTAAAGAATATGCTGATGTTTAATTTCTATTAAAGCCGATTGTTATGAAGCTGTCCAGAGTTAAAGAATATGCACCGAGGTAAATATTTTAACATGGCAAGTTTCTCAAAATATCAAATACAAAAGACATGCTGATGTAAGTACTCCACAACTAAGAATGCAAACAAACACCAGTGATAATCCATACAATATTCTATTTTCTTTGTAGCAAAGTTATTTCACATCGAGCATCAATATATTTCATTAAATGAAGAATAATGCAGTCTTCTAGTTTTCCTAATGTGTAATTTACTATCTCCATGTGCTCTGCACTATATCTTTGAATTTGGTATTTCTGTGCACATTGCAAGGGTGTGGATGTGCTATCCCAAATAGAGACATTATTTTCCTCAAGAAGAGAAATAAAAAAAAAATACTTTCATTAAGTAAACAATTATTTACCAATCATTAGTATTAATTTTATAATTTTAAACCGTCAATGATAATTCAGATATAAATTTATACTTTCAAATTATGAAATTCAAATCTTTTTATTAAAATAAAAAATATTATGTTATTGAAATAATAGTAGAGCAATCGAATATTAACTGAAATTGAGTTTGATGGTTCGACGTGGTCAACAAGGAAATAAATTTACTTAATCAAGAGATAGTGTTTGACCATGATTATGATATAATTACYGCCCAAGAGGGACAGTAGTCCTGGGTTGAAGGAAAAGAARTATRCATGATCAAATGCTAAACCCTCTCAGGACATGTATCAAGATATTATTAATGATCTAATTTTGGTGATTGGGAGGTAGCATCATCTACTCTTATTAATCAACAAAATGTTTTCAAATTCAAAAAATGACATAAAATGAAGTTTGTGGTATTGTGTTTTAGAATTTAGAAGTTGACTTTTATAAGTTAACTTTTTATAATCGTTTTTATCTCACGACGTATATAATTCGTGTTCTTGTCAAAAAAATATTTGTATGATTTTGGTCTTAATTTGTTGCTAGCTTTTGGCCATGGTTCATGTTCATTTCTTGTTTAGTTTTAGTTTACATGCTAGTTAGTGGATTTATACTGCTAAGTTTATCATGTGACAGAACGAGTTGTCATCTTAGATATTRTTGTGCTGACCATATTTCATACTCTGGTRAAGGCATTAGATTGCTTGATCTTTCATTTCAGGTGCTTTGCAACATTGCAAAGAGAACTTGAATTATGTTCACTACTAATATTCTAACAAAGGAAAAGTATATGAAAAAGCCGTTGTTCCTTTCAATTTAGAATTGCCAACAATAGTTTCCTGAGGCCATCTTTTTTACTTAGCTCTATGTGGAATAGAAATTTCTCCTCTTTAAGAGTGACTACCAATTGCTAGCAGAGAAAGTTTAGAAAGCATAAGGAATCCTGCTGCTAAAGAGAAACTTAAAGGTTCATGTTYTGGGGTGATTTAATATTCTAGGATGCATTTAGAGGCAAATGGCTAGACTTCTAATGCTTGATTTCCCATTAGATTGGCTTGACTACCAACCCTAAACCATACACACTGGCAAAGAATCCAATTTAAAGAGATTATGCAATAGACACGCCAACACATAGCAAACTTCTCAGGTAAATCCCCTAGTACAATCGCCATCCAAACATGAAACATCAACAAACATGTAAATATAACCCCAAGAAGAGAAGAGAAACCCRCCTGAAATCCTGTGACCATTTAACTACTTTTCCTTACTTGCTTTTTAGAATGGGTGTTCCAGAATGAGGAGACTAGATATCTTTATGGTCCAGAAGACATGCATGCATACACAAAAAAAACATGTATTTATGCACCAAATTACTGGGGTTAATATATCAAATTAGAGATCCGCCTATTTAAAAACTTAAAATCAGAAGAATGTCCTTAGGTTAGTTGATACATACATTCGAAGAATGGGTGATGGAGATGGAGGAAAGGTCGATGGAAATGACAACGACGAGTGCAGTGAACCAACTGTGGCGACTGAAGCGAACCAACGACGGCGGCTGTAGCGAACAATCAATGAGCCACGAAGACCTCTGGGTGGTGAATGTGTGGTGAACGTGCGACGAACCAGCTTCCAAGGGACGGCCAACTCCGGTGCACAAACAAAAGCAGCAAAATTTTGTGAAATGAGTAGGGAGCGGCGGAGTTACAGTGAGGGAGAAATTGGAAAAATTTACTTAGGTTTTTTTACTCAATCGGGAGGGGATGCTTTTTTTTTTTTAAACTTTCTCACTTCTATCGCATTCGGCGAATGTAACAAAATAGAAAAAAGTCACTTTAAACAAATGCGTGGGTTCAGTTCGTTGGACTCAGAGCCTAGACCCAATGCATTTTGGTAATGCAACGGTTTTAGAGTCCAATGCATTCAGAAAATGTGACTGATCCATTAATACTATCACTTCAACAATTACATTCAAAACCGAGTCATTTCTTAAAAAACACCCTTTTTTAGGAAAAACTGTAATAACATAAATCGACTTGCTTTTGAAGGAAAAAGAACAAAGAAAATTGCTTATTCACGGAAAACCGATTTCCAGGGGGGGGGGGCACCCATCTATTTCTCCCTTCCTCCATTTTCCTTGTTTGATATAGTTCTTCTTCTTGTGAACTGGAACTGCAGCTGCGTGATTTAACGATCCCCCTCCATCATCCGCCAGAAAAGCAGCCGGAGAATCATCAGTTCATCACCAGAGCAGCCATGAAGAAGGGTGTACTCGCCGATCTCGTCTACCCCGAACTCAAAACCGCCCAGAGGCTCTCATCCATCGGCGAAAACTTCCTTTGTTGGAAACTCAAAATCCGTTCATCCTGGCCGACCACCAACTCCACCACCTCCCAGAACCTCCCCAACCGAACCCACTCCTATGTCTACCGATGCCGCGTGCGAAGAAGAGGACGTGTACGACCCCGTCGTGCCACTAATCTGGGAAACCCTTGACGACTCTCACTCGAAGACTTTAAAAAGTATAAGCATTCTAACCGCCAGGCCAAGTCCATCCTGGACTCTCTTTTAACTCGGTTCAGAGGTTTCAGATCCCAAATGTCCATGATCATGCAATACAAGGGCCACCATATGACCGTGGACGGGCACATTAATCAGAATGCAGGCTATGGCTAAAGAGCTTGAGTATGCTGGAGTTACATTTCCTGATGAGTTGCAGGCAATAATGTTACTGAACAGCTTGCCGGCGGATTGGGAGGAGGACGTGGACGGTTTGTTGAGGGACTTGGATGAGGGTAAAGTGGAACTAAGTTTTGATAGTGTGAGTCGAAGGTTGAGGATTATCAGAGACATAAGAAAGTTGGGAAGTAATTTGTGCGGAGAAGTTCAAGGGTAATTGCTATAACTGTCGGAAACAAGGTCACTACCAATCAGATTGCGCTGATCAAGATATTACATGTTATGTACTGTATTTTACTATTTTCTTGCTATTTTCTTTTATGATAACGAATTTTTATATATTTGTGGTGTTTTCCATCTCCTTTGAGCCTGTAAGCTATATTTTTCCCTTTTGCCAATGTCGTTTATACATTTTTGGTTTTGTTCAAGTACTAAGCATGTGGTTAATGTTCTTTTGTGGTGGTGTATGCAAATTCATGTTCTCTTTTTCAAGGCTTCCGATCCTTGTGAAATGAAGCTGTAAGTAAAATTCACTATCATACTTAGCTAAATTTAAATTAATAAACTTCAATTCTTGCCATTTATAGCCCTCTATTCCAATTTTTTTTTTTTCCCCCTCAAAATGTGAGTACGCCAATTCAGGTGAACCTTAACATTCCTTTATATTAACTGTCTTCTTATTTGTAATGTTTTCTCATAAAGCTTTGATTTTGTACTTCTAGTAGCTGCTTCAACATAGTGGTAGGTTGGATACTCTAAGGACCTTAGAAGTTCAATTACTACAACTTTCTCAAGGAATACGTTTGCACATTTACTGAGTTAAATCTAATCTCTGGTTTTTCATTTTGAGAAATGTTTGAACTGTTTTGACTAGCACCCAATGTTGATGGAGAACTTATAATGTCATTTCTAGCTTTTGCCGGTGGTTTTTTGCTGAAGCATAATTAGGATAAAGAAATATCTAATGTCCGTGGAAGTGTTCAGGGGTTCTTTTGTGTTGTTTTGATTAAAGTAGGCTTTTCGTTTATGCTGATTCTTATAATTTCCTCTCTGTCTTTCTTTTGATTTCGCGTTGTTCCATTTATCAAGATACTTTTGTGAGCTGCAGGCTCATCCAGGAACAATAATTCCTCCTCAAACTATTTTACGTTTCCGGATACAACAGCGACTGAAATGGTTCATCCAGCATTGAAGACCTCTCAGAAACTTACCTATGACAGTTCAAACTTTGGTAGATCGAARAATGATCTCCGATCTGTTTTTTAAGAGAATCAAGTTGCGTATGTTCTGAAAGACCCTACACACCCCAAATCTACTCGGTCTGCTCCTGAAGA
This sequence comes from Rhazya stricta, assembly GCA_001752375.1. Taxonomy (NCBI): domain Eukaryota; kingdom Viridiplantae; phylum Streptophyta; class Magnoliopsida; order Gentianales; family Apocynaceae; genus Rhazya; species Rhazya stricta. Next base: position 6,544,620 of record MEJB01000001.1, on the reverse strand, counting down.
AGATGCTCAGCTTTACAAGAAGTGGCAAAAAGATTACTTGCCGCCACCTTATCCTTGGAGCAATGGATGATGGTCTCTTTCTTAGCTTCCATGAGTAACCCACTGCCAAAGAGCTAATGGAAGCTGTTGAAGCTTACTTCAATACCCTTCCACTGCTCTAAAACTGGTCTTGCTCAAAAAGTCTATTAATCATCACATGTCAGATGATACTGCAACTCTTGAACATCTTCTTAAGATGGACTATATGGCAATTAAGCTAGACAGTTCTGGCATCAAGATTCCCAGTGAAATGCAATCAGTTGCTCAGTTGGACAGTTTGCCGGATCATGGGGAGAAACTCTACAAAGATTATCTATGCAAATCCTTTTGGATAAGACTTTGAAGTCGATGACGTATGGGGAAGAGTAAGAGATATAGGTAACTATGAGGAATTGAGTGCAGAAGAAAATAAGGCAAGTGTGTCTCATCTGACTCCTAATCAGAAATATAGGAAGGTTCCTAAGGGTAGTTGTTATTCGTGTGGCAAGCCAGGTCACTAAAATCTGATTGTCCTGGTTAAGGTATTCTGGAAAATTTACAGAGTAGCATTATAAGCATATTTCCCTTCRCTGCTGGCTTTTGTATTATGACATGCATCTCTGTGCTGATCAACACTGGTTCGTACTAATTTGCCTTACAATTGAACTATTGCAATGGATGATCAAGAAAATAAACTTATGATATCAAACATGAGGTACTTGGCAAGGGACAAACTTTTCTTGCCAGCTTAGTAATATAAATGCCGAAGGAGGAGAAAAAGATCTCTTAGAACTCAGAACACCCTTGTCCCAGCTGGTCCCTGGCTAAAAGAAGGAAGAAAGTTTTGGTTTTTACATGTTTATTGCAGTCATTTTAATTGAAACCTCTTCTGTTTAAAATCATGTTCTATATATCATTTTGTGGAAAAGAATGAATACATTTAGTGCCTCGACTGTYAGCTCAAACTTGAAGAGTTCATATGACTATGTATGGGCACTTGAAATTTGGCACGCTGCTAGATGTGCCTTCAGTTCAAATACTTAAACCCGCTAGTGGGGATTCATGTTTTTTTCAATTTTCCATGTTCGGGTGTCTGTTTCTCTAAATTTGGCTGAGAATGTGTAGAAGATGAAGTAATCTTGAAGCCACAGATGACAGATGTGTATCAGAACTTAGAGCCTGAAAAGTTTGGTTCCTCCGAACAWGCTTTATGTGAACATTAGCTTTTTCTAGGTACATTTGTCTTTCTCAYTATTGTCAGATCTTGARAAGTCTTGTCTTGGCTTTGTCTTACAATGCAGGTGATAGGTGAAGTAGACAGCTTGAAGCTGCTGATGGTAGATAATTGAGAGTTTGCAGATGGCGATAGATGGTTCCCCTCAGTGTTTTTTTCCTTTTTTGTTGTTTCTGTTTTGCATCAATCCACCCTGATGAAGAAATGGGAAAAGAAAAATATCTTTCCTAGATGCTGACTCAATGACTCTAGCAGATTGTAACCATTTTTCAGCTTTGAATTTTGGGATAGTGATTTTTGACAAGCAAGGCCTCCGTGCTTATATAGTCTTCTCTTTAACGCATCTTCAGCGTTTAGTGTTCCTGAATTTTGTTATTCTCCACTTGTACTCTTAACATATTGTGGCTTTGCCTGCGCTAAACACTGTTGTCGCTGTACCTGTTGATTCTGCCTGAGAAGTATGGTGACTGCCAAATGCTCTAAACTTAGGTCGAATGTGCAAAGAATTCCTTCACTCGCTATGGTTATTAGTCTTGGATTTACTGCTATGTACTGTCAGTTTAAGAATACTTATTGAGGCAGAATCTGAATATAAAGGGCACATCTCTTAAGCTTAAAAATAATTGATTTTAGTTTTTCGTGATAGAATCTCTATAAACTCATGGGTATGTGATCAGTATATTTTCTTTTGATTATAAAAATTAAATCACATTTGATAACTCAATCCAAAAAACATATTGATTATATCAAATATTGAGTCACGAACAGCTTTAATTCATCATGGATGGGGACACTATTGCTGAGGTAATAACCTCTATACAAAATGCTGATATGGATAAAAAAAAAAAGAGTAATTCGAATAATAGCTAATAATTTACCAAATATTTAAAAGTGAACTAATTGAAATTTATCGAATTACAATACTTATCTTTGATTAATCTAATTTTATAATATTTTAATATATTATCTGATTCTTAATTTCTTTTAAATATTAAGCAATAATATTTTAACTTAATATGAAATTACAAATTAAAGTAATGAATTCTGTAATTAAATTCAAACTTTACAAAATAAAATTTTCAGTTTTCAAACTTTATATGTCAAACTTGAGATCTGTCAACCCAGGTTGGACACGGAATTTTTTCCTTTTTTCTTTTTCAGTTTTTTGCAACTTCTACCTTCTCCATCTTATTTCGGCTTCTTTTTGTTTTCCAACAAGATCTGCTTCTCCTTTCGAACGTTCCCTATTGGGACTATTATGTTATGTTATTCAAGTTGCATACTTCTACTACAATTAATTGCAGGCTACTCGTTTCGTCCTTCCTCCCCACACCACAAACACCGCAAAAAACAAATTAAAAAAAAAAAAAAAACCAATTTGACTTGATACGTTTCCCTGTTACTTTTAAGCCAAGTTAAAAGATAAAAAGACCGAGTCCCCCGAAGGATAAATGCCTCACTTGCCAATTGTAACATAATGGTTGTAGCGAAGTCCTTAGAGTGCTGTTTTCGGGTTTCTGATCGTCTTTGTTCACTCTACATCAGTTAATGGCACAAAGCTCAGACACTTCCACGGCTAAGCTAAATTCTTGCATTAGACTATAAGTGGAATCCGTAAGTCCAAGCACAAGACCCTCTCAACAAATAATGAAGGGGCTTTGATCTTTCTATTGCACAAATATACTCCGCGCTTGACGAGGGAAACCAAAGCCAGCACACATTCTGGTATATTCCTAATGTAAAAGGGACAACCATAATCACAGCTGCCTCTGCTGAACCTCCAAAGTGCTGTTGGGAGGATCGAGACAGGGGGCAGCAACTTCTTTCTTGGTCAAGGCTATTTGGTTGCCGGGGAAGAGAAGGCAGCTATCATAATTTCGTCAATGCTCTTCTAGGATGCCATTTGAGTACTCATCGCCTGCAACACTAGAACCTCCATTTGATAGCCGGTTTATGCTTGTGGAATTTGAATATGGTGAGTAAGAGGAAAGAGGGCTGCCTCGTGAATGACGGCTTTGTGTAGCTGTGCTACTTCTTGTTGCCTTCAGACGAGCTTTTCTACCCTGCAACCGTGAAAAGCAACTTAATAGAGATGAACTGCATTTCCAATTTGTATAGTTTTGTAGAGAATAAAATGTCAGTCCTTTATAATTGAACCAGGTCATACTTGGAAAATGAACAGGACAATGAAACTATTAACTGCCAACATTAGAATATAACGCAATACATGTTGACTTGATCTGAGAAACATAACCAATAAGTGGAAGGATGATTACCTTCCCCATGCACTTCTCCAAATGCGGGGCAAAACGACCAGCCATGATTGATCGGCCACAGTTCATGCACTCAAATATCTCATTAGCAACAGCAGGATGAGTTTGTCCAAATATGTCAACCACATACTTGCTATTGGATTCACCACTATTACTCAGGTCAGCTACCCTGGCCCGGGCTTGTGCTGATAACCTTAGTTCTTCTTCCTCTTCATCTAAATTACGATCAAGTCCAAGTCTTGCAATGCGATGACACTCAGATGCAACATCAGCAATAATAGAATCTAGAAGTTCACTGAACACTTGTGATGATAGCTTCAAATGCAACAAAATAGGCTTCCATTAGGATCTATAAAATGCGAATACTACATATACAGGTGATTGATGATCATGCATGTCATCCTGACCAAAAAACCAGTCAATTAATAATAATATTGTCCACACCAGAAGAACCAGTAAATGAGATGCAGGCGGGATTCATTTTAACCAAGATAACAATGATAAGGTCATAAAAACATGCTCATTCTGTCAGTAAAAAGAAGGCTAATTCATCAATAATTTACAATTACTAGATAGATGTCAACCTTGAGAATTAAATGATTAGAGGTGGATGCTAGAAATCCTATATCACATTCAACAATGTCAAGTATAAATCATGATTTACCTGAGCATGAGAAGAGAAGTTATCTTCATTTGGTACTGACATGATGGTTCCAATGTTTCAATCCTGTGCCCAAGAAAATATGTTCAGAAACACACCAAAATAAATAAATAACAATCACAACATTCCCCTSTGCAAGATATGTAGGAAGGACAAACCACTTGAATTAACAAGTGAATTTCAATCTAAGTTTGCTTCTAAAATTACATCATTCAGTGAAAAGGCTAGTTTAGTTCACTGTAGACATTACAATTATTATTAAGCTCATCACAAGTAGTTTGATCATTTAGACAAAACACTACTATGGAAGATCGAGCTATRGCAATTAGCTTGACGTGAGAAACTGGATCCTTTCTCATCATTTTCAACTGAAAGCCCGTAGCTATGGCTACAAAACAAATCAAACAGTCGCCCATTTCTAATGCGAAGTAGAAATTTCAAAGAATAAATGGTTAAATTAATCAATGACAAATAAAATCACTGGATTGAATCAAATTTTAATTCATCCAAACACATAACATTTGGGAAAAAGTTTCTGAAAATATCCAGGCTAATACTGTAGTGGAAAACATCTACCTATGTAATTAGTGAACTTACAATAACATTACCAAATAAAAATTGAGAACCAAAAAGAGAACCCTAGCTGAAAAATGAACAACTTTTTGAGGAAGAAATAAATGAAAAACATGCTCAAAGGAACTCGATAACCTGCTAATATAAATCAACCAATCATGTACTAAATTGATTTTTCCACAAGATTTAACTACAACATAACCCGAATCATTTTATATTTAAAAACATTATTCGAGGAGAAAAAAAACTTACACATAGATATGGCGTCCTCGCCCTTGATCTCTGAGTACGTGGGAGAGGTTTGATGAYCTGATTAAGCCTGTTCTGTAGTTTTCTTGCGCTGCTCCCAGGAAGGGAAGCGTTTTCGAGAGTGGRAAATCCTGTGTGCGAGGGTACTGATGTTCCGTCGTGCTTTTGCCAGTAAGAAATTTCCACGTCGAAAAGGCTGCCCGGGGGTGTGGGGGCCGCTGCTACTCTCCTGCCTTCCCCTTTTTAACCTCAACAACAGTGTCAAGTTTCTTATGATTGATCAGAGTTCGGTTTCCTAGGCTGGGTGGTTAGTCAGCCCAACCCAACGTCTGGAAGGACCTCTAGTAGAAGAGCTTTCGGAGGATTAGTCGAGAACCCAAACCTGGAACCCGTTTCGGCATGAGCAAGACAGTATTTGGACTTATTTGTTTCTCATCTCACATGAAAATTTATTATATTTTGAGGAGATTAAATTATATATTTTCAAATTGGGAGAATCAAATTATATATTTGGATTCAAATACATCAATATATTAATCATATTAAATGAATTTTATAAAGTTTCGAATCGAATTTTTTAAAACTTTTTTGATTACTTTCATGTGGGTCCGCCACTGGTATCAATGAAATGCAGGATTATAATTATGTGGATAAGAATAAATTGTATTTTACTATTCTCGACAAAAAGAACCCATTTTGTACTAATCATCACATGTCTTGTACATAGGAATAACAGGATTCAAGAGTACGTTTTGATGCAGGAGGGCAAGGAAGCCTTAGCACCATAACCATCTTCTTTCAAACCAAAACAAGAATCTCGTCACTCTTTCACAGGGACGAAAATGATGTACCTTTCAATTTCACTTGCCAAATCAATACCTGTCAAATAATGTCAATGTTCCTTTTCTTTTTCTTTTATCTCTTTTAACATTATTTAAATATATGTTGTTTTTTTTTTCAACAAGRCACTGATACCATCATTGATCCTCAATACTACGTACACCCTCTCTAAAGAGAATCCAGGTAGAAGCCAAAGGGATAGTTACACTTACCACTTGTTTTTTGCTTTGCTGTGTTCATCATGCACATTTAGAAGAAACCAAATAAAGAACACACGAGGGGGTTTTTGTGGCCATTAATCTTCATAGTTCCTTATCTTCCCAAAAAGAAAAAAAAAAGAATTCTTCATAGTTCCTCAATTCAATGGGGTGGGGATAAACCCGAATTGAACCATGATAAATGGTTCAAAAATTATTGACTCAATTTATTGCTCATGATTGATGATTTTCGATTCTAATTTGGGTTCATTAGCTTTCATGAATCGAGATTGACAGTTCATGACCCGTTGAACATGTAGTTCAAATCGTAAAAGAATAAAATAAAATTTTTAAAAATATAAGATCGATATGTGAGATTTTATGAGGTTTTTTTTAATCATAATGCGTGAATCTTGTATTTATTTTTGGTTACTTGAAATATTTGTTGAAATGTTTTAAACTTTTAAATTTTTTAACGAGGCTAATTATATTTTCTATGATGTTTATTATTCATCATTTAATTATTTATGAATGTCTTACTAATATTACCTTAGCTTTTAAGAAGTGAATTGATATAACTATTCTCATAAATGATCGTATCATGCCTTGTTTGATAGCCCAATTTAATACTTAAAAGCTTAACGAATTAAATACTTATTGAATTAAGTTCCTTTAGTAATCTAATTTTGAAATGTCTTCAAATATTAATTGTTTTTTAATTCTTCTATAAATTATAAGTTATGATATTCTAAATTAATATATTAAAATATTTTAAGTTAGATTATTAAATTTTAATATTCATATTTAGGCATTCAAAAATAAATTTTTAACATCTAAAAATTCAATTACTTTTCAAACTTTAAATTTTATCAAATAAGACCTTAATATAATGAAAATGAAGTGGGCTAAACGTTATTATGAAATACATGGTATTAATATCATTGCATGCTTTTTATCCTAGGATTAAAATAGATGATCTCAAGAATACTTACATATATGTTATAATTATATTTGTAACGAAATTATAATAAAATTGAAAGTTTTGAAAATAATTAATGATATTAAAAGAATTGAGAGGGTCTAAATCCCCTCTAAATCCTACATCACACCTTTAGTTAATAGCTTTCTCGTAATTTTTTAATATTTGTTATATCCATCCATTAAGTTTTATCATTTGCAGTCTAAATAAAATACCTTCAAATTTCTCATTTTCTCAACAAAAAAAAAAAAAATCAAACCGTATAATATCCTTATGAACATTCACATCACYTTTGATCTTCAAATCGCTTCTTCACATTATGAAGGTCTTTGTATTAGATTGATTGGGAGGACATTTTAGGAATGATAAAAGTTGACGTATAAGACAAAAGTTAAAGGATACTTCTGATAACACATACAATTATTTACTAGATGTATGGTTTTAAGATATAATTGTGTAAACTTACTTTTCTCAAGAAAATAATATAAGCGATTTGAACATAAATTATAATTCTACTTATAATATAAAAATTCAGATTAAGTTGTCATCTTCTAGCATGATTAGGGGTAAATAAAAGGATCATACATATCTACAGATACGACAACCAAACAATAAGGAAGGAAAATCCACATCTTCAGCACTTGGATCGAGTTCCATTTTGAAATTTGAAGATTATCTAACGAGAATTTCGAACTTTTATTTGAAATCATCATTAAAATTGTATTAAAAATCATATTAAATCGTAGTCATCGATTCATGAACCATTATGAATTACTACTTGAACAATGATAAATCGTGAATTTACGATTTACGAAGTAGAGGTGATAAGATCTAACAGAGAGAAACACTAGGCATGAGACGGTCACAGTTTGTACATGCATATATATATATTATACAGGTTATAGTTTGATTTAATTTTATTTGATTGAAGTGAACGGTTGAGATTCTTGGTTGCCTATTACTATTAAAAAACACAAAATCAGTTTTTCAGGTCGTTGTTCTTAATATGCTGATTAGTAGCCTTATGTATACTCAATAATAACGTAGATACGTATCAAGATGAGCTAATACTGTCTAAGTAGCCATAAATAATATTTTATAGAAGTAATGATTGACCCGAAATTTTA